>JABCIY010000306.1:0-568464 GCA_014298035.1 Pseudocercospora fuligena | reverse complement strand
TTAATTCTAGCTAGTTTAGCTCGTTATTCTACCTTCTTAGCCTCTTTCTTAGCCGCGAGGATTTATCGCTCTAGATCGTCGTCGTCTAAGCTAGATTAGTTATTAACCGGCCCTTCCTAGTCCTCTATAGATTCGTCCTCGTTAGATAGGGCTAGCCCTTTATCTTCGTCGCCTTCTATAGGTATATTACTCCCTTCTTTAAGAATAGTATCCGGCGTTACTAAGCCTTCTAGCTCGCCTTTAGGCTAAGCGGTTTATTTACTAGCCTTCTTCGAGATAGGAGCTATTACTAAATAGTTCGTTATATATTAGAAGATCGATTCGTATATAAGAGTAGGTTATAATACGTAGGCTAAACTATCCTAAGTATAAGATACTTAAATCGATAAAGAAGGGAAAAGGAGAGGATACGAAGGAGCTATAAAAGCTAGAATAGTCTAGAGTAGGCTAAGCTAGATCCTCCTAGGGCTTAGTATAGCTAATATATAGTATACTATATATAGGTCCTTATACCTATCTTCTTATACTAATTATAATACTACTATTCTATAACGATAATCTAGCTTATAGTATTACTATAGTATTATCCTTCTCTAGAATAAGGATATAATTATATCCGATCGAAGTAAACGCTTTATATATTACTATTCTAGTATAGTATACTAATTATAAAGTACTCGTAAGTATACCGATCTATATCTAGCTTATTATAGTACTACTTCTATTTAGAGTTATAGCCTTTCTATAGCTAAAAATAGCTATTCCTAACTTATAGTATCTTACTAATCTATATCCGACTTACTATAGTACTATCCGACTTATAGTTATAGCCTTCCTAATACTACGATTAATCCTTCCTAAATCGTAGTATCTCGCTAATCTATAGCTAACTTACTATAGTACTATTCCGGATTAGAATTATAGTATTCCTAATATTATACTTTACTATTCCCGACTTATATTAACTCGTCTAGTTATAGCCGACTCGCTATAGAGTCGCCCCGATCTAGAGCTATAGCCTTCCTAATATTATAATTTACTATCTCCGACTTATATTATTTTATCTATTTATACTCGACTTACTATAGAGTTACTTTAATCTAGAACTATAGTATTCCTATTACTACGATTTACTATTCCGGACTCGTAGTATCTATACTATTAAGATCTAGATCGCTTCGATATTGTATTACTTTAGTATTTATAAACTAGTATATATACTAGTTAACTATAGTAATAGTATTAGTAGACTCGCTTAACTAGTATAGACTAAGTAGAAGCTAGGATTATTATTAGCGCTACTAAAGCTAATAGTATTAGTATTATTATTAGTATCTAAATTATTACTATCTTTATCTTAAAATATCTAAGAAAGTCTATAGTATTCTATTTATACTTAATAATAACGATAACGTAATCTTAGATAGTATCTCTATTACGATCGTTATAGTTAGACTTATTAAGGCCTAGTTACTATTAAAACCGCTATTAGTATTACTAGATTAGATACGATAGCCTAATAATAGTATTATTAAGTTTAGTATTCCTACTAAAGAGTATAAAACCTAAGAAGGGCGCTAATATCGACTTTAATAATAATAGTAAGTATAAGGTATTATTAAAATCGATATTAGTACTATTCTTAGGTTTTATATCCTTCGATAAACTAGGGCCGCTCTATCTAGATTTAAATAGTATACTAGTAATATCTTAAGCGACGTCTTCGTTATAGCTATCGTAAATAGTAGTAGTAAGGCTTTAATTATTAATATATCTAATATAGCCGATATAACGAGTATACCGCTTAGAGCTATAGTACCGAATTATTATAATCGAGTTCTAAATAGTCCTCGCTAACGCGTATATAATATCTATATAGTATATACTCTAGCTATTCTATAACGAAAGTATCGTATTTAATTATACGAGGAATAATTAGTATATCTATAGACTAGCCTAAATACGCTATACTATACTATAAATACTAGATCTTTCTATTATAATACTCCGCCTCTTCGAGTTACGCGATATAGATATCTATATCTAAACTTTAGGTCTCTATATTATTTAGTAGCTTAGATATTATTATATATAGATAGGATTATATACTCGTTTTTAGACTAAACTATATAGACTAGTATAACTAGCTAGGGAATACTCCTTATCTATAGTAAGACTACTATATCTATTTTACGTCGGTATATTATATCCCGATCTTAACTCGGATATAAATTAGTATATTTAAGTTCTTAGTATTAAGCTAGTTAGTATCTATAGCGCGTATAGATAGCGATTACGATTATATATTATAAAGGAGGTAGATCCGGATTTAGAGGCGGCCTAATATATTCCTTCTATCGTTCTATATAGATACCGCTAAAGTAGCGGTATAGTAGTTACTATTTAGATATATTAGATACGAAGATATTTATTATAATACCTAGTTACGGACGCTATATAAGTATCTATTTACTATAGGTATTATTAAAGGAAAAATCGCAGTTATATTATATATTATATACGAGTCTCGGATATAGTCTCTAGATAGCGTAGTAAAGATATATAGGCTATCTAAGCTAGATACTAATCTAGCCTAACTTAGGATATATTTAAAGCTCGAGTCGTTATAGAAGTTACTATACTCGATATTATTAATTCTAATATATAGATTTCTCCTATTATAAAGAATACTCCTAGCTATAGTATAGTTTTATTAATAGTTAGCCTATTAAATCGAGTAGCTATCGATCGCGAGATATATATAATATATATATAATACTAGCGTTTATATAGTTCGTCTATAGATAGGCCTTATCTAGTACTATAAGTATAGAAAACTTCGACGAAATTAACGAGATTAACGATAGCTAGAAGTTATAAAGTATAGCCGGCGAATATATATCTATTTATCTAAATAATAGTAATAAAAGGATAGGTATTCCTACTACGAAGCGTTTAAAGTATACTATAAAAAAGAGTATTTATATCTCTAGTAGAATAGTACTCTATATCTAGAAGTACGGACTACTACTATTTATATAGTAGAAGACTAATAAAGAGCTATAGGACGAAGTAGACCGGTTATTATATAAATTAGAGTAGTTATATAAATATATAAAGGAAATATTATAATAACTAAAGATATAGGAGGACAACCTTATAGAGAGGCCGGATTACTAGTTTATAGATATATAGAGGAGATAATAAATAGTACTATAGAAGAGCCGGCCGCCGTTTTCGTATATAACTAGGGAGTTAGTAATAAATATAGCTCGACTCGGATATATTAACTATAGTAGGATTCGAAACTATTATACTTATTATATAAGCTATACTTCTACTACTAGTAGTTATATTATAGTTATCGATAAAGCCGTAGTAGTATAACTAGTAGATAATTACGACTATTACGAATATAACGGATTAGTTTATATAATCGTAGGCTCTACTACTCGTAGTTCTATATAGTAGCTAATAAAAGAAATTTAATAGAGTTAGCGTTTAACGGCTAGTTCGCTATTATAGATATAATACGGATTAATCTAATTACGTATATATCGCTATATACGAGACTATACGATTACTATTAAGCTCTTTAGTATACTATTATAGACTTTATCTTAAAATAAACGACGATCGGATTAATAAGGCTTCTTATAAGAGCGTTTATTTTACCTATACTAGTAGTTAATAATTCGATTAGTATACTAATACTACTACTATCTATATAGTATCGAGTCTATATCGCTTATCTTATTTATAAATATAATACTATACTCTACTCGATTAAGTATTCTATTTATCTTACTTCCTAGTACTAGCCTTCTCTTTCTTAAATCTAAGTTATACTTAAATATCCTAAGCTATATTCTATCTACTAGCGAGCTACTATATAGACTAAACCGCCGCCGAATAGAGGATAAAGCGATATAACTCTATAAATAGTATCCTCTAAATACTAGCTATATAAAAGACTCTTCTAGCGAATTAGATATTCTTCGACGAAGACTAGCTATTATTAATAATAATAATAGTATCTATAGAAGGCAAATTTATACCTATAGTAACCTAACTAGAATATACTACTAATATCTATTTATCGTTATTATAGCCTTCGATCTTATTCTTTATAATAACGAATTTATTATATTATTCTATATACTCGTCGGCTTTACTATCTAACTAGGTATTCTATAGTATTATAAAGTCTAAGTTAGTACTAGCGAATATCTTATTATAGTATAGATAGTCCTCCTTCCGCTTAGATAGCTATTAGAAATACTATAGATATATTAGTATTATACGGATAATTCGAGTAATATTAGTACTTATATAGACTACGGGCTAGATATTCTATAGCTTATAGGCGCTTAGTACGATCTTACTACTATATTTATACTAGTATTACTTCGAGTACTTCTTATATATAATCGCTCGGATAGAAGCGATTACTAGTTCGTTATATAGGATCTATATAAATTACTAGATAATAGACTCTATAATCTCGGCTTTTTTTATATAGGCCTTAATCCGCTTAATATTATTAATACTAAAGTTACCGACGTCTTCTACTAGCTACTCGTTTTCTACTATAAAATAGGCGAGTAATAGAAAGATACTAATTACTATTATTTTCTTAGAGAAAACTACCTACTTAGTCTTCGTAGCTTAATAGTCCTTAATAAACTTTACTAGTATATCCTCGTCTTTCTTAATAAACTATAATATTAGAATATATAGTCTAGTTAGTAACCTAGTAGGAGATACTAAGGTAGGCTAAATTATATAATAATAATTATATAACTTATCTAAGCTAATATCTTTTAGGTTTAGTTCTAACCTATAGAAGAATAATATACTTACTATTCCTACTTTAGCTTCTACTATTCCTTATAGCTTCTATTATAGTTTATAATCTATTTATATCTATTAGCTCTCCTTAGCTCGATAGATTATAAGCCTAGATTTATAACTATAAGATAGAAAGACTAAAGTAGTATAGATTACTTCTAAACCTATAAGTCTAGTTCTAGAAGAAAAAGGTAAAATAAGAGAGAGAGACTTAAAGTAGATCTATATATATTATATAAAGAAGCCCTATATATATAAGCTATAAAAGAACCTAGTATAATATACTTAGAAAGTATAAAGGGAATAGATAAGCCTAAGTTTTAAGTACCTTTAGATAAGCCTTAGATTTAGTACCTAGTACTACTAATACTCTAATCTATAGGTTATAATAGTTAAGAAGGACTTAAGGAAGTTATTAGCCCTATAGAATAGGAATCTATATTAAGTTTTTAGTAACCTTTAAAACTAATAGACCTAGTAGAGCTAGGGATCTATAATTAAGGAAAATAGCTATCTAGAAACTATAATTTTTAGACTAAAGAAAGAGCTTATTTCTAGAGTTTATTTAGATTTAATTTATAGAAGAAATTATAGATTAAGAAGAAGGAATTAGTAAGAGAAGGGCTATACTAATCTTAATAAGAGAGAATTATAAATTATAGTTTAAGATAATTAGGATATACCTAATAAAGCTAAAGGTTAAATAGGTACTAGATAAAGTAGTCCTTAGTATCCTAATATCTATACTATCTAAGTATATCTTAATAATATTATTAGAATTACTAGACTAGTTAATAAGAAGAATAAGTTATAAGGTTTATAATATAATAGTATTATATAAAATATTTATCTATATTTTAGAAGATAACTAGAATAAATATTAAGAGCTTAAATATATAAGATATCTATAGATATAAGTAAAAGGAAAATATAAGAGAAAGCTTTAGATAATAGAAAGAAACTTATTCTAATAGTATACTAATTTTAGTATAGAAGAAGGCTAAATAATTAATAAAATATAGTAAAGCCTAAGTATTATAGCTAAAAAGGTAGTATTAATCTTTCTATAGTTTAAGGAAATTAAGACTAAAAAGAGAAGGATTTAATAGCTTCTAGTAGCCCTTCTAGAATTATTTAGTACTATTAGGGATAGAATAGATCTAAGATAAGACCTTAGCCTATAAAATATTCTTAGTATCCTAAAAGAAAAATAGGAATAGATAATAAGCTAAGAGATAGCTATATTTACTAAGAAAAGAAATTAGGTAGATAGGGATTTATTATACTTTCTATATAAAGGAAAGTACTAGATTAGAGAATACCCTAACTTAAATAAGGTAAAAGTAGCTATTAAGCTAAAGTAAAGCTATAGGATAGTAAAGAAATAATCTCTATCTAGAGCTAGGAAAGGATCTTTACTAAATAAAGAGTAATTTAAAGAAATAGTAAAGAAGCTAAGTCTAAAGATATAATCTCTAGAGAAGAAGACTAAGAAACTATCTTCTAAGAAAGCCTATATAGTAAAAGATATAGAGATATCTTTTAAGTTATCTCTCCTTTCTAAAAAAGAAGATATAGATAAAATAGCTTATTTAACTATTAAAGTAAAAGATAAATATAAGCTATCTAAATAGCTATTTAACTCTTATACTTCTATTTATATAACTAACTAAGAATTACTCTTTAAAGATATAAAGCCTCTTAAAAGGAAGAAGTAGATTAAGATTAGAGATAGCTACTTAATAGCTATATATATTAAGAATATAGTTATAGATAGAAGGAAGGGAAAATAGATTATATTAAAAGATATTCTCTTTATATCTAGACTTAGAGTTAATCTTATTTCTTAGAACTAATTTAGTAAATAGTTTAGTATTTAATTACTAAAATTTATACTTTATTTATCTAATTAAAAGCTAGTTATCTAGATAAGGCTTTTAGAAGGAGTACTATTTATTAAAGAAATTAGCTAAAACCTAGATAAACTTATATACTAGTATATTTCCTAGGACTTAATAAATAATAATATCTATATCTTTATAGTCTAGATTAATTAGGATTAGTAGGAGCTATAGTATAGAAAAGTTAGATACTTTAAAGAAGAACTTCTAAAAGATCTTTATAAAGTTACTAACTTAAAGGAAAAAATTCCTATATCTATAAAATACTAGCCCTATAGAGTATATTCTTTAGCTAAAATAAAGAAATATAGAGGAAAAGAGACTAAAAGAAAGCTAGCTAGACTTTCTTTTATTTTAATTAATATCTATAGACTACTATCTATCTTAAGACTTAGTTTTAAATAGTAGCTTAAGATTATTAATAGCTTTTTTAGAAAGAAGTAGGTATTACTATTAAAGTTAAGAAAAGATATAGTAAGTATATTATAAGAATAGAAAAGAAAAGCTAGACTATAATTAGGGAATTAGCTTTAAGTAGTAAGAAATAATAGAATAAGAGAATTACTTATATTACTTAAGTAGTAGAAAAAGGAATCTAGAATCTCCTACTATATAACTAAGATATATAATTTAATCTAAAATAGAGTTATAGAAAGGTCTATCTAGATATCTAAAGAATATATTAAAGTAATACTTAAAGAATTAAATATATTAGTTAAATTCTAGCTAGAAGTATTAAATACCTATACTATTATAAGAAATATCCTTCTAAATAGGCTAGATATTAATAGGTTTAAAATTTTATTTAATAAAGCTTTTACTAGAAAGAGATCTTCTATATTATACTTTAAGGTTTAGGGATATAAAGTAGTTATATATATAGATACTAAATCTTAGCTAGTTAGGATAAGATTAGATAAGCTAATAAATAGGAGGAAAGATACTATATTTATTAGCTATATACCTAATATATCTAAAATATAGTTATTCTAGAAGCCTAATATAAAGACTATAAAAGCTTATAATAATACTATCTAGTTTAAGAATAAGAAAGGAAGGGATATAACTTTAAATATTCCTAGACTTAACTAGCTAAGCTAAGCTCTAGTTAGAAACCTAGTTAATAAGCTAGTAAGAAAGAAGAAACTAGATCTAAAACTACTATAAATTTAGCTACCTCTACTACTAAAAGATAAGGACTAATATTAGATAATAGATAATCTAAAAGAAGAAAAAGAAAATTATAAATAGTAGGCTCTAAATTAAAGCTAAGAAGAACCTTAGTAAAATAACTAGAATATCTATACTTAGAAGAGAAATTTAAAGAAAAGAAGATTAATCTCTAATAAAGAATTAAGAGAAGAAAGAGTTTATAATATTATTATAAGATTAACTATATAGAAGAGACTAAGAGAATTAGGGGATAATAATTTCTCTAAAGCTAAATATTATAGAGCCTTTATCTATTTAATAAAAGATCTAGATCTAAGTATAGATTAAATAGATAAACTTCTAGAATATATTTATAAGGTTATATTCCCTACTTTTATACTAGAAATTATATAAAGATAGGAGGTTCTAATTCTAAGAACCTACTAAAAGATAATATAAGATCTAAAATAGAATTATATATAGAAAGAGGCAATTTAGAAAGAACTAATTATACTTAAGAGTAACTATATTTAGAATTAGGTAGTTTTACTAAAGGAAGTAAATCTAGTTACTTTAAAATAGGTATTTAATATAAAGAGACTAATTAGTAGAGTAATTAATAAGTTTAAGATAAGACTAGTTATAAGAGAGTTTTTCTAGAAGTTTAAGATAGATTTCTAGAAAATATTTATACTAATAGTTAGATATAATATACTTAAGATATTTATAGCTACTATATATAAAAAGGATTTAGAATTATACTAGATAGATATAAATAATATATTTACTAAAAGTACTTTATAAAAAGATATCTTTATAATTCCTCTACTAGGAGTAGAAATTCTAAAAGATATAGCCCTAAAAATCCTAAGAAGCTTATATAGCCTAAAATAAGTAGTAAAAGACTAGAATAAGCTATATATCTTAAAGTTAGAGAAAATAGGATTCTACTAGTTAGAGGTAGATCTATATTTACTTATCTATAAAGGAAGGAACCTAATAGTTTTAACTTATATAGATAATATTTCTATTATAGTACTAAAGCTAGAAGATATTCTTTAGTTTAAGAAGGAACTAGGTAAGGTATTTAAAATTAAAGACCTAGATAAACTAACTAAAATTCTTAGGATAAAGCTTACTAGAGATAGAAAGAATAGTATTCTAAAGCTAAACTAAGAGTACTATATCTAGGAAAATCTTATAAAGTTTAGAATAACTAAAGAAATAGCCTACCTAACTTTATTACTACTTAATAGTTATAAAAGTCTAAGAAAATCTAACTTAAATAAAGAAAGATATAATAAGACTAAGTACTAAAATTAGAATAGTATATAGATATAGCTAATAACTATAATAAGACCTAATATTACTTTTACTCTTAGGAGACTTAGATTATATATATTAGATCTATCTAAGAGATATCTAAAAGTACTTAGGAAACTAGCTAGGTATCTAAGATTATTCCTAAGCCTAGGTTTAATATTTAGGAGGGGAGGAGGAAAGCTAATAGGATATTTAGACTCTAATTATATAATAGATAAGGCTAATAGAGTCTTAATCCTTAGAAGTATCTTCTTTCTCTATAGATTACTAGTTTCTTAGATAAGTAAGAAATAAAAGTTAGTTACTATATTAATTATAGAAGCTAAGTATATAGTAATAAATATATATATAAAATAATCTTAATTCCTTATAGTACTTCTAAGAAAGATAGACTATATATAGTTAGTAGGAGAATATTTATTCTAGCTACTAATTAAAGGAAATTCTAATATAGTAAATAAAATTAGACCTATTTAGATTATAGAAGATAACTAGGTATCTTTAATCCTAGTTAAAGATACTTATATCTATAAGAGATTAAAATATATTAATATTAGCTTTAATAAGGTTAGAAACCTTTAGTAGTAAAGAAAAATTATAGTAGAATATATTCTAATAAAAGAGATACTAGCTAATAGCCTAACTAAGCTAAAGATAGGGCTATAGTTCTAGGAATTTATTAGATAACTATAGCTTATATAGTAAAAGAAGAATATATAGGGAATAGAATATTCCTTTATATCCTCTAATACTAGGTCTAAGAATTAAACTTAGTAGATTAGATATACTATACTAATCTAGAGACTACTATATCTAATTAGCTATCTAAGATTCTTATTAGTTTATATTAGTTTAATCTCTTTAGGATAAATAATTAAAAGGGATATAGTAATTAAAGAATAAAAGATAAAAGGAACTAAAGGAATACTTTCTAAGAGTATTTCTTTATATTCTATACTAGACGTAGGAATTAAACCTAGTAGATTAGATATACTATACTAATCTAGAAGCTATTATATCTAATTAGCTAGTTAAAATTCTTAATTAATCTTATACCTTTAATTAGATTTAAGGACTAACTATTCTAAGTAGAAGTATTAGAATATATAGTCTAGTTAGTAACCTAGTAGGAGATACTAAGGTAGGCTAAATTATATAATAATAATTATATAACTTATCTAAGCTAATATCTTTTAGGTTTAGCTCTAACCTATAGAAGAATAATATACTTACTATTCCTACTTTAGCCCCTACTATTCCTTATAGCTTCTATTATAGTTTATAATCTATTTATACCTATTAGCCCTCCTTAGCTCGATATATCTATCTAATCGACGATTAATTACTAATTATTATTATATACCGCGTATTACTTAAGTAAGCTTATTTATTAATATATAGCTAAAGTATTAAACCGATAGATCGGATTATTAAAGATACTATATCTTAGACTATATATTAAGCAAGTAAACGCTTTTATAATATACTCTACTATAATAGTTATCGGTATAATATTTAAGGGCTAGTTAGATAGGATTCCGAAGTTCGGTAAGACTAGTATACCGATCTAGCCGTATCTAGAATACGCGACGATAGAAGTAGTATTTAAGAAGCGGATAAGGATATAGAAAGAAGTAAAACCTAATATATAGATATTTCGACTCGAGAAAGTATAGTAGCTATTTAAGAAATATATAGCGAAGAAGATAGAAGGACCTAAACTATTAGACTCTAACTTTATAGACAAGCGAGACGATATAGAAGTACTAGCTTAAATCGACGTTCTCGCTAATACCGACGACGATACTAATAATATTCGGCCTCGAGATATATATACTAACTAAGCTTTAGATATAGCCGTTAGCTAATTATATTAATAGAACTATCGACGACGGATAGACTATAGAATTAAATACGACTAAATATAAATTCTAATCCGATCGATAGTAATAGAAGTATAGATCTACTATTATATACCGATAATAATAGAATACCTATATCTAAAAGTAGTTTTTAGATAACTAATACTACTATTATAGAAGACGACGATATACTTAATAGGGAGATAGATAGTAAGTACGTTTTACGATAAGATAGTATATATCCTATACTTACTAATAACTATAGTAGTATTAGATTTAACGACTAGTCTAGTATAATAATATAAATATCGTTCGAGGAGATATATATCTATATTACCGAGATACTTATACTAGAAGAAGGACCGTAGTTATAGTAGACGGATATAAGAATAAAGAATAAGAAGATAGTAGAGAAGATATTCGATAAGGATATATAGAATAAAGTATTTAAAGACTAAATATTAAAGGATAAGAAGGCGAAGAGAAGTAAGAACTCTATAGAGATATACTAATATTATATAGCTAACGATCCTAATTAGTATTTATTATAATTATAGCTTAGTAAACGATATATATATATCTATAATATAAATCTAGAGCGACTCGATCGCTAGATCGGATATAAATTATTAGATCTTATAGTATAATCGAATAGTATAAATATTATAGATATTTTAAAATATATAGAGTAGGTCGATAAAGTAGATAATCTAGCTTATCTCTAGTATATAAATAATACGAATAATACGAATATACTAAGTAGTTCTACGAGTTAGGCTTAAGTTAGGATTTAAGTCGAGTAATAGAAGCTCGATATAAAGATAGTAATAGCTTAAATATAGAGCTATTAATAAATAGATAAAATAGATTATAAGCTAATATTAAATAGGATAGTTAGTTAGTAAACTATACGTCTATAGGATAGTTTTAATTTTCTAGAAATTCTAGAAGATATTAATCCTATCTAATAGAGTTACGATAGCCTAAGAGTCGCGATAGAGTCGACGATATAAGTATTTATTAATCGAGTTAATCGAGTTAATCGAGTTAATCGGTATTAATCCTATCTAATAGAGTTAGCTCGATTAGTAAAACGTTTTTCGTAATATAGTTTAAAGGGCGTAGATATAATAGAACTTAGTATAGTAATTCTTTAGGTAGAAGAGATATAGATAAGAGCCGTCTAGTTAGTCCGAGAAGTCTACTAAGTCGCTTTAGATATAGTCGTATATATTACTAGAATATATATATTCGATAGGTATAATATACTTTAGGGATACTACTTTAAGTAGATTATAGATCTAATAGTATAATAGTACTATAGTAATATCTTCCTTTATTATACTATAGAAGTTATATCTTAGAAGGGCTTTAATAGCTCTATAGCCGTAGTAACCTATCTTATAGTATTTAATTATTATAACGTTAAAGATCTCGTATTTCTATATAATCCTATATAGAGAGCCGTCCTTCTTAATAGTAAAGAGTCTCTTATCTTTAGAGCTCTAGTAGAACCTATATCTTATATAATACCTTAGATTATAGTCTTCTTAGTTTATCTTTCGGCCTAGTTATAACTCGATCTAGTCCTTTATTAATATATAGAATATAACTAGGTATAGATAGCGCTCCTTTATTATTTATATCTTTACTTTAGAAGCTATATCTCTTAGATACTATTTAAAGGTATATCTAGCGCTATTTATAAAGGCCTATATCTTCTACTAAGTATCTTAAATATACTATAGAAGGTATATATATAGATAAGAAGGTCTAATAGGTCGAATAGGTATCGTATAATTAATATAGATAGTAAATAAGTTAATAGTATTAGGCGAGAGTTAAGATTATAGTAGGTTTATAAGTAGATAAGAATAGATATTCGATATAGCGGCTTCGAGCTATTTTATACTAGAGGGTATAGAATACTAACTAATATAGTAATCTTAATAAATAGTATAGGGAATTAAATATTAATAATAATACTTCTATTACTATATTTATCTAATAGTATTATATATATTATTATTAATATATAGATATACGAATATAGGAGGTAGAATTCTCGTTACTATAGCGGCCCTCGCGTACCTAAGGCGGCTAGAATATAGAATTCTTATCTAGAAATACTTCCTTAATTAACTAAGCTACTAATAACGCCTACTAGTATATAATACTTAATTAATAATAGTATTCTTTATAAAGACACCTTGCTAACCTTAAACAGTACTAATTTGATTAAATCTACGTAGCAAATAGTGCGTTGTTGGCGAAAACCTCTACTTTACGAACTGACTATGACATTGGCGCTCATTTTGACTTTGTGGCTGGTGCTCGGCCGGAGATGCCTCCTTTCTTTTCTCCAAGATTCGTCCCTGTGATCATCTCCGCTCTGCACCACTCACACACCTCCGTTCGCCGTGACATCGCGTAGAAGCATACCGCGAAGTCAGCTTCCTAGCTGAGACAAGCACAATTCTGCTAGGCAAGATGAACATACACCGAATGGGCAGGCGGGACGGGACAGCGCTGCAGCTTCCTGGCAAAGTCTAACACTCGTCGCCGAGGAGTAGAGAATCACTCTAACAAACGCATCTTGTGAACGCGTAGCAAGCGAATCGACAACAACTTTGGCCGCTCTGATGGCTTCAAAGCATCTGGAGTCTACCAGAATAGCTTGCACGATGCTTTCCTTGCTTAGCTTGCTTCCCTTCCTGGGATCTGCCTTTTCGTACCCATACCAAGATGCACTCGAGCCACGAGCCACAGGCACTCTCGATTCCTGGCTAGCTGCTGAGAGTCCCATCGCACTACAGGGTGTTCTCAACAACATCGGATCTTCTGGGTCAAAGGCTTCAGGTGCCAGCGCCGGCATTATCGTCGCGTCTCCATCAAAGAGCAATCCCGACTACTTCTATACTTGGTATCGATCTTGTCGAAGATAGAGTGCAATATTACATACTGACAATTTAGGACGCGCGATGCTGCCTTGACGATCAAGTGTCTGGTCGACCAGTTTCTTTCTGGAGGACCATCAAGCTTGGAGACCACCATTCAGGACTACGTCAACGCGCAAGTGCGTCTTCAGACTGTCAGCAACCCATCAGGTGGATTGTGCTCTGGCGGCCTTGGAGAGCCAAAATTCAATGTGGACGGCACGCAGTTCACTGGTGCTTGGGGAAGACCTCAACGCGATGGTCCGGCTCTCCGAGCAACAGCATTGATCGCCTATGCTAGATACCTCCTCGGCAAAGGCGATACCGCTAGTGTTACGAATATCATATGGCCCGTGGTTCAGAACGACTTGAGCTACGTCAGCCAGAACTGGAACCAGACTGGATTTGACCTTTGGGAAGAGGTTAATAGCTCCTCGTTCTTCACAACGGCAGCACAGTATCGTGCTCTCGTTGAGGGAAGTGCGCTGGCGGCTCAGATCGGTAAACAATGCCAAGGCTGTGACTCTCAGGCTCCGCAAGTGCTGTGTTTCCTGCAAAGCTACTGGACTGGTTCGTATGTGCTATCCAATACTGGCGGTGGTCGTTCAGGGAAAGACGCCAACTCGATTCTGGCATCTATCCACCTCTTCGATTCGTCTACTGGATGCAATGCCAACACATTCCAGCCATGCAGCGACAAGGCTTTGGCCAATCATAAACAAGTCACAGACTCGTTCAGGTCCATATATTCTATCAACAGCGGAATTGCAGCTGGAAAAGGCGTGGCCGTGGGAAGGTACCAAGAGGACTCCTATCAAGGCGGAAATCCATGGTAGTAAGTCAAATTTAACCAAATTGAATTCTGCCTATTCACCAACTGACATCGTTGCAGCTTGAATACGTTTGCTGCAGCTGAGCAGCTTTACGATGCCGTGTATCAATGGAAGAAAGCGGGATCTATAACGATCACTGCGATCTCGCTACCATTTTTCAAAGACGTATATGCAGCAGCTACCACCGGCACCTTCTCATCTTCGACCTCTACCTTCAATTCCATCGTCAGTGCAGTAGGGACCTATGCGGATAGCTACATGTCGAATGCTGTGAGTCCGAAGGACGAACTGGTCCAGGTGCGTGCTGACAGCGGCTCTTAGCAACAATACACACCTCAAAGTGGAGCTCTCGCAGAGCAGTACTCACGGTCAAACGGCGGTCCGCTCTCCGCTGGAGACCTGACGTGGTCCTATGCCGCTTTCCTGACGGCTTTCAACGCTCGCAAAGCGGCCATGCCAGCTTCTTGGGGCGCAGCCAAGCTTTCAGTGCCGAGTACGTGCTCTGGTAGTTCCGCGAGTGGGCCTTGCACAGCAGCCACGGCCACCTTCTCAAAATCAGGTCAACCTTCGCCGACCTCGACAACTGCCAGCTGTAGTGCCACTCCAACGCTCACCAATGTCTTGTTCAAGGAGACCGCGACGACGACTTATGGCGAGAATGTCTTCATTGCTGGGAGCATCTCCCAGCTCGGCAATTGGAATCCAGATAATGCTGTCGCGCTTAGTGCTCAGAACTACACCAGCAGCAATAACCTCTGGTTTGTCACTGTGCAACTACCGGCGGGACAAAGCTTCATGTACAAGTACCTCAGGAAGGAGACGGATGGCAGTGTGAAGTGGGAGAGCGACCCGAACAGATCGTATACTGTTCCCAAAAGCTGTGCTGGGTCGGCAACGCAAAGCGATACGTGGAGATGAAAAGATTGCTACCTACAACGAGCATCTCTCGGTGCCGATACATTGATTGGAGAAGTCAGTGCTGTCATAATATCGCCTAGATTCAGCAAGCGAAGCTAACGTCGCGATGTCCAGCGAAGCTGTCTTCCCTTACACCACCAGCGCCTCTTCACACTTACGTGACTTCCATCAGACGTCTAAGCGGCAGCCACGTCTGCCCCGCTCGACCTGGAAGCTTTCGTGTAACCGACATCGGCAGAGAGTGGCATGAGTTAGACATCTACCATATTACATCGCAGCCAGAGTCAAGACAGGATGTCGTCTCGTCGAGGTTCATTCGTCGATGTCGCCGCCATTTGCGACGAGATCAAAGTCAACTACTCACCTTGCGACGTTGCAGATGCTTTGCTGGTCATCAATGTTGCTGGGGCGGGCCATCTAGCCAATATTCGTAAGTCTAATGCTCATTAGACATCTATGACTTGAGCCAAACTGATCCGATTCTGTTTTCAAGATCCAATCCCGACCAGATCGCATGGTAAGAATAGAATAGTGGCTCCAATCAGCACAATTATCTTTGTATCGAAAGATCACAAGCCAAGCCCGGCCTCACCTCACGATGAGATCCCTGGTGGCATTCTCCAGGAGTCCAATCTGCCAAAGGATAAGCATTGGACTGATGTTCCACCTTCGGGAAGTGTCGTCTTGATGCAACAGCCTGAAGATCAAGTTGTATGCAATATCGTTACTGTTCATTTGGAGCTGATGGACATCTGACATCTCGGTGATAGGTCGCTGTTCTAGGCGACATCGTCGCATCTCGATACAAGATGCGAGGCGTCTTAGGATGTTTTGTGGATGGGCGTGTCAGAGACATCTCAAGTCAAGCTGAAATGTGTGACGACGGACGATGGCAAGCTTGGACAAAGGGCTTAAGTAGTGTAAGTGGATCGGCAAAGGTTGCAGTCGTATCACTGACTCTGGTCATTGCAGGTTGGGACCAGCATGCAGGCCAAGCCTTGGGCAGTTGACGTTCCTATTCAGGTGGGCTTGGTGAATATCCGGTAAGTGACATTGATCCACAAAGTGTCAGGTGCAGTAGCTAATGCGAGAATCCATAGTCCTGGTGATATAATGGTCGCAGATGAGGCTGAGCAAGTTTGCACTGTGATACCGCAGGACAAGCTTACCGAAGTTGCAGCTTGGCTACCGAGACTGAAGAAAGCCGATGATGGAGTCTTGAAAGATGCCCAAAGTGGCGTTGACTTGAAGACCAGCTTTACGAGCCATCCTGATCACTATACGCAGCAGCATTGAAGAGTGCGATTAACGCAGTCATAGACTTCGAAGGATTCGCCAAGACTTCAATAATGGCTCATTGTGAGTATCGCTGACGAGACCTCCAGCCACACGTCAAGCATCGCACAAGCGTGAGATTATTGTTGACGTGCAGAACGTGCAACCATCGATGTGCGATTTTCGGACGTGTAGAACAAAACGCTGTGTCAATGTTCGCCTGATCTGGTTACCGCCAAGGTTTGGCTTCTGCTCTACGAGTGGTTCGGCACAGCCACAGCTGAAAGCTTCAGGTGCCAGCACATGAGAACTGCTGCAGCTGCTCATATATCAAGCCTAATCATTCACTGACAGGATTTCTACCGTCCAAAGTCCAGCTGGCAGTCTAAGTATCAAGTCCTTCAACTTGGACTCCTCGAGATGGATCTCTTCAACTCCACCGACTTTGATGCTCATGTCAACGACCTCATTTCGGAATGGAACATACCTGGTCTAGCAATTGCTATCAGTCAGAGCGACGACGTTCGATCAAAAGGCTTTGGACTCGCGACCCTTGAACCCCCAAAGCCATGTACTCCCGACACTATCTTCGACCTGGCCTCCAGCTCCAAATCGCTCACAGCGGCATCGGTAGGACTTCTCATTGCGGACGAAGAGAAGTATCCGAATGTGACATGGACAGCCAAGATGCATGATCTTCTACCTGAGGACTTCGTGATGTCTGAAGACAGCTATACAAAAGACATCACTGTTGAAGACACATTGGGTCATCGGACTGGACTGCCACGACACGACTTGTCCTATTTCGGAGTTCGCTCTAACCATACCGACACGCCCAAATCTGTTACGCGCAATCTGAGAAATCTGCAACTCAATGCTCCTATACGAACGAAGTACCAGTACAACAATATCTTCTATACTGTAGCAACACATCTCGTGGAGACAACGACTGGTGAAACATTTTCGGACTTCCTCCAGAACAACTTCTTCGGTCCACTCAATATGTCCGACACGCACCTACAGCCTGATGCCTCGAAAGCGGCCGGTCTTGGCGATCGGCTCGCAACACCATACCACTGGGTCGAAGAAAGCAAAGCATACAGAGCAGTACCATATCAGCAATGTCCCGAAGCACAAGGAGCGGGCTCTGTCATGACCAGTGTCAATGATTACATCAAGTGGGTGCGAGCATTAATGTTCCAACATGAGCCTATCACAAAGGAAGTCTTCGAAGGTATCACCTCAATCCGCATACCTATTGATCCAGATGTCGATGACGAGGACCGACATCCCTTCACATCTTTCGAAGGCTATGCTACTGGGTTGGGTGTCAAGTACTATCGCGGCGCACAAATCATCAGTCACGATGGTGGCGTTCCAGGTTTCGGAAGTACTCATTTGCTCATGCCTGAGCATGACTTTGGGCTCGTCGTGCTTGGCAATACCGGTGAAGCTGGAACGATCTGTGACGTTGTTGCAATGGAACTTATCGATGCTATGCTCAAGTTGCCACAGAGCGAAAGAGTAGACTGGCTTGCGAGGGCAAAAGCGATTAGAGAGAAGTACGAGAAAGAGGAAAAGGAGGATTCAGTGAGCAAGCAGTTGATGCCTGATCTCGAAGAGCCAGAACCACTGAAGATGCCACTCGAGACTTATGCTGGGAACTACTGGAATGTCGAATATCAAGGTATTAAAATCCAGATCAAAGACGGGAAGCTTTTCATTGATGCGAGCGATCGATCAATGGGATTCTATCTTACTTTGGAGCATCTCAAAGATCAGACCCTGTTCGAGGGCAAGATGGAGGATTACTTTGATGGCTCGGAGGGCGAGATGGCTGCGGAGTTCAAGTTTGTCAATGACAACGTCGTGAAGCTGGGTCTTGACATGGAGAGTGATCTCGGGCACTACATCTGGTTTGACAAAGTGGAAGAATCGAGCAAGAGCTTGCCTACCAGGTAGTCATTTGTTTGCTGTCTTTCAAGATCCATATCTGGCATCACCCAGAAAGAAGTAAAAATTTACGCCAAAGAGGACTTTCACAAGCAAGTGCATGAACAGCAAACAAATGAGCATACTTAGATCTGCCGACATCAGCTCTTCTGTCCTTCTAACATACAGCAAGTATACGAAGTCCAAGGGTGGCCAGAAATGAGTGAATAGAGTGACGAGGCAGAAGTCCGGTGTTGTACGTAGGCTCTTGAAACGATGCCTTGTCTGCACGGCAATCAGAACATCATCTCCGGTCCAAGACTTGGTGAAAAAGGACAGGGAAGTGCAGCCTTGGCGAAAGCACCAGGTGTAGTTGAAAAAGTCTTCAATGCAGATAGTTGCTAGGTCTTCGTGCCCGTGATGACCGTTCCTGTGGCAGCGTGTAAGTTTGGTAGAGGTAAAGAACCCTGAGGAGTCAGAAAGGAGGCGAACATGTGAGTGCACATGGAGCAGCGGTCTCCTGGTAGAACTATTTCGATGTGGCCTTGGTAGCGCGCAGGGTCGTCGTATCCTCATCAGAAATTGAAGGAAGCTGCCATCAATGTTCAATCACTCGGCTTTCGGAACCCTTGCTAAGCGAGCACTTATAGATCTAGCTTCTGAGCCGCTGAAGTTACATTAGACTTCATGATCTGCCGTGGCTAGGTTGACGACGGCGCCGCTGTCAACCGGGTGGAAGGGCCAGCACACGCAATGATGTCGCAGACTCTTCAACATCTCCTTTGCAAAAGACCTCTTCCAGCTCACACATTCACGAGGGAACAAGCCAGCACGTCTTTACGAGAACTGTGCAGCATGACGGCCGACACGGATAACACCATCACGTAGTCTGCTTTGGTTATCCCAGAGATCGGCGGTGGCGGAAGCCGAAACATGCTGGATACGAGGTGGCTATTCGTATTGCTGTCTAGTCTGTTTTACCTCTGCCCATTGAGAGCAGCAGCGCGGCAGCATGAGCATAGGCAAAATGAGATCAAAGATGGCTCGATGTCCTTCACCTACGCTCTCAACTACACTGGCCCGGCCACTGGATCTGGTAGCGCGTATGCATCCGCGTGCAATGCAGCAAAACAGAGCTGGGCTGCGAAAGGCGGTATGACGTTCGCTTCGACTTCCGTGTACAATAGCACGAGAACAGCAGTCTTTCCCCAAACAAGTTATACGACAATCACATATCTCAGCGATGATGGCACCCCGTATACGCTTTGCGATGGCTTCCCTCGGATCAATGGCAGCCGAACCATTACCTCGATTGAAATCCCACAAACAGTCACCAATACAATTGCTGTGACGACTTCGATTTCAACCACTCTTCCGCAGCCAAATTGCACGATTGGACCAAGCGACTGCTCGTCTCTGGTCAATGCTTGGCGGAAAGCATCTGCAGCATATTCGAGCTTTTCAGACACAAGTCCAACCGCCACACCACCGCCATATGTCTCCTCGCCAATATGCGGCTCTGCAACTGCTATTTCTGCATCTTTCGCGGTGGGTGACGCTGTTTGTGCCATGAAGGAGGCTTCTGTCCAACTACTATACTGGCCAGTGCAGACAGTGAAGCCTTGCGACGCTTGTCATCGCAGCTTGAGTGACTGCCCGACGACCACCATAGGCCCTACCATATCTGGCAAACCCAATACGATAGTGTGGCGCAACCAGACCTTGACAAGTCCGACAGCCTATATTGCCTTCGAAGGATCCTGGGCATACACCATTGGCGACACCACTCACACCACGCCTCAGACTTTGGTCATTCCTCAGGATCCTGCTTCTGTGTCTACCTACTGTGGCAAACCAGGCGGAGGCTATGGCCCTCCGCAAAGCGTCAATTACAACAACTTCAACAGCCCAATTCCCGCGGATATATATCGATGCCAGCCAAGCTGCTTCAATAATCCACTGCCATGGTCAACGCAACCTGTCACAAATACGTACACTTATACCGACGACGGTACTACGACTTTTGTAACGGGGACACAAAGCTCTTTGGTATCGCATGCTACAAAGAACCTGTGTTCCACAATCTGGAATGACTACGCACCGGTCCTCTTGATCCCCGAAGCGTTCAAAACGATCAATCCCGCTGGTTATGTGGATGCTTTTGGCGTGCCCAGTCTTTGCAACTTCATGTTCGACGAAGATGCCGTGCTCTTCGATCCTCCCATTGCACTTACTCAAGTTGATATAGCTGCGAAGCCCACTTTACCGCATGGCAACAGTGCTCAGCCGACTCCTACACAGGCATATACCACTCCCAATGCTCCTACAGTGCCGACTGCGCCAACGCCAAACCAGCCGACGGTGCCTACTAGAACAGCTGTTGCTGAGAGTCAAGTCGCTCCTTCGAGTAATCAACCTCCGCCACACCATCCAGACTCTCATACTGCAGGCCAGCCTCCGCCAAGCAAGACTTCGCCGAGCGTGGCAGATATCATTGCTTCAGTCATGGGCATGACAACGCCGAACAACGGAAGACCAGGTACGGCAGTGACGCTGGCATATGCCACAGATGGGTCTGCTATCGTTGTGAACGGTGCTACGGCGTCTTTGGGTAGCGAAACGCCCAATGCCGGCGGCCCTGTGCGCTACGGCACCATTTCCGTCGCTCGAAACACGTATCATTGGTCTCAACTCGGCTCTACAGTGCTCATAAATGGCCAATCACTCCCTCCCGGCGCCAGAATCGCTATAAATGGCCAAACAATGAGCTTAGTAGGCGCATCACAAGTTGTAGCGATCTCAGGAGATGCAACTTCCACTGTAAACTTGCAGGCAACTGCTACAAGCGCTCTCAGCGAAGGCGCAGAAGGTGTCATTACGGGCGTGAGCAATACGTTGAGCTATGCAACATCAGGAGGCACATTGGTCATAAGCGGGCATACCCTGACTCCTGGCGAGACGATCACACTTGGCGATGCGTCTTCTAGCTCAACAGCGAGAACAACTCGCCACACTTCTTCGCGGAGTGGAACGGCCGCGCAATCCACGGCAACTACGACATCTGGTTCGAAAAAAGCGGTCTCAATTCCAGGGAAATGGCAGGGATTGCTGATGGGATTGCTCATAACGACATCATTGTTCGCTGCATTGTAGGATAGATATATACGACTTGATGATAATACATAATGTAATGGATACCGTACGGAAACACCACATTCAGCCTTTCTCATTGCATTTCGCATTGTTGGCGAGCCTCTCTCGCCGCCCTTTTCAGATCAGCTGGGTCCCTACCATCGTAGCTAGCAATACGCTCCGCAACAGCATGCTGATCTCGTGGAGGAGTCTGTAGCATTATGCTCAATGCCACCTCTGGAGGCACCCAAGGATGGATCGCCGTGATGCCATCGTCAAGACGGATGTCAAACACGCTGAGTGGCGAGCCCATTCGCTGCCATTCGGGATTCGCCCATGCGGTGATGTGCTTGCGCATGTATTGTTTCGATCGACCTTGCTCCTTCCAGTTATCAAGTTTGTCGTAAGCTCGCCATAGCACGGCGTCTTCTTCTGGACTGAGATCGCCTTTCTTTGCTGAATCTTGGTGAGCGTTGACTTTGGCGGCCCAAGCCCATTTCTCGCATGGTTTGGAACCCTCTGCGATGTCGTATGCTCTTCGATCATGGCTTTGATCGGAGGCTATGATCTTTTCGAGATGAATGCTGAAGAGAGATAGCAGTAGTGCCTTCGTACCGCGTCTGAATTTTCGCTCTTCGAAGTCGGCAGCTTCCCAGAGAATCTCGCTTGCTATATTCCATAGGATCGGAGGGCAAGTCCAATTCTTAAGGCGTGGAACGTGGATGTATATGAGTCCGAGGCACTGGGCCACAACTGACAGAAAGTCGAATGTCAGATCTTTCTCGTCCAGAATCAGCGTCTTCTCCAGTGCTTGAAGAATGTCTACGGGCACATGTTCTTTCGGTGGTAGTCTGTCGCTGCTGGAATCATGGACAGTGAAGTAAAGCTCGGCATAGAATTTGCTTTTGCCCTCGTACATTGCCATTCCGTCGACTTTATCACCTGCTCTGAGGCTGGCAGGGGTGATTTCGAATCGCTTCCTCTTGCTGTTGACTTTGCCAGGAGAGAGCATAGCTGGCCTGGAACTCCGAGAGAACTCCGCTATCGATGTGCCCATAGCCATTTGGAAGTGACGAGCGTATCCGAAAGCTGAGCTTGCTTCTCGGATCATTGGTGCACGTCTCGATTGGCTTACGATCAAGCGCTCCATGCCTGACCATCGGGAGTCGAGGATATTCAGCACCCTCGCAGCTTTGTAGAGATATGCAGCTTCGAGTGTTGCGGGAATCTGATTCGCCAAGGCTATAGCTGACTTGTAACGATGCTCAAGCAAAAACATCGTCCGTGAGGCTGCAAGCAGAGGCAAGGCTTCGAAAAGCGATCTTGGGACACAATCTGGGGCACTGGGAAATGGTTCGTCGAAACGATTCTCTTCGATGAACTCAACTTCAGTCTGGAGAACGTCAAGAACTTCCGTGATTCGTCGTTTGAATGATGGCTTCAAGGTAGCAAACGCCATACAATCGTTGATCGAAGCTGCACACAAGGCCGTAGTTTCGTAAAGGGCTTTGCTGGCGCGTTTGCTGTCGTTGCCCAGGGCATCGTGAACATCGAACATGATCTGACATTCTGCAGCCATGTAAGGTGGTACATCGCGACCCAGAGGACTTGCGCAGACTGCGAGTGCCTTGGTGAACCAGTCAACGTCAAGGCCGCGTATCCTTAGAGGCCAGTATTGCTCGTCCATTGCGCTTCCGAGAGCTCGGAGCTCCGCTTCAATGCTGTAGAGGACGTTGCAAAATGGATGATCTCTATTGAGAGAAGATGGATGCCGAGAGACGGATGGGTCGTCTTTGGCCGCACACATGACCTGCAGATCAGAGATCGTAGCCCACCCAGCGGTGCAGAAGAAGTCAGCTGCATCTAGCCCGCTCTTGCGATGGTCCAAATTACTGGTGAAGTTATAGGTTCTTCCAGATCGTTGGCCAACTCTGATTCGAAGGAACCTGTGTATGTCGCTCATGCCCCGAAAGTCAGGATATGCATCAGCGAAATCGCCGTGCAAATCGACCAGCATGCCAAATGCGTCTTCTGTGAGCTGCGATGCAATCAGAAAGCTGATGGACCCAGCGTGAAATCGCTTCCAGAGGTCTCGAGCCCATTGACGGATTCCATTCAGATCCTCAAAGTGACACCAAATGGCAAGCTCCTTGTCGAGTTTTTATGCTTCTTCAGATTCCAGCTCGGACAGCTTAGCCACAGCTGTCTGGACTTGAGTTGTGGTCGGAGCTTCGCCTAATGGAGCCTCTGAAGGCTCCTCCAGGTCGAGACTGTTGAATGCATTCATGGTGGATTGACGGTTGTCGTCCTTGCGAGCCCTTCTAGGCTGGTTGGTAACGCCAGATGACACGCATGGCCTCAGCAGCGCTCGGACATGCTTCAAGACAACAATATAGTAACGATGGGTCTCATTCCGCTCAACAATGTCAGTGCTTCGCAGTGTTGGACGGTCCTCCGCCAGTGTATGATAGCGCTGAGATGCCTCCAAGCGAAGTTGCATGATCTCTTCAAGAATGCCGATGATCTTGTGTGGCACATCTGCCACCGGTCCAGCTTCGTTGATGTACACAGCTAAGGCCAAAGTTTGAGCAGCGCTTGGTTTGTCTGACAACTTGAGGTCGTTGTGCATGTCTTTTGCCAGGTTGCGAGCTGCCGTGACGATCCACCTGTCGAAAGTGGTGTTGAGAGCTTTGTATCGCTTGTAGCGACCTTGGACAGTCGCGCCTGCCATACTGATCTCGGGAGGTTGCCAGAAGATGGAAGCAAGAGCGCAGGCAAGTGGGAACATAGGCCATTCTGAGCTTTGACGCGCATTGTGTAACGTTCGCGTGGGCGCGTGCATTATTTCATGCAGGTGACCGGCCCTACATCCAGAATCAGCGCGCGCTGGAGTGGAAATATGATCAGTTGCTCTATCGCATTGGACCTTGTGTTTCATTCTGAGCGTCGGACTATTGCTTCGCTGTTGGCAAGGTCTTTGCGAGCGCCTGGCAAGGTGGTAGCCAAACAATGTTTCTTGTCGACTGCGATCGCAGTATGCTGTACAATTTCTATGTATCTTACAATCATTATCTCGCTCAGTCATCTTCAGTGTACGCCCTGCTGAACTTGATCAGAGATGAGAAGTCATCCCATCCCAGAATTCTGTTCTTGCCCTTGACTTTTTCCCACTCGACCGCGTCATTGTCGACACCGTAGCGGATCAGCCAGCTCTGAGGACGGAGGCTGTACTTGCCGTCCTCACACACAAGCTGCGTGCGTTCAAGAGCCGGCTTGCCGCACATGTCGAGCTTCGTTGCTAGATTTGGTGCTGAAATCGATCCGGAGCCTTCCTCTGTTACGGCGTCTTCGCGCCGCTCTCGATGTTCCAATATGTCGACATCAATGGTATAGAGAGCTACAAGTCGATAGACATGAATTTTTCTCTTCTGGCCATATCGTCGAACACGTCCGATGGCTTGCGCGTTCGTGGCTTCATAACTGTACTGAGTATCCCGAAGCAGTGGCGATAAGAATATGACGTGATTTGCATTTTGCAGATTTGATCCTGCAGCCGTCTCGTCAGAGGCATTGAGCACGATCACAGTGATCTGATGCTCGGTCCCTGCGGAGTCGCGAAAATCCGCGATAAGGTCACCAGCCTCGCTTGCAGTGTTGACGATTGTGCTCCTGATGCCAGCATGCTCTAGAGCTGCCTTCGCTTCGCGGATCTGCTCATCAAACTGCACGAACATGATGGCCTGCTCTTGCTTCTCCTCAATGCCGTAAAGCAGAGAGATTGCTGTTTTCAGCTTTGCACCATATGGTGAGCCTTTGTCGGTGAGTGTGCCTAGCTTGCTTATCCACAGCAGATCAAAATCACCCTGAGTGGCAGAGCATCCTGGTGCGGGACATTGCGCACCGGCATGGCTTTTGTGATCATTGCGGCAATTTTTGCATATCTTGTGGCCACAGAGCGTTGACACGGCGAAGACGGACGCATCATTGGCGCCGTGGCATTTTGGATGATCGCATGTTTCTCGCGATTTTCCAAGAGCTTTAAGGGCCAAGACGTTGAGGAGGAATCTTGCGGATCTTTTAGCCGTCACAAGCCGTTTGCATGCTCTGTTCAAGGCAGCAGTCTTGCTTCCGGCTGATTTCACCTTAAAGGATTCTTCAAGGTCAGAGTCATCCTGAAGCATACTGTTGGCTTTCAATGTTGAGGTAGATCCAGGGCTGCGCATGACCTTAAGAAGCTCCTGTGTGATACGGTCGTCGCCGAAGGCGCCACTTGAGATCTGCTCTTGAAGCGAGGCGTATCGCTCTGGTTCTTCCGCTCTGGCAATTGAAAAGTGAGCTGGCAACTTGCTAAACAGTTGTTTCGCCTGTTCCTGTCGGCGAGCTAGAAGAGTTTCTAAATCGGCACTGCCGGCTCGATCATAGAAGGCTGCAAGCTTTGCCAGTGCTTCTTCTGCCGTAGATGACGATATGGAGGCATCGGCGAAACGCCCATCGCGATCTGTGGCCTCTCGTTTCTTGCCTTTCTTGATGCGCATATCCAGCGAATTGAACTGCTGAGCTACTTCGGCATATAAAGCCGCGTGGTCGGTATCGAGTATTATTGGAGCAAGATGCTCGTGAACCTTGAATTCAGCAAAGTCCATGACATTTTGCCGAACAAAGGTATCCAGGAATCTTCCATGATGCTCGTAGATGTGGCGCTGAGCAGTGTGTGATGTCTGGTGCCGAGCGGAGTTGACTCGTTCAAAATCGGTCTGGCATTTCTGTAGCTCTCGCTTGCTTTGGGCCTTTAAACTCGCTCGGTCCTCACTACCAATTCTGAGCTGAACACCAAGCAGCTTTGCCATCTGCGCGACTTCATAGAAGTCGCCGATGGCTGGTGTTCCGGAAAGTAGCCATCGCTTGTCGGCTTTGAGCGCGCATGCAGCAGCATGCTGTCTTGGGTCAAATTGGTGAAACTCGTCCATGATAATCCTGTTGAAGAAGAACATTTCGAACAATGGTCGGCCTACATGACTTGTGTCAATGTCCTTCGCTGCTGGTCGTTTTACGATACTCTGCGCTGATCTGGACTTCGCAGCGACGTAGTCTTTGCCACGCAAGCGGCGAGAAGGCACCACAGTCCTGAAATCATCGCTATCAAGATTTGCTCGGTACTTCTGCTTGATCAGATTCTTTAAAGCCGATTCGCCGTGAGCGGTCAACTGTTGAACATGTTCAGGTACTTGCTCTGCAGCAAATTTGAGCCATTGAGTTAGACCTCGTCCAGAGGTTGCAGGACCTGGAATGCCGGCAAAAGCCGCCAAACGTTCAGTATACGCATCGGACGCTAGGGTATTGCGATTGACGATGATAATCTTGGCTTTGCGGAAGTCGTCGAGAGTGAGCTTAGAAAGACTGGCAGCAGTGCGGATCGAGAGCACTCCATCGAGTGTCCCAAGCTTGTTCTCGATCTCATCAATCCATTGAGCCTACAGACTCAAGGGACAGACGATCAAGGTGGCTGCGAGGGGAATGAGGTGCGCGGTTGAGATGCTTTCAGCTTGTCTCTTTCCAAGTCCCGCGACGATAGCAGACCTAGTAGACTCCAACAGTTCGGCCTGAATCAGAGCTAGACTCGTGATAGTCTTTCCAAATCCAGGGTGGTCTGCACACACACCTCCACGAATGTTGAGCGGAGTTCTCCCACGCACTTCAGCACGCCAGCCGAGATGGGGTAGCACTGCTTCTTCGATCTCCTCGAGATCAAATTCCACTCCACTTTCTTGTGCGCGCATCCAGGACACAGCTTGCATTTGTTTTGGAAAGAGCTTCACTGACATTTTCAGATCTCCATCAAATGAGTCCACGCCTGAGGTAGGCCTCAATTTGAAAGGCTTAAAGACAAAATCAGCCTCACGCGAAGTGGTGAGCAAGCGCCAGCCCATCTGTGCCCTCATAGAAGCTGAAGGAAGGCGTGAATGAACTCTGTGCGCGAGAGTGGCGAGATTGACTCCCAGATTCAAAGTTGTGTTGTCTTTCACAGTCGTACTCCGTATAGCGATCGCTGGAGGTCTCGTTTTGACTGACCGCTCGTAGTTTGCGGCGGCTGCTGGATCTTCGTATTCCTTGATCTCTCCACCGACGATTTCCCATCGCAGAGGTGGCAGTCTCGGCGCACAAAAGTGGCACTCACCATTGTCATGTGCCTTGTGCAATGGCCGCCACCTGTTTGACGGGACACAGCGCCGCATAGCCTCGAATATCCACGCATTGTCCCTGGAAAATCGATCGCCATGCATAGGATTGCCGTCTACGTCGCCTGAATGCACGGTGGCGCTGAGAACATTGATCGCTTTCGAACAGTCTTTGTACTGAGCCAATTGTTCCATGTCTTCCGGCGCGCAGATTTGAAGCTGCGGTTTGACTGATTGTAGAGAGGTCGGGAGCGCGTGCCATGTGTGTTCGAGGTGAAGAGTCGTCTTGGTGGTCTCTGGCGGACCACTGGAGGGATCAGAGGACCATGGCCTCCACTTTGGATCTACCCGAGCTACCAATGGTCGAACCTCATCGTATTCTAGAACATGCTTGCATCTTGAGAACACAAACGAGTCTTTGTCTGGTGGCCCTATCCTGTCCGGGTCGAGGAAAAGATACATGGGCCTGTGCGCGTCACAATTTTGTCTTTTGTAGAGGGCTTCAGATGCTGTCCCGCAGTGTGGCAGATGAGTGTAGACCCCATTGAGCCCATCTGCCACAGATGCAAAATTAGAGTCGATGTGTATATCGATGTGCTCCCACAAGGTATGTCGGCGGAAATCGGGAAGTCCGATGCGAGAAAACCACGAGGAGATTTGACGTCCAGAGCCTCTGATCTTCATTGATGGAGCTGTATGATCAGGTACTCGTAGCTTCCAGTCCGTGCCTTCGAAGCAAGAACTGGCAACGCTCGACAGTACTGGTTGCCGAAGCAGAGCTCGGAGAGGATCATTCGCAGCCAAAGATTTGTCGGCATGGGCGAACAGTCGCCATTCTGGTCCAGTAGCTGCTCCTAGCACAAGTTCAAGGCGGTGACGAGGGCCTGCGCAGTATGTGATCGTCCAGCAGTGTGTTCTGCGGACATCTTGAAAATGGTATTTCGCATTCATAGCACTGGCGACTGAAAGGCGGTAGTCCGCAGGGAGGTCCGATGGTAATTCGACTGGCTCGAAGACTAGACGCACAGGGAAGATTGATCTCACCAAATGCTCGAATTCAGCAGGCGCAGACCGTGCTTGACTTAACACATGCGCCGATTGATAGTTGTGCCTCGCATTGCCACCACAAGCGATGCAAGTTGTGTGCCCGCAGTCCGAGCACTGCTGGATCGGCTTTTCGGCGATGCCAACAGGTCCTTCGCAATAGCACCTGCGAAGTGCGCATTCAGCATTGCGAACGAGCTCCTGCATATCGATCGGTGCAGTGACATTATGCGACTGTACAACCTCATTGTTCCCTTCCAGGATCTCGACTTGACGTACATCCTGGGACTTTGTTCTTCGCTGAGGACCATGCGTCGTCTGCTGCATCATCCTACTGCCAGCCATGAGCGCTGAAATGATTGATGTTCCGATCACGGCGCTCGACATCGCGTTGCCAGCGAGGTCCTGGATCTCAGCAGGAGATTCAGTCGTGAAGGATATCTTGTGTAGAGGAATGCCTTGCAGTCGCAGAGATTCTTTAGAGTCCAGTGCTCGGCAGGCATCGGTTAAGAACGGTCGACCAGTAGGTGTAAGACACCCAATCACACCAGACGGATTGGTGTCTTGGTCCATGTATACATTTTGTGAGATATCCAAGGCGCGGGTTTTGAACCGAACATCGTAGCCGCCCGCCTCAGGCCTAGCCTTTCGGAGTAGCCCAACATCCATCGTGTCATTTTCTCTTTCCACGCGTGCTCTGAAGAAAGCCATATCGCCATTGTCTGGTGGAATCAAAGAGCCACTTTCAGTCCAGTTCGTGTATGGACGAGCACTTCCGAGCTTCAGTCTTTGGCGGTAGTCCATCTGAGTAATCTCACATTTCGACCAGTCCACCTCACGTGGTGCTGCATCCGAGAGATTGTGCTTGCGGGTAAGCTGATCATTTGGCAGCAAGAAATAAGAGATAGGTGCTGACGCTGAGCGTTTGCATCGCTCAAAAATTGACACCCACTGCTTGGCTGCGTCTGCTGCCCTCTTTGCTCCAATAACTCCTGAATAGAAGCAGGCAAGGTAGCCGCGCTGCCTAGTCTGCGGCAGGTAGTGATTTTTGGTGTCGACGTGCACGCCGGCAACTTCGTAACCGGCCTTTTCATAGTCTTCCATCATGCTGTCAAATGGAGCCTTGGAGACATTCTCGAGCAACACAATGGCAGGCTTGTATGCTGCGCAGTAGGCTAAAACAGCTTTGAACGTGTCACCCGATTCTCCCCCATCTTCCAAGCCTTTTCTGTGCTTGTTCCGGGAAGAGAAATCTACACATGATGTTCCTGCGATGACCAAGTCAACGTCCGATGGTATTGCAGCCTTTGCGCCATAGGCCGTTGTTGCTACTGGATTTGCATCGTTGACCGCTTCAGTCAACTCGGTAATGTCTCTGAAGATCAAGGGAGGATTAAAATTCCGCTCGATGTACGCCTGTTTGAACGTCACGATTTCCGCCGAGAAGAGATGGTCGATCAGGAGGCCTTGGTTACCTCGATGCTTCAGAGCGTCACTAATCATCTCAAGCGCAAGAAGAGGACTCTCGGTCCCAGAGCACATCGTAGCCACCCGGATTGGTCGGTTGGCTAATTCACGGACAGTCTTGTCGAAGCCAAGATCAAGTGCTCTTCTTGTAAGATCTTGGAATATCTCAGTGATGTCGGATATCAGAGGCAGCGAGAAGTCCAAGCCGTTGCCACCATTTCTTCGACGCAAATTCACCATTCTCGTCCGTGATCCAGTCACGCCACTGGACCTGCCATTGGCCTTCGACTTGGCTGCAGTGGGCTTGCTCTTTTTCGCGGTTGTAGCTTTTTCGAGGCGCGCATCCGATTCTTCGCTTACTTCTTGATCGTTCTCTGAGACTCCTGACGAAGACAGGACATCGGCTACATCCTCCTCGTAGTCGGATTCTGCTATCTTGCGGGTACTCATCTTTCGTTTCGCACGGCGATTAGGAGCAGAGCTTGATGCTACGATCTCATCCTCTGATGACTCGATGTGCTCCGTCGCCTTCTTCATGAGAAGATCAAACGCGGACTGTGCTGCTCTACGCTTGGGCTTCCCACTCAAGCTGGTACGTGCATTTCCCGCTTCGCCATACATGTTGTCTGCTGAAGCATCGCGAGCTGATTCAGAAGTGCGAAAGCTCAAGTTATTGGCCGGGGGTGTAAAGAAGCTTCGTATGTCCTTACGGCTTGGAAGTTTCTGGCTACTGCGTGTAGAGGCAGCATTCTCCCCGGAACGCCATTGCTGCAGGAAGTCATGGTCGTATTTAGGCCGTTTGACCCAGGCCTTGGGACCACGCACCCTGTTCAAGAACTGTTCTTGTGTGAGTTCTCCTAAGGGCGTCCGCTTCGAATCTGCTTGCTCAGGCTCAGAATCACTTCTTAGGTCGATTGCCTCCGATTTTCGTTTGGGATTCCTCTTCGGTCCTGAAGCAAAAACAATTGTTTCTTCATCGTCGCTGATCGTCAGATCAATGACTTTCCCGCGTGTCATGTTGGATGTAAAGAATCGCTCTCTCTTGGGACGACCAGAGCGGCAATGCATTGCTTTCAGTCCATCTCCAGTTCCTAGATGTGGCCAGGAAGCGCTGCCGGGTACATATCTGCTAAGATATCCAGGAACATCAGCATTGAGAAAGCCAGTACTGCTGTTGCTTGCTCCTGTTGTGTATGTGAACGCTGCATAGCACCGTGAACACAAGCGTGTCAAGGGAGACGCGACCTGGAGAACGCGGTTGACGCGATTCCTTGGCAGCAGGAGCACCGTGCTCATCGCTCAAACTCAAATTGCGCGACGTCCTTCATCGCAACGGCTTCACTTGTCACCTTCTGCTCCGCGAGCGCCATCGTGAAAGTGATGTCGGCAACGTGAGAGATGCATCGTGGATGCTATCGGCCAGCGTCTGGCATTGCGGAGCCATCACCGCCGTCCTTGCGAATCATTTGCTAGGCTCAAGCGAAGCCGATTCTGTGCCGAAGCTCCTGGAATTGGGCTGTCGCCAAGCATCCTCAACGCCAGCATACTGCTGTCCAAGTCCAGCATGGTTGAGATCAAGAGCATCATCTCGTTGACAATGGATGAAGAATGACAAGAGATTAATACGTTCGAAAGGAAGCTCGCGAAAAGTGGTGACGAAGAGAGCAGGCGCGAGCCAAGCCCCGCCACCGGATTTGAACCTTCATCAGAAGAATCACCAAAATGAGGCATAAAGTGACAGCCTGATCTGAATGCCTTCGGAGCATCAAATATCCTGAATGCGGCCGCACGCACCTCACATCCGTCTCAAAGATGGCCGAAATCGAAGGAGCCTTCCCTCACCTTCTCCATGCCAAGCCTCCAATTGCTCCACCGTGAAACAGCCATTGATCTTCCGGACTTGACAACGAGCTAAAGCCCGCGCATTATTTCCAAACGAGATCGCGAAGATGGTCCAGCTAAAGCAAAATTGCCTAAATAATAGCTATCCAGGAGAACCAGAATGCTGATAGGTCTCCCATTTCTGGTCGCTGGCAAGGGCACGGGCGCTATCAGAACTGAACGATGATGTTCGAGAGATTAGGAGAAATAGGTGACGACTACCTGGTTTGGTAGCAAAGATCTCGAGAGCATACATATACCACTGACCGAAGCAGTAACCTGAACTGATCGACATCGACACTTACTCTTCTCAGACCCGCGAACGGTAACACCACGATGCGTTTCTCAGCCCTCGGCACCCTCTTCGCCTTAATGGCAGGAGCTCTCGCTCAATTATGGGTACCACCACCTCTCAATCCATCCCTCCTACGTAGCAAGAACTAACACATCTCAGAACTGCGACACATCCGAACAAAAGTGCATCCAGGGAGACGACGTAAGGAAAGTGACATGCAATGCGGTAAGCTCTACTCTCAACATTGTTGTCAAGCAAGACTTTCTGACATGAAAAGAAAATAGAACCGACCCTGCAACAAGCAAGGCAATGGCTGTACACCGCTCGATGCAGATGGTGATGGAAGCTACGATGTTGCGAACTGCTCTTGATGAATGAATTTTGCTGCTTCTAAAGACATACGTATAGATTAGTTGCTAGTCAGTAGGGACTGTTCACACGCTTATCCCATCTCGTCCTTTCATCTCAACAGCCAAGACCAGTATCAGGATCACACTCAATACTACCAGTGCCGCTTTGATCCGTGGAGAGCTCGCTTTGATCAGTGGAGAGCTCGCTCTGCTCAGCCGGCATGTTGTTCACTCCAGCATTAATTTGCTCAGTCAGATTCTGATCCACATCAGTCGTGTCAGACATTGAAGTGTCTTCGCTGCTCTGCTGCTCGTCGGCAGGATTTTCTTGCTCTTCAACAGCTGTGCTCGGCATCTGATTGGTTTCTGCAGCAGTTTCCTGGTCAGTCACTGCATTGTTGTTGGCTGAATCTTCGTCCTGAGATGTTGTCTGATCGGCTTGGATTGAAGTTTGATCTTCATCTTGACTAGGCCGATCGTTCTCTTCCTCCTCAGCCGCGTTCTCCGTCTGGTCCTGGGTCATACCATCTTCCGGCAAGCCGTCCTTACCCGTGCCCGTCTCTGCAGCATTGGCATCTTTCTCCGAATCTTGCTTGTCCATAGACATCTGTGAAGCATCTTGTTTCGAAGCCGGGTCTACTTGCTGCTTCGCACCCGTTGACTTCTGGCCTTTCATGCCATCAATACTTTTCGGCTGTTGATTGACGTCGCTCGACTTCCCGGACGAAGCATGTCCTGAATTTGGAAGACTCTTGAGCTGCTGGGTACCGTCACTGGCCTTTGGACACGGCTTCCCATCTGTACGTCCACAATCATTGGAGTCCTCACACTTGCTGCCACAACCATAACTCAACGGAGTATTGGTAGCAAACTCCTGAGACCAGTCACTCATGCAATCAGTATAGTCTCCACCTCCCTTGTTGCAGCGCTGTCGCTTGTAGCCCTCCTGATGCACGATCTCTTGCTGAGTCCAGACAGTATGACAAGCCTTATCGTTCCAAGTGCAAGTAGTAGTTGTGCTACCTTGATAACAGTTCTGCGAAGTTTCGCTGTATGTGACTCCCAATTTGAGTGAGACTTTCATGATCTCGACCCCAATGTCATTGTCGATCTGGTCGGTATGACTTCTACAGAACTGTTCTCCTCGGACGGTGGCAATGGCACAAGTCTGTGACCCTGTACACCAGACTTTGGTTCCAGATGGCTTCCATGGTCTCTTGACAACGGACTGTTTGACAACGAAGTAGTCATTCCAGCATTTCGATCTGAAGCTGTGGCGAATGCTGTCACTTTTGACGTAGGTACCCGAGCCGTCGGTGTATGGTCCATGATAGTCACCACCGTATTTGCAGTCGTGTGGAGTGCCACGCTTAGACAAGGCGAGTCCTGAGACTGGCCCAGCGAGCTTGGGAGCTGCTGTGACCCAGCCCTGTAGGAGAGCTACGACGATGAGTTTGGCAATAAAAGCCATATTTGATGTACGGTTGGTCTTGGTAACAAAGATAGCGGAAAACTTCGCATCCGGGTGAGTGATGCCTTCACCTTCGCTCTCATGCTACTTCTTATAGCATTGTCCCATCAAGCTCATTGAGCATTTCCTTGTCGACTTCTTGCCTCACGCTTCGTGGTATCAGCGGCCTCAAATATCAGGCTAGACTTTGCGACGACTCCGGACTGCCGTTTCTGTAGTCTTGCAGACATGGCTTGGACCAGCTTGCATCGTGATACGAGATAAGCTCGTTGTCGTCACAAACTGGTGCCTGAATGTGAGCAGCATTCTCCGCATGATGCGCAACCTCGACAGGATCTGCCTGCCGAAGAGCCCAGTCTTGCGTTGTGTGAGATTATGTATAGAATGTCGACATATGCTTCGGTTGCAGCCGAGTATCAACCGGAATACGGATGTGACTCAGGGCTGTGAGAAGGAGGTATGTTCCTTAAGCTTGACGCGGTCTGCAGCTTCGATTGCTCCGTCACATCAGCTCATCGACCGGAAGGACAGATCTGGCTTGTATCGAGGCACTCCGACGCCTAAAGCGGTAGACATCATCTTACGTGCCTTGTCAAGTCAATGCTCAGAGCAGCCGCATGGAGCACTATCAGCTTCACTGTAGCGTTCAAAGTCTTTCGTAGTGCGGCCGCAAGGATTGTGCAGTGTCCAGACGGCAATGTCGCTATGGGTGTCTTATCGTGAAAGAGACGGCATCGGCGGTCACTCGGGAGTCTCGTGTCTTGAGGGTACAAAAAGACGAAGATCTGCTGTGCGTCAAGGCTTGATGTTCTTTCTTTGCCGTTGTATACCGTTAGAGTTCTTCTAGAAGCAATACAATGGCCGAGATCCCAGTACATCTCCAGGATCAGTGTGATCCGAAAGATCCGAACAGGCGCATGGTATCTCAGGCGGTCAGGATTGAGGAGCGTTCAGAATCTCATCAATTGTGACTCCTCTGAAGTCCCAGAGGGTTCCGTCGAGCGCGCGGTCCTCATACCACTGGTTTGAAAATAGATCATGTTCAGGCACCCTAATACCATCGGGCCTAGGTTCAAACCTTGAGACACCGCAAACGTCTTCTAAGCAAAGCGCCGTCACATCGGGAGCCAAGCGTGAATGGATGGCATTGTGTCGTATCTCTGAGGGAAGATCTGTCTCATCTTCAAAAGTGAAACAAGAGACGTTGTTGTGCCATATGTCGGCGAATACAATCTTCATGGCGCAAGCTCTCGAGGATCTCGTTATAGGCCTGAGCTCCCAACCGTCTAATCCATCTCTAGTGCAATGCACAAGTGTTGCGAGTGCTGGAAGTGCTGCCTTATTTGCAATCTCTCGGTAGACAGGATGGTGATCGCAGTATGCAAGGCGCTTCAATGACGTCCAAGAAGCCCAGACAGGCAGATCCACGGGACGTGAGACTGGAACGCCATGCGAAACGACCAGGTCGAGATACTTGGGAAATGCAATTCCCACAAATTCTTCGACAGCCGTAAGCTGAGAGAACGTGTTCCGCAGAGGAAGCTGAATAGTCTCTATGTCAGGATTTTCTTCCCACAATTGCGTCGTCTTTGGCGTCTCTGGCCACTCGGTTTGATGCAAGATGAGTCTTCGCAAGTGCGATGCCAAAATCTCGAACAGCTTTTGAAGATCGCCTATCACTTCGGCGTCCAGGAGATCGACGTCCAGATACAGACTCTGACTGCATCGTCGCTTCCGAGCACTGGCGCCATAGGACTCGACCAATTTCTTCAGCGTGGTGGCACTTTTGATATGGAGACATTTGCTGTAAAAAAGGTCTTGGACCGTTTGGTAAGTACTCTTGCAAAGGAAGAGGCATGCGTAGAGTGTGCGAGCTTCGGTCGAATACAACGGAACGAGGACGGTTCTGGCAGGAATGATGGATTCCAAGATGAGCTCGACCAGCTCCAATGGCAGAGTACAATTTTCCATAGTTGTTGATCTTGTTTGTGTCCTTGAATTGGTATCGAGTGAAGAAGAGTAAAGTTGAAAGGTCAAGCGAGTTCACTCGTCTCGGGCAAGCTCATCCGAGGGGTGGATCCACTTTGCCGCTTCTAGCGACAGTGACATTGCACAGCAGATGCAGTGCGACATAGAAGTCTGGGCGATATGAGTGGACAGCAGGGTACGAGATTTCTTGCAATTGGGAATGAGTCTACACATACTATCAGCGCCAGAAGACCACAGGAATGCTTCATATACCAAAGTTCACCGCTCCCACGACATGCGTGATTTGACTTGTGTTGTACATCATTTCGCGAAAGCGAAGTGTCAAAGGACCTGCTGCTGACTTCCTTGATTCTCGCCTCCACCTTGCTCCCATTTCTTCAAATCGTCCACAGCAGCTTTATCAGCTTGCTCCTTGGTCTCTCCTTGCGGGAAAAGCTCCTCAACAGGCGGATACCACTCGGGGTTGACAGGGATCTCCGTCCAGATGTTGAGCCCGATCTTGGTGCCGTTCAGTGCAGGTAATCCCGCATGCAGAACGTCTTGCCTAGGTCGACCCCACGGATCCAAGTTTCTCCAGAATACTGCGTGGCCTGGGACATTGAGACTGGTGAAATAATCTGCGGTGCAATTGATACTCTTGCACCACCTGACATCCAAGGTCTGAGTGTCTAGACGGATCTGGGGAAATTCAGTGCCGCAGTTTGTACAGTCGGCATCCAGGATCGCGAAGAAAGTGGAAAAGCGGTTGCGTATCTTATTGTTTGGTTGCGGAAACCAGTCATAATGAGCTGTATATTGTTGGCCAGGCTGATAGGCTGTTACTTGCATGTCCATCTGTGCTACAGGTAGGTATCCCTGGAATTCTGAGGCTCGTTCCAAGATGTGATTCACGACTGCGTTGGTTTTTGGAAGGAATGCTGTGGAGCTTGTTCGACCCGGAGAATCGACTTTGGTGCCATTGTTAAGCGCGACTTGGGATTTGCGGAGAAGGGGCTTTCTAGGGTAGACGTTAGTTCCATGAGCTATTTGAGTGGTCAGGTCAGACATACGCAAGCTTGAGCAGGTACTGTCGTTCATCGTATGAGATCAAGTCTTCAAGGTGCGCTATGAGTGGATCATATGACATGAACCGCGCTTTTGGCGAAAATGTTTCTAGCTTGGGCAGCTTTAGTTGGCGATCAGAACCCCCCAAAGGTGTTAGATCGATCAAGCGCTGTATATGATCAAGCGGATGGTACAGTGGCACGAGCATGGCGAGAATTGCTGCAAACAGTACAAGCTGAAGGTGCATGTACTTGTCCATTCTGAATGGCCAACGCTTCTGCTTCTTCGTCTGATGGTTGGGTGGATATTTCTGCTTTGCCATGGCGAACATGAGGTGCAATTGTAGTCCTAAGTGGACCAGTGTGCACTTCAGAAAGTACGCGCCTCGGACTTGATCCCGCCGAACACCCTGAGTTACTGTAGGGGTTGATTTCGTTCCTGACTAGGCACGAGATCGCACGATCGATGGTACACGCACTTCAATTCGTGGTCTCTGTAGGAGGCCAAGAGTAGGCCGCGTTGCTGGGGCACACAGATCAAGCCTTTGGCCAGGTTGTCATTGTTCAAACGGACGCGTCGTACTCAATGCAGACGACTCGCTCGAGAAGTACGTCGAATTCAGTATAGCGCAACTATGAGAAATGGTTAGCAATAGGTCGTTGTTGGGAAGTTGGCCGTTCGTGACGTACTCGGACAGCGGCAATGAGGTGACCCGCACGGATGGAGCAAGTGGACGTTGGTACCGGCAGAGGTGTCGTCATACAGAATAGGATACTTATTCATACATGCCCTCCTGTAATCTCCTCTCGCCAGTGATAGCACTTCTGGTGCTGGGAGTTGAAAGGATGCTTCAAGGAATGGTACAACATCAACGCATAGTAGTGGATACCGCACAATTCATCGCCGCGCGTTAATCGGAAAATCAGGCATGGGTGCAGTCCGAAATATCTGTTTCAGACTTTCTCGTCCGGATGAACACCTAGTCGCTGCGAGGATACGGTATTTGATGTACGCGAGTTGGCGAAGGGTTGTGCGTAGAGCCCTGTAGATGTGACCACTATAGGTACGACCCTGAACGAAGAAGTAATCTGATTCGTTGTGCTTGGTAAGGTTGTGTGGTCGTCTGGTCTGATGTTGCCGCGATCGCGTGGAAGGTTCAAAGAAGGTTCAGTTCAGAAAAGAGCCAGCTTAGAAGACCAAGTGCGAGGTACGGCAAGCTACCGCTAGGATTATCCTAGAGAGCACATGGACCTTGGCTGTTCTTATCACGGAAACAAGCAATCCTCGGCTAAGGCATAACTTTTCGCTACTTGCCAAGTCATTGTCGAATAGCGGCTCGAGTGAGCGATAAGTGTAGATCGGCCTCGATACGCCGACTGACCGTGATACTGGAAATATCACAGTGCCAACGACGCCCAAAATTGACGACTACCGAGATGTATCAGGTATTGTAATGCTCAATGGGCTACGCGTTGCACACCTCCTGATTCGTAAGCGCGGAGCATACGTGATGGACGAGCTTGGCGCGGTCGAAGAAATGTGAGCTTCAGGTGACGCCGATGAGTTGACTTTGGTACGCTTCGATGACTTCTCGACACTTCATCAGCACTCCAGCAGCCAGGGTCCGGACTCTTGTCTCTTCCGTGCTCCCTTCAACGACTAGTTGTCCGCCGCCAGTGCGCTCGAACACGAGTTCGATCCACTGCTGTGTCTCCATAAGCTGCTTCGGGTTCTCTGAAGCTAGATGCTGAAAGCCGCCATACTCGGTGTTGATCTCAAGAAGAGTGAGCAGCGAGAATAACACTGCCTCCAGTATGCTTATGTCGGAAGTAGCCTGTACTCTGAGCGCAAGCAAAAGTTCCCAAAATGCTGTAGTGACTTCGGGAAGTTGCAAAGTAGTAGGACCTGAAGCATGGAGGAGCAGGGCCAGAGTCTTGAGGAAGGTTACCTGCACGAAAGGCGTTGAAGCGAATACTGAGCCCTGACCGTAAGCTGCAAGTTCTTGTTGATACCTGCTGACCAACGGATAGAAGAATGCTGTCGCGAAGACCTTTGCTAGCTGATTTGGGGCAGGCTTCCGCTTCGTTCGATTGTCGGATGTCAGGCGCGAGGAGAAAGTTCTCACCTTGACTGCGTTCAGATCAGAGGTAGCTTTATCGGCCGCGCTTAGGGCGAGTGGCTTGATGAGCTGATGCTCGACTAAACTGCTCGCTGCTTCCAGACGCTTGACTGGAGGTGACTTGGGATCATATATTGCATGCAGTCTTCCAGTCAGTCTTTTGCTCGGGAACGAGTCATTCGCCGGCAGTGCTGGATTGAGCTCAATATCCTGATCTCTGAGACCAGCAGTCTCTCTACCGGCCAATCCAAGCGCAGATAGCATGATGCATCGCTGTGATAAGCTGTAGTCACCTGCGAATGACTGAAGGCTGAGCCAAGGGGCCATCTTCGGTATATCACTCAGGAGTATGGCGATGAGAGCTTGTATTCTGAGCTCGTCAAAGTCATCGGTGTCGAAAGGGTCTTGTAAATCGCAGAATATCAAGGCTAGCTCTTCTGCATGATCGCGCACCTCACCTCCAAAATTGAGTTTGCGTCGTATCAGACCAGCCGCATGCTTGATGCCCATCTGAAATCTGTCAGGCTTCTCCGTGTCACGCAGCATTCGCATCAGATCGCGAATGTAAACTGGTGGCCGAGGCTTATCGCGATTGACTAGCGTGGCATCTTCATCGCTATCTTCTGGGTCGTCATCCGGTTTGGCGTATGGCTTCAGGTCATCGTCATCGTGTTCGCTATCATCGTCAAGCTCCGTCACTCTCTCCCCGACCACTTTCGTCTGCGCTGGCGGGCGAACTGGTCCGAACGTCTGTTTCCCATTGATGATGGGCAGACGTTCTGAGGGGATTGGCCTTTTCTTGGCATGCTTTGGCTTTGTTCCGATGTCGTCCATCTCTGTAAATTGCTTAAACTCGTCCAAAGAGCCCACAGGAGGTTCGATATCGACGAGACCGAGATACCACCTTGCTTCTTGTGTCTGCATATCTTCCGTGCCAAAGTCCATCTTTGAGCCTTCCTTATCGACCAGACTGGAGATAGCTGTGCCCACAATCATCCCAAGCCAGCGTGCTCGTAAGTTGCTGGCATGAAGTCGATCACTTACGCCTTGCATGTGTCCAGATGATCTGGCAATCATCAGGACTGCCATGGGTGCATGGCGATGCAAAGCCCCTGCCACCAAAAGCAATACTTGAGCGAGGCTTTCCTGCTGAATGATCGGAGCATGATTGATGAAGAGATGATTGCCGAATGAGGTCAATAGTGTCTCGAAAAGAGTTTCTAGGTCGTCAGAAGCGTCCTTGGCAATCGCTGCGGTGCAGGCAGCCCGAACGGAAATCGAAATCGTGCTATTCAGCGCAGGATCGCAGAGGTATGAGGTGATGGCTTGCTTCGCAGCCTCACTCGTGTCCATGAGCCAGCTCATGAAGCCAGAAACGGCACGCACATCCTTGCCCCCAAATTCTGTCTCCCCATCTCCGCTGGTTGATATTGTAGACAAGTGTTGCAGTAGAGCTTCTACCAGCTGACGTACTGAGTGTGTCGGCAGATCAGCTAGCATAGATGAAAAGTTCTTGTTTCGAAAGCCCATCATCAGGGCTTTTACAATTGACTGGTTGTAGCCAAGACTGAAGCTCTTCGACAGAAGTGTTGCGGCGGGCACGCTCGTATCTGGTGTGTCCAGCAGATTGAGAATAGCAGTGCCGAGCCATGCAGCATATTCGGAGCCTTTGCTGAGCCACGTTATGTGGAAGGTTTGATCATGTTTCTGAAGTACGTCTTCTGCTCGTGCGATGGTGGCAATCACCTTGCCAGATCCGAGCAAATTGACGAGTTCCTTCCACGCGAGCTGTCTTTTCACAGTATCCGCGACGGCCTTCTTCAAATTTGACCAGATTGCGTCAAGACGCAGCTTTTCGGGAAGCACCAATCTCGCGGCTTGTAGAAGTGCTTGGAGCTCATATGGGCTTGCCACTGCCTGCTTGGATGATGAAAGGCTCTCAGATACCAACCTCGTCCTGGCAAGCAGCGCACTGATTCCAGCGAGATTTTGAAGACAAGCGCTTAGGTCCCTGCGGGGCGTCTGTTCGAGGGCATCGAAGCACATCGGGATCACGTTCGTGGCGAGTGCGTGTATGATTTGAGCCTGCCGGGGACCAGGGGCGGCAAGGTCGAAGTCTTTTGGATCAGCATGATCGCTGAGCCTTCTCAGTATAGCAGCTACAGTTTGTAGATCAGGCTGACTTCGCAGCACCTGCAATATCTCTTCTGGGCTGTTGCAGTCTTGTTTGTGTGCCTTGTCAGCGGCGACTTGGATCGCTTCGTTGCCAGTGTCTCCCACGCGGCCGCCTTCGAGAGTCGAGACAGCTGTCAAAAGAGGCTGCTCAGCAGATCCTTCTTTCTTTGACCGTACTGCCGTAAGTAAATCAGTCATGTCTTTTGCAAGACTTCATAGCGTGTTCTGTATTGACAGATGCCGATGTCACATGTGGCCGTGGCATTTTCGTGGCCATTTCAGGCGCATCCGTGGTCCGCGTCTCCGCCTCCATCTACTGCTCCGCCTCTGTCACCTTGAAGACCCAGCACAACGAAGGTGCTGCCTCTTCCCGCCCCGCCCCGCCCTCCCAGCCGATATGGCGGCGACGATGCAAGCAGAGGCAGTCGCGCCTGTCACGAACGGCACATCAACCTCACGCGCTCGATATGCTTGGATGGACAAGATTCTCAGCCGGCCAAGCCCAAACACCGATCCTGAGTGGGAAGCAGGCCAGGCCGTCATTGATACGCTCGAGCAATGGCGCATTCTGGTCATTGGCGCTGGCGGACTAGGCTGCGAGATCTTGAAGAACTTGGCACTGAGCGGATTCAAGCATATCGATGTGATAGACATGGACACCATCGACGTATCGAACCTCAATCGCCAGTTCCTCTTTCGTCACAGCGACGTGGGCAAGCCAAAGGCAACTGTCGCGGCCAACTTCGTGATGAAGCGCGTGCCAGGCTGTACTATCAATGCATATGTGGGCAAGATTCAGGATAAGGACGAAGATTACTACATGCAGTTCAACAGCGTCATTTGCGGCCTGGACTCCATCGAGGCTCGCCGCTGGATCAACGCAACACTGGTCGGCATGGTCGATATGGAGAACCCAGACTCTCTCAAGCCATTGATCGATGGTGGCACTGAGGGCTTCAAGGGTCAGTCGCGTGTCATCTTCCCAACCATGACCTCGTGCATTGAGTGTCAGCTGGACATGCACGCTCCGCGAGCTGCTGTGCCGTTATGTACGCTTGCCACCATTCCTCGGCAGCCGCAGCACTGCATTGAGTGGGCACACATTATCAAGTGGGAAGAGGATCGAAAGGATATCACGTTAGACACCGATGATCCAGAGCACATTACCTGGTTGTACCAGACGGCATTGAAGCGATCTCAGGAATTTGGGATTCAGGGTGTCACGTACAGCATGACTCAGGGCGTTGTCAAGAACATTATCCCTGCCATTGCTTCCACTAATGCTATTATCGCAGCTTCGTGCTGTAATGAGGTGAGCTCATCTACACCTTGGTTTGCAAGTCGAGTGCTAACACTGTCTCAGGCTTTCAAGATTGCCACCAATTCTGCTGCTTTCCTCGCCAACCCAGCCGTCATTCCTCCAGGCGTCGACCCAGAGACTTACGACCCAGATGATGAGTTTGCGCCTGCTCCAAACAATTACATGCTGTACACCGGCGACAACAGCATCTACACGTACACATTCGGCCACAAGAAGAAGTCAGATTGTCCAGTTTGCGGTAATCTGCCCAAGGATCTCTCTCTTAGCAAGGACACAACTCTTGGCGATCTGGTCGACAGCCTAGCGGAGCGACCAGAGGCCCAGCTCAAGAAGCCAAACCTAAGAACGGAATCAAAATCCCTCTACTACTCGTCACCTGACTCATTGTGTGAGCAGACCGAGCCAAACCTCAAGAAGAAGCTGAGCGAGCTTATCGAGGAGGGCGAAGAGGTCGCTGTCAGCGATCCTGCGCTTGCTGGCATCGATCTCAGGTACAGAGTGCGCTTCACATAGAAACCCTGGCAATGAGTATGATTCCGCATAGCGCCTTCGGAAGAGGTGGTGATTTGCTTGCTTGCATAGCGAAGGGCGTCCGATGGCACGAGATACGCAAATGATGAGAGACGTGAACATGAATGAGGCGGTTACTGGACCATTATGGCCCTTATGCGCCACGTCTGAAGCCCAATATATAGTTCAAGAAGTTTCATCATTAGGGGAGAAGTATCTGGATCTTTTCTCGACTAGCAAACATGGATTCCTACCGCCTTCTTGGTCCTGCTGTCACGATGAACGCGCAAGTGCACCAAATCCAGAATGAAGATCCTCATCACCGGCTTCACGCGAGGGCAGGGTCAGCGATACTTCCACAGACAGTCTCAGCTCGAGGTGGTGCCATCGCACTACTCTCTTGTCAATTGTCTCTTGGCCATGGGTCACGACGTCGAACAGCGAGTGGTTGAACCCGGAGACGACCTCTCGATGTACGATGAAGCCATCATCTACCTCTCCAATCCGAGCTCCATTTGCTCCGTCCATACCTATGGGGCACTGTATGCCATAAGTCAGCGCCCAGACTGCATCTTTGCTGTTGATGACTGGCCTATCAAGCAGACATTTCAAGGCCTTATCAAGGGACCCCTCGACAAAGGCATATTCCATCACTTCTGGTTGAGAAACTGCCGCAAGTCTTTGGAGGAACTTCAGCCATACCAGTCGTGCTTTGAAAAGGCCTTCGATACCATAGCCGCCAAAAGAAATCGGCTTCTCATCTCAGCATTCTCGACCGATCACCTCAACACCGAAAACAAGACAAATCACGGAGTCCACCTAATCACAGACAAAATCTCCTACCCACGCGACCGCGTCTTCACATTCAACCCAAACCCCTACCACCGTAATCGAGCCTGGGAAGATCCTCATCACTCCGGCCCAGAAGACCCAACATACCTCCCTCCATCCACACCTCTCCCAATCCTCTCCCGTCCCCAAAAATCACACACCTTCAACTTCGCCTCCCTAGCCCAACAACACACCCAAAAATGGCTCAAATCGCAAGGCCTAACCGGAAACCCAAGCAAAGACCCACCAACCTCCCTCTCAATCTCAAACTGGCCCGTCCACCTCTACGGCAAAAGACCCTCTCCCAAACGCCTCTCCTCATCTGGCCGACTCAAAGAATCCGAAATGGTACAAACCATCACCCGTGATTGGGGCTGTCTCATGCCAGGATACGAGCATGCGGGATCTGGGTGGTGGAGAGCTAGACCTTTGCAATGTGCTGATGCGGGGAGCATTTTGATTGGGGAGGAGAAGGAATTGAGGGTTTTGTATGGGGAGGGGTATAGATACTATGGATTGAAGGCGATGGATTTGACGAATATGACGGAGGAACAGTTGAGGGATGTGGCGGAGGAGCAGAAGAGGTGTTTGTATGCTTGTCATCCGCTTGACAGGGAGGTACAGAAGGCGGAGGTTGGGAGGGTTTTGGGGGCGGAGAGGTAGAGGGGAGCAAGAGATGACGGAATAGAAAAGCAAACGAGATTGATTGTGCGTCGATGCTCGTGGTTTTTACTTAATCAAGAAGAACATCAAGAGACTGGACAAGGTATGATAGAGGGCTCGCGGAATGCATTCCTCGTGCAGATGAGATTTTTCATCGATACGCGGCCCCATGTTTAGGGCTTCTTGTCCAGGGCGTTTCACGAGCAGCTACTTTCACTAATGGGGCGTTGCTGGTCTGCCTGGTGCGTCGTGATGACATTCTGAGCGATGACGAATGGGCTTGTTGGAATTGTAGCCCGGCTTCGGACGACGAGCACCCACAGAGCCTCAGTCTTGCAAGTTGAAATTTGTGCTCGTCTCTATAGCTTCGACCGTCAAGTCTTTGTCAACATATAAGGTACGCCCTGAGGAGACGTACGGGATATATATTCTCGAACTCCAGCTACGTCTGTATCGACCATTGGACAGAGCTCGCTGTAGGTTAGTTACCTCAAAAATAAGGCATGTTATCGTTCCCGGAACGAGAGCGTGGACATCTTCCCATTCGAGGTTGAAAGAAGAGCAGATCCCCGAGACTTTGAGTAGACTTCGCGAACCCCTTGCCTGATCAGTCATCATTCGTTGCACCGGGATATTTCAGCAACACTGTAAGGCTGTCGGTGCATTGAGAAGGTTTTCGTATATTCGTATGAGTTAGATGTGTATCAAACTTACCTAGGGAATGACTAGGAGTCTATTCACTTGCCTGTAGATCTCCTGACGGGCTTTGCGATGATCATCATAAGAAGGATGATCGCTGAGGGTCGCAGCCTGCTCCGTGTTTTCCAAGACCCATACGCCCGTTTTTCGTCCGAACCACATTCGTTAGTAAGAATTTGCCTTAACATGGCGCCAATCATTACATACCTTACCACAACACTCATTTTGCTCAACAATGTTTCGCTTTGCAGCCCACTCCCACATCCACAAGAGATCGCGCACCAAGATGAAGTCTTGAAAGCCATCGGAACGCTCAAGAGCGAGATCACGTCAGACCCAAAAGGCATCACAAAATCTTGGACCGTTGATGAGAATGGGAACGAAACGAGCGGGAAGAAGTCCAAGTCCAGCAATAACAACAACAATGAGGAAGATCAGTACGAGAAGCAGCAGAAGGAGTACCAAGAGCAACAGAAGGAGTATGAGGAACAGCAGGAGGAATATGAAGAACAGCAGAACTATCCTTCAGAAGGTGGCGGAAGCGAATGTGGCGAATATCCAGGCCAGCATGGAAAGTGTCATTCGTCTGGAACGCACTCGACCGCCAATTGGCCTGGCTGTGGTCCGAGCGGATGCTGGAGTTTGATGGCGAGGTGGATTCGGATGTGATAGGTTCGCCCACTCCATGCTGTGTTGCCTTGAAAGGGACCAAATAGGTATGTAGGGTCGCAATGTTGTGGCCATGGAACGAGAAAAGCGCTAGTGTGGAAATGCGAGCGTCGGTCGACAACTGAGTATGCTTGACCTGATTTGGGTGGATGTCGTGTCAGAATGTGGTTTGCTGTTTGACAGAGTATCGACCTTTCAAACGACGCTGGCGTGGTTTTGGTGTGCTCCAGCAATTGCAATGACTGTCTCCGGCTCGTGCAACTTCTGTATGATCGTGAAGATCTGCTCGGGAATGCTGCTTATGGCTTCGATATCCACGCGCTCCTTGCCTCGAGGGTTTTGGAAGGGGAGACGTGACTCCCAGTATGATGGCGAAGACCATTGGTATGGCAATTCGATGAGCATAAAATTGAATCTATTACGCCCGACAAGCTTGAAATGGTCTCTAGATGGTCGCAAATGGACAGCGGCGGGACAACCTTTGAGAATGCAGACCACGTCGCCAGACCTGACGTTCTCCGAAGGACTGAAAGTCTTTCTCGTTCCACCCAGATCAATGGCGCTGAATGACAGCGAGAGGAGGGTTGCAACAGAGCTGCGCCTTGCAACAGTGAACAGATGTCTCCCTTGGACGGTCAGCCGCTTTCCGTCGCTTGAGACGCTGGGCAGTACTGTGGCGCTCCATGGCACTGCTTCCAGTTGTTTGCCGATTTCTCTATAATAGCCAGCGCCGCCCGTGTCAAAAAAGCACGAAGTCCAGTCTGGCACCCACGATGGTAGTTTCATTGTAGTATTGTCGGCGCATAGTACCAAGTCAAGTCTACGGGTTGACAGAATCTGACGTGCCGCGAACTCTTCATACACCTTTTCGACAGACTCCTGGTAGCTCACCGAGGGGATCAAGACCTCAGCATCGGTCGCAAGGGCAAGGCGCGAATATAAGACATCTCGAGGATCCCTACAGCTGGCGAAGCGCTTGCCGTTCGTTAGAACTTCTAGGAATGGCTGGCTACTTGCCATGTTGAAGCCGTTATCACCATCACCTCTTGGCAACGAATCAACCCCACGAGCTTTACGGAGTAGTCTGCCGCCAAACTACTGGCACAAGCTTGATCAGTTCTGGAAGTGTCTTCATCACCGTTCTTATGCTGTCGGGATGAGGTTGTAGCTATTTCTGATAATTTTCCAGAGACGTGCTTTTGGAGCCACAGAACAAGACGACATTCTTGGCGAGCATCAATTCCTGCAGTATCCAAGCACGATGCCAGTAGTCGTTGAAAAATACCCGAAACATACCGACATTGGTCTTTCCAGCTATTTCGCCATTCTTATGTGGGTCCGTACTTGGATCCAAAGATAAGTCCTCAATGGCATCGAAGAAATGATCAACTGTAGAGTGGGGCGAACCAAGCACAGATACCACCTCCACGGCCTTGGTGTATATGTCACCCATCACTCTGACTTGTTGACCTTTTTCTGTGAGGTCAGACTGATTAATGCAAACCGCATCGATCCAGATCTTCTTTCGACCCGTGGCAGTCATTAACGCCATAATATGCGCCACTTTATTTGACACGGAAATAGCAAGACCATTGAGTAGTATTGCCTTTCGCGACATGTCCTTCTTGCCATACCATATGTTCTCTTTCTCATTCCAGGTGTATGAAACCGCGGTGTATTCATCTTCCGCTTCTTCGAGGATCGTGGGTTGTAGAGCGCAGAGCAGAATGCCGTGCTCATCGAAGCCTTCCAGATGTAACAAGCGTGTTTCTCCGGAGTTGAGAGGTTCATATACCTCCTCGATTGCGCGCGATGGGAGCACTCCACCCGTTTCGGGACGATACGGTAGTCTGTCCATCTCTTATGCAAAGTCCTCCGTTTTCCCACCGCATCTTTCAAGCATGATTTTCTATGTGCTGGGCAGACGCGAAGTCGGCTCGAACAAGCGCCGATTTGGTGTGGTTCGCGTTCTGTTGCTCGTCACCGAAGAGATGGATTCGATGTTGTTCAAAAGTACGATTCAGAGTTGTGCCGTTGGCGGACTGTAGCTCGTTGTGTCAATCACCAGACTACAGGCAGGCAGTGCTGAGCCTGCGGCCTCGAGCAGATCCGTCTTCATCTTCCACAAGGCTGAGGCGTACATAGCACATATCTCGGTTGAATCTCGGACAATTGCATTCCCGCCCCTCACAATCACACCGAGAGATAACCATGACAATATCCACTTGCATTACGGTCTCATCTCACGTACACCATAGCCATCATGCCTCACTTCTACGACCACTTCCCTCTCAACCTCCAAGAATGGGCTCTTCAACAACCCATCTTCTTCACAGCAACAGCTCCAGCCCGAGGGCAGCACATAAATTGCAGTCCCAAAGGTCTAACATCCACAACGTTCACAGTATTTGACGAGAACCACGCAGCCTATCTAGACGCAACAGGCTCCGGAGCCGAGACAATCGCTCATCTCTACGACAATGGTCGCATCACAATCATGTTCTGCTCTTTCACCACAAAGCCAAGAATCATGCGGCTTTTCTGTACCGGTAGTGTGATAGAGAGTCAAGATCCAAGATTCCCCGAGACTATTGGAAGAATGGGCAAAGCGCCAGAAGAAGAAGTGATGCAAGGTATTCGTGCTGTGATCATGCTTGAGATTTGGAAGGTGCAAACGGCTTGTGGTTATGCTGTTCCTACTTCGCAGGAGCTTTCGTCTTGTGGAGATGAGAAAGAATCTCCGTATACTCCTGATAGCTTTCGAGATCGCGATACGCTTACGAAGTGGATAGAGAATAAGGTGCGGAAGAATGCGCTTAATGATTATAAGATGAAGATGAATGCGAGGAGTCTTGATGGACTTCCAGCGCTCAAGCATGCCAGAAGAATGAATAAGGAATCGCTACTCCTCGGTGATGCGAAGTCTTGGATCAGTAAAGAACTCGATCATTTCTGGGCACTTTCTCTGGGAACTCTGATCGGAATTATTCTTGTCGTAATAGTACAATCCGCAACACTCGGAAGAACGACTTGAACATCAATCATATCCCGAAGACGCAGCTATCCAGCCAACCACGCAAAGGGTGAGACTTGACATCTCAGTTTCTGCCGTCCAAGCACTCCTGAGCGCAATCTTCAACCTCAGCTCAAGCACAAGCAGGACCAGCTGGATCTCCCGGCACAACTCCGCATCCTGGAACGTCGACAGTCTGGCATTGACAAGAGCAGCAATTGACTGAAGGAGGGATCGCAGTGTTGCCTAGACTATCAGCTTCAATGCGTACAGATCTACGGAAGGCAAGAAGTCTTACAAGATGTCAGATCTTTACCATTTGCACAGGTGCCCGGTCCGACACAACCCGGAGCATTAATCACACATGCTGCTGGTTGAATATTCGGACCTGTGATTCCTCCCCATGGCCAGGTTTGCCTTTCTTCCAATGGGTTTGCCGCTGCGAAGGTGAAGAGCAAGAACGAGAGAACAGTGGATTTGGTCGTCATAGCCGCGATGGAGAGGTTGGACCTTGAAGATCATTCGATACTCGCCGCGGAACTTGCTTACTTAAGTTCTTATTAGACTTGTCACGTGTGCAGGGATGGGCTGCACCGCAAGATGAGGAAATTCGATTGGGTCGTATACGGGCTTCTACGATTGTACGAATGTCAGTCGACCTGACTCATGTGCTTTCGGATTGTATGCGAGGTCCAGCACAGCTCTTATAGACAGGAATTGTTCGCCGAAAATTCCAGCTTCTGGAGAAAGAGGTTCTTATTAGAAGTCAGTTTGGATGCCGTGGTCCCAAATTGAGAGTAACAAAGTCCATGCCTCGGAAGAAATTACTCGTGAGCCGAAGTCGAATAATAACCTGTGGACTGAGATTTATCTCTCGCATTCGAAATGGGAAGAAAGGAACAGATCGAGCGTGATTCTTGAACCAGAAATTTCACGAGGCTCTCGAAGTGCCAAGTCGCTCACAAGACATGAGGTCTGCCGCGAATATTCTCATAGGGCATGTCCATCTGTTGCAACTCCTATGTGTGATCGCATCTTTTTTACAGCGCCAGTCAGGGAAAGAGCTGGTCGCATTCCTGCTCTCGCGATTTAGTTGCAGCGAAAGTTTTTTGCCGATGGAATGAGTCCGCAAGATCGTTCGTCTCCGTGGCAAAAGCTAGATTGGATCTATTCAGGCGTACAAATGCACTGCACAAGAAGCACAATTCCACGAGTGCCTCGGATCCGACGCGAAGTCAGAGGCGGTCGCCAGATGATTGAGCGAACGAGCGAAGTGGTCCTCGTTCGGCGACCAAATACAAAGAGTCCGTCTGGAAGAGAAGGTTTAAGTGCGTATCAAGTTAGGAAACGCTCAAAGGGACTTCCAAAAGCAGTTCCTTGGAACGCTCATGATATTCGTGAGCATCGCAAAGCTTTAAGAGGGAGTGTTGCTTGTGTTTCAATTGCTTTCCCGAACGTCGAACAAGCCTGTCTGTCTGCTCATCAGTGTGATTTCTTGAGACTCCTTTAGGATACTCCGTGGCCGAGACGTCAGTAAGGAAGCTGCAAAGAAGGACTGTCAGGAGAGGGTAGGACAGCACTGTACATGTAGATGGTCTCGAACAGTCGGATAGCCGCGGAGCAGGAGAGAATGGAGGTGAGATAACCAATCAACAGTGGGCGATCTCCGTCTGCCACGTGGAGCAGGACGCTAATATCGGCGCCGGCATCGATGTTTTGCGGCTCCGTGTTGCCCATGCTGCTTTCTAGCAAGGGATACAACATCGTCGTTGTCCAGATATGGCTTCCGTAGAGGCGTGAGATGATAGTGAGAAGTATATTGTCTTCCACTTCCGATTCTTCTTTCACCCAAAGCCATTTGCTCGTGCTTATTCTGCTTAAGCATCACGCTCGTTCGTCTCACTTTTCTTCTAGTGTAAACTCTGCTTGCAGAACTCTGTTTGACGCTATTGCGTAGAGTGCAGAAGGCACACTGGAAGGCTGGCGCTGGCGCTGGCGATTGCGATTGCGATTGCTGTGCTGGTGTGTGCCTGGGAAAGCGGCACTCAACAACGCACAGGAGGTCGTTTTTCACGTTGATTATCTTCACCAGACTATCACCTATACCACTTCTACGCGTCCCTATCATTGTGAGGATATCCATAGCCCGTAACAGGGCCAATGTCGTCCGACGCCTTCATCTGAGTAGCGCTTGCGATCACTCATCACAATCGCACCCGGCGAACACGACCACGCGACGTGAATGAGGATCGCATACAACCAATACTTGCAGCTGCTGGGCGAGGGCCTGGGCTGATTCGATTAGCTACACAGCATAGCTTAGAAGAGAGGGTCCACATCGGCCGCCATGTCGCGGTCGCGCGTTTCGTTTCAGGATGGGAATGGGCAGAGGTCGGTCGGCGCGGAGAGAGCAAGTGATGTCTCACGAGACGATTACTTTGCTGCCAGTGGGAGCGAAGATGGACTGGAGGAAGGGACCGTGTCGCCCATGTCTGCCTCGCGACGGCGAGCCTCCCTCTCCATACGCATACCACCGCCTCAAATGAAGGCAGACATGGCCTTTACTGCTCTGCAATACCTGCCCATGCCTGTCATGGTACTTTCCAGCACGAAGGAGATCGTGCTTGCAAATGAAGCTATGGGCCGACTTTTGGGCATTGATCCAGATTATGTGCACGAGGAAGATGATGTGCATATGGATCCGTTGCAGCGGTTGGCGAGTCGCGAGATCAAAAGCGCATCAGATATTCTGTACGGGGCGACTTTGGGGCAGCTGGGATTCGATCTTCTGCAGAACGGAAGCCCGGTCTTCGTGGCTTGGGAGGAGTTTCTAGAGACGGTAGTGGATGATGCGTCAAAAGCCCAGTGCAGCACAACACAGCTGAATACGCATCATGGAAGAGCCAAGGATAAGGATACCACTCCGACAGGCCAACGACATCATAAGCGCTCCATATCAACCGGTGCCACTAGCAGTTCCTCGCGGCATAGTCACACATCCGGTGCTCGAACTGAAGTACATGATGCCTCGCTCAGTGTTGTCTTCTCTACGCACCGCGACGCTAAGACGGGTATGCCTCTTGCTGCTAGGACCGAAATGACGGATCATGTCCAATGTCAGATGATCGTTTCCGTTTGGGCTACCGAGGACGAACAATTCTACACTCTGACCATGACTGCTGCACAAGGCAGTGAATCAAGCTCGAGTTCAGAATCTGCCAAGACCACGAGTAGAACAGTGTCAAGACAGGCGACCTCGTCATATTCTAACAGTGTTCCTTCTGGCCTCAGCTCTAACTCCAGCTCCAGCGAAGCCTCGAACAACAAGCGCGTCACCTATCAATCTCCTCCTACGTCGAACTATGCAAGTCCTACAGTCTCTGAATTCCCTCCCAGAGGACCGCCGATCAAGTCGACCATAGCAGCGCCCAGCATGTTTGCCAAAACGAACAGGCTAAAAGATGCGCTGTTAAACAGTGTCAATATACCTGCCTACGCGATGTGGAAGGATGAGAGCTTCGGCATTCCGAACATAGCTGCCGTTAGACTGCTTTACCCTTGGATCACTGATAAAGACAGCTACGACTCTACGGAACAGGCCAAAGACTTCCTGTCTCGCTTCACGCTATATAGAGGCGATTTCTCGGAAGAGGTCCCATTTGAGGAGTTTCCAATCATGAAGCTCATGAGAGAACGGCAACGGTTCGAAAATTTACGCATCGGCATGTACAGTGTGAAAGACGGGAGTCGCATGCTGTTTGATGTCTCGGGTGAACCACTGGTCGACGACAAAGGAGAGTTTCTGGGAGGCGTGGTGCTTTTCCACGACATCACGGGCTATGCGCAGACGATTTCAAGGCAGCAAGAGCAGAACGAGCGACAATTTGAGAATATCTGTAATATGGTGCCCATCATGATCTGGCGTACTACACCGGACGGCTCACATGACTACTTCAACGACCCCTGGTACTCCTATACTGGCATGTCAGTCGAGATGAGTGAGGGCGAAGGATGGATGAACGCTTTCGATGGTGAAGATCTGAAAGTAGCCGTACCCATCTGGCAGCACTCTTTGGCCACCGGTGACGAGTATCTCACCGAATACAGAGCCAAGAGTGCAAATGGAGAATGGCGATGGATGCTTGGAAGAGCAACTCCGATGAAGGATGAGAACGGAAAAATCCTGAAGTGGTTCGGAACTTGCACAGACATTCACGATCAGATTCTGGCGCGTGAGGAGGCGAAGCAGACCAGAGCTCAACTAGCGCGAGTCATAGAGCATGCTAACATTACGCTCTGGGCAGTCGACACAGAATGCAAATTGACGTTATCCGAGGGCCGAGCGATGCACACCGATCCGGGCGATAAGAATGGATATCACCGAGACAAGAGCAAATATATTGGAAAGAGCATCTGGGAGATCTTCAAGATGCAAGGACGAGGGGCCGAAGTTGAGACCTTTGCTCGACCTGTAAGAGACATACTGGCTGGCCGCACGATAGATGAGACGATCGAGAGTCAGATCACGACTAGCGGGCGCTGGTATCGAACCAGATTGTATCCACTCTGGCGCCAAGAGCGAAAGGGTGGCATTGAGGGTAACTCGTATCTTGATGGCGTCGTTGGAGTCAGCATGGACATTACTGAGCTCAAGAGGGCAGCAGAAGAGGTTGCGGCTCGTGATCGAGAGAACGCTCGTCTTCTGGCGCAATCTGTCGCCGCCAAAGAGGCAAGCAAAATGAAGAGTCAGTTCTTGGCAAACATGTCTCACGAGATTCGAACTCCTATCGCTGGTGTAATCGGCATGTCAGAGCTTTTGCTCGATGATGGCCCCGGCGACCTGACGCCAGAACAACGCGAATGTGCCGAGAACATCCAACGAAGCGCCAATGGCCTACTGACTGTCATCAACGACATTCTCGATTTCTCCAAAGTTGAGAGCGGTCGCCTAGACATCGAAGAGGTGCAATTTGACCTTTCGGTTGTCATTCGAGATGTCAACAAGATGCTGAGTTTTGCTGCTGAGCGGAAGGGACTGAAATACATCGACGACATCCAGAGACTTAAGAATTGGCGGGTCCTTGGTGATCCTGGTCGCCTAAGACAGGTAATGACAAATCTTCTGACCAACTCCATCAAGTTCACAAGCGAAGGCAGCGTTACCATGAGAGTAAAAGCACAGAAAGAGACTGAGGATATGGTCGAGGTCCATTTCACGGTCGAGGATACTGGTATTGGTATCGAAGAGGAAGTGCGCAGAAAGCTATTCAAGCCATTTTCTCAAGCAGACAGCTCCACAGCACGACGTTTTGGAGGCACTGGCCTTGGTCTCACCATCTCGAAGAACCTGGTTGAGCTCATGCGCGGCGGCATCTCTTTGGAGTCGAAGCTTGGAGTTGGGACCAAGGCTACGTTCTGGATACCTTTCCTTAAGGCGCCATATCAATCTAACGAATCGGCTTTGGTCGACCTTGGGAACATACCTGATCGACTGCAATCTGAGCTATCGGTATCTCGGCCAGGTTCGGACAATGCTAGTCAGCCTACGACTCCAACGACACCGGCCGTCCGCCATCGAAGAGATCCATCGACTGGGTTGACACCTACGAACTCTTGGCCAGATGGAACACTTGCCGAGCTTGATCTCACTGCAGACGAACGAAAGATTACGAACGTGCTCGTTGTGGAAGACAACGCTGTCAATCAGCAAATTGCGCTAAAGACAATCCGGAAGCTTGGGTTTCCAGTTCGTGCCGTGTGGAATGGTCAAGAGGCTCTAGACTATCTAGCTGCACCTTCGGAAGAGCAGCCTCGACCAGACATCATCCTCATGGATGTTCAGATGCCGAGTAAGTAATGATTCCTCTATCTTTTATCCAGAAGCGATACTGACAAGCTATGGTTATAGTCATGGATGGCTACAAGGCCACATACACAGTGCGAAATGGCAAGCCTTTTGTCAACAACCCTGAAGTACAAAGCATACCGATTGTGGCCATGACAGCTTCTGCCATTCAAGGAGATCGTGAAAAGTGCCAAAATGCCGGAATGGACGACTACTTGAGCAAACCTGTCAAGAAGCCCAACCTTGAGAAGATGATCGTGAAGTGGGCTATAGAAGGCAAGAAAAAGCGTGCAGAGCTACTGAGAAACCCTCGAGCACTTCAGCGACCCAGTAACCCGAGAAACCACTCCTCATTCACGACGCAAAGCGACGCCTCTATGCATACGCCGCAGGAGCATCTCGCTTCGGAAATAGATAGATTGGAGTTCGTCCACGAATCAACTTTTAGGACATCTGCGGAGACTGAAGCTGAACGGGCTGAAAGACAACAACGCGCTGAAGAGCAGGCAATCGCTCTACGAGACCACGAATTGATTGAGGCTGGCGATGATCCGAAATCGAAGCTTGGTAAAGGAGTCAGCGACGAACAGTACCCATCGCAAGCAGCTTCGAAAACAGCTTTGACAGCTGAGAATATGGAGAAGTTCTCCAAACATGACCGGATGGCGCAGCTCAAACACGAGCGAATCCTGGATAAAGACGGTTCGAGCATGGTGGCCACAATGGCGGAGACCAGTAGTGAGCTTCCCAGAAGCAACGTCCCGAGCCCCAGCCCCGAGAGTACCCCAAATCGACGGAGTATAGGATATTGAGAAGTGGTCATAGATAATGATTGATGATTGTATGTGCGTCATGCAAGGTGTTGGCAGATAGGGAATGTTCTTCACAGCATCAAGCAAGGGAGTTTCTGGCAATTTTCACGAACGCGTTCATCTCGCGTTTGAGGCCAGATCTTGGATATTGAGATGTCTGTCACCAGTCATAGAATAAGGCGCTACTACCTCAGGTTATGCTTACAGTGTGTGAACTATAGAGATGCTATCAACTGCTCGACCCGATGCGAAAATGCACGTCGCCATCAACCATTTCAGAAACCTTTCACCTCTTATGACCGCGACTATCATTCTTCTCACCCTTCTACCGCTTTATTACGCCTCCTATCAATATCGCATTCGACACCCGTACAACACATCCTCATCATTCGATGAAGAGGACCATGGACCATACCTCCGCCGTCCCTCCGAAGCAGAATGGATCCGCACCTGGCTCTCAACCTCCCTAATCCAACCTTTCAACCCTTCCCCCATCGCCACCTTTTGCAACCAATCCACCTGGCATCCCAACCTCGTCCTCAATCTCGAAAACGCAAATGGCGGGATTGGAAATATTCGGGGAAATTTCTTGGATTTTGTGTTTCAGGCCATAGAAGTCGGTGCTTCGATCATGTTACCTGGGATGGCGAGTCGATCGAATGAGGATATTGGAAATGTTTGGGCTAGTCGAAGTCCTTTCGAGAATTTTTTTGATGATGAGTGGTTTTTGAAAGTCATGAGTGAGACGTGTCCGGAAATGAGTATTTATCGACATGAGGAGGGGATGGAGATGGTTGATGCTTTGGAAGGGAAATGGGTTCCTAGGAGTAGGAGGATTGATGAAGGGAAGGAAAATACTAAGAAGAATTTGGTGAAGAGTTTGGATGATTGGCTCAGAGAGAGTAAGGGGTTTGATAAGGAAGGATTAAATCTTGTGAATGTTGAACGTACGCTTTGGGATGTTGATACGAGAGGTGGTGTTGGAGTGAGGGAGTTGAGGAGGAATTTTGGACAGATTTTACGGATTCGGCCGGGGATTAGGAGGATGGCTGCTGTTGTTGTGCAGAATTTGGAGGCGAGGTATGGTTTGAATATTGAAATTGATCCGAGGGATCCTATACCGCAAGATGCGTTTTTTGGTGCGCATTTGAGGACTGAGGCTGATGCTAAGGCTGTTGGGTGGGTGGATGGGCCGATGACTTTTGAGAATCAGACTGATGCGTATATTCGAGAGGCTGTGAAGAGTGGTTTGGGGATTATGTATGTTGCTTCGGGCAACGAGACGGATTTGGAACGATTTCGACAGAAAGCTGCGATGCATAAGCCTCCGGTTACGGTTACATCGAAGTTGGATCTTTTGCCTGCGAATGAGGTTGCGAAGCTGGAGAGTATGACTTGGGATCAACAAGCTTTGGTTGATTATGAGGTGCTTTTGAGGTGTAGTCGTTTCGGGGGCATCGTGAAGAGTAGTTTTGCTTATAATATTGCTATGACGAGGAATCAGTGGTTGGAGGACCAAGGGAGAGTCATTGATCCTTGGAGGGTGCAGCATAGTGAGGTGGGCGTGGCTTTCGATGATGGATTGAGTAGGATCATCGGACGGGATGGGTTCCATGAGCACAGAATTCCGAGAGGGATGTGGCCTTGATCGAGTCGGAAGGGTGATCGATGCGTCATGAGCGAAGTGCTCATTGACTTCAAAAGGAAGCAGAACTTGCTGGACTGAGTTCGAATGAAATCATTTCGAAGGCCGCTTCAAGAGCAAAAGTATCCATTGATCATTCATCGGACCTGAATGAAAAGCAAAAGAACAGTTGCCTGGACTCAGAATCGACTATTGAAGATGTCAGAATGAATTCGAGGTTGACGAGACTGGTTGAATGCTTACACTGAGATTATAGGATCGCCTGAACTGAAGTTCAAGTCATATGCTCGAAACTATGAGACCTATGTACTGACCATTATACGATCCGGGCTCTGATTGGTTGATGAGGCTTCGATGTTTGTCTTGTTATGTATGTTGATATTGAGTCACATGAAGAAAATGACGAGTCGGATGTGAAGAAGGTGGGGGCTGAAAGTAGAAACGCCAAGCAAAGTTTTCACGGACCTGACTCCGCACGGCCAACAACATCCTTCCGACGCGTTGCGATCGACCTTCAGAGTCCTTCCTACCATCAACGCTTGCCATCACTCGTATTCTTTTGTCGCAATGTCTTGTTTCGATCGACTCGCGCACTCATGTTTGTGTCGTCAATCCTCAGACACCTTGCCTGTAGGCCTTCGTCCACTACTAAGTGGTGGAACAACAACCTGGCCCTACATCGCGCCTCATGCTCTAGACTGAGCTGCAGCAGTGGAGCGGTAGCCTTGACCCTGACGTGAAGTCCAACGGCTGAGGCTGATAAGAACGATCTATGTCTCCGTGATCACTTTTTAATCCTCTGTCGGAATATGCGCCTAGGTGCAAGGATCATTCAGCTAGGCTCCACAGCCTCCGCTTAGATGGACTTCATGATACTGCTGACTTCTACAACACAAAACAAATGACTGACAACAACGCTCTGTAACAGGAGCAACTCGAAGTTTCTGCCAGCAGAATGGACCGCGAGAAGCGCGCTTCCACGAATGACACTCACTTGATCAAGATTGGTAAAATCCGCTGTGAGATCTCTGGACCTTTCGACAATCTAATCTGCGATGAGTGTGACACCCTCCTTCTGCGAGGCTCCAGAAAGCTGATCTACAAATGCCTGGACTGTCCTAGTTTCGACCTTTGTGCAGACTGCTACCCTAAAAGGAGCCATTCCGCAGAGCACCGGTTCAATGAAAACCCTCGCGATGAGATCGAAGACTGTGTGGTCTATGGACACCAAAGTCGTGCTTTAGACTTGACTCGGATGCCCGTTGGCACCTTGGCAAAGGACCCATGGCCGACTGCTGCAGTCATGCCTCCCAGTGGGATCATGGCGCCCTGGGCACCGGTTGAAGACGTGGAACCTCCATACTGGGTCGGAAACCTGGATTGTCAGGAGCGTGCGGTATATGGCAATGTCCAACATATCAGGTGTATGGGATTACGGCTTTGCTCCTCAGATCCCTTGGACCAACCACCGAGGACGGTACCGCCTGGCTATCGCTATATTGGAGGGTCTATGATTGGCATGATGCGAAACCTCAATCGATCCTTTCGTAATGCGCTGAAAGACCGCAAATTGCTCGATGCCATGGTTTCTCGTGCAAAGCGTTTGCCTACGCTCTCCGACCGCTCGCCTGAGTCATTTTCAGATCTCGAAATACTCGAACTGTGGCAGCAAAACAAGCTCGGAATGGTCAATCCACCAGCAAGGCAATTCTCCTGGGACCTACTGCCTTTACGCCTGAAGGACGACCACGCCGCATGCGGATTGGCCAAGAACATGACTGCACCAGATACTCTACCGCAGCACTTCAGCATCAAACGCGGACGCTCCAACTCGCTAAACGATACGCTTCGATCTGACTTGGGACGCACCGGCACAAGGAACTCGTGGTCCCGAGACAGTCGATCTCTGAGGGCTGGTAACCACACTTTGCGAAGGAGCCGTAGTCAGCAGACGATACACGAGAGTGAGGCATGGATCACGCAGGACATTGCACTCGAGCGCGCTGCTCCGTGCATGTCCATACCGCACTGGCCAGTTCCATGGCTAATTTGGAGCCAAGAGTATTGCTCAGCATGGTATCAACCACTTGTCAAAGACGAGGGTGATTTTACGGAAGTCGAAGAGCGCAATCGCTTGATGATACTCCTTCCGTCTCGACAAAGAGACGCGCCTATACGTTGCGGCATTGTCTCTTTGCCCAAGACTTGGGAACGTCTCGTGTCTGTGATCTCGATCAATTACGATCATCGCAATTCGTCGAACATCATGTCCATTGTCTTTGTAAATGGCTGCAGGTACAAGGTCCCGAGAGAAGTGGAAATGGCTTTACGTGATGCCCGGTTACAGAGAGGCTTGAAGTTTATCTACTATGCTCCGCTGTGCGTTGGTCAGTCACAATCTCTGCGCCTTTTGCAAAGCATAGAGACGGCTGATCGAGCATTTGTCCCTCCACATACTTTGAGGCGTCATGCCGCGAGAGCAGAGCAAAGAATTGCACACGAGGTGGAAGACATCTCCAAGCAAGCCAAGCAGGACCATACAAAAGACTCTGCTTCTGCCAGAGACCTGCCAAACGATGGTACAGATCGTGGTCGACCGCTCCGACGCAAGACAGATCCCTTCCGGCATGATGACAATTGCAAATGCTACCGCTTCTCGCTTTCTTCCAAACACCCAAGGGTTGCTACGAGGACAGTCTTCCGCTCCGCGACCTGGGCAGATTTGATCTCATGTGCATCTGACTATGCTCGGGCCGCATGCATTGAGCGAGGCTTCCGGGTGAACGATGCAGCCACAACTCCATATCCGTACCTAATGGGGTCGATCACACCTTCGCAAGATGTCTTCGACTACATGGGTATCCAACCACGAGTAAGATCAGCCGACCGAGAGTCATCCCCTCTACGCGATAGTCATCGGCGCACGCCGCGTTGGTACAAAAGTCAGCGGCACCGAAGTGCAGCTCAAGACGAATATGCACAAGATTGGTACAAGACAGAGTTGGTAGTTGACTCATGGTCTGGGCACACGGTGCAACTGGGCGATCTTCGTTATCTTCTTTGGCGACGACCGCTGAACAAAGTCCCAATCAAGACTTTTCAGCATTCGAGAATCGATTATGAGCAAGAAATGTTCTTCTGCATTCTCTCTCCTAGCACAGATCCAAGTGCTGTTGTCCAATGCGGTCTGTTCCGGACGAAAAGGGAAGCACAAAGTCCCTCGTATATGGTGGTCGATAACTGTTCCGCTCTCGACGATTCCGTTCTCTCAACCATTATGCTGTGCGGACTTAAGCACTGGATATCGAGCTCTGTGGAGGTTCTTCTGAGAGCCATTCGCCACTCGACCCGGAGAGTCTTCTTATGGCTGCCAACCATTTGCATCGGTCCCGATATTGACAGGCTGGGCAGATGTGCGTCGCTTCTGGAGAGCAATGCGCGCAGAAATGCTCGACACATCGTTGACGCCGTGAGAGTGCTCTCGACATTGGGCGAGGAGGCTGCACAGAGCCTTCGCAACACTGGTGCTTGCGACACGATGAAGAATCCGTCATCAAGCCCATTGACTAGTAGAAATTTCAGAGCGAGTACGGAGCAAGAGTCAATCTGGCCACCCATAGACTTCTCCACCCCTGACGATCGGCGACTGTTCAGTATTAGGCTGGGCGAGACAAGAGAAACTTCCATTCCTCATTTAGACATGGGTCCAAGCACTTCAAAAGACTACACTGCGCTTAGTTACTGCTGGGGCGCTATGAGTGAGGGACAGACGACTTGGGTGAATGGTGGGCACGAGGTCAAGATTCAGAACAACCTCTTCGATTTCTTGTCGCTCTTCTCATCGAAAAGATTCCTGAAGGAGAGCTTGGGACGCAATGCATCATCAAGCAACTCTCGTGGACCGCTCACTTGGGCTGATGCACTTTCAATCAACCAAAACGATCTTCTGGAGAAGTCCCGAGAGCTAAGACGCATCGGCCGAACATACTCTTCAGCTGGACAAGTGCTTGTTTGGCTGGGACGTGAGTTGTGGGAGATGAAGACTCTGCACTTTCTCTCGGCATCGCCGTCGCTATGGCAACGACCTATCCATCAGGACACTTTGACGTTCGTCCGGAAACTGAGCGCCATTCCATATTTCTTCCGTGGCTGGTGTACTCAAGAGCTCATTCTAGCACCAGCTGGATGCAAAGGGACTGGCGTGGTTATGAATCAGCATATCTACTGCTGGCATGTTATGGAATCCCTTATCGGCGACCTCCCTCTAGACATGATTCCTGTTGCAGAAAGAGCACTCGTGAAAAAGGTCAAGCGCCGTCTTCTGTCAATCAAGAAGCTTCGAGCAGTTTTGACAAGCAAGGCAAGAACACCTACATACTTGACGCTTCTTCTGGAAACCTCCGACTGCCAATGCACAATGCCAGTCGACAAGCTGTACAGTTTATGGTCGTTGGCATGCGACGCTCGTGTATTGATCCCATATCCAGAGTATACAGGTAAGGTCACAGAAACGATCGATGTCTTTGTCAGCTTCACGAGATTCTGGATTCGTCACTACAAGCGCCTTGATATCCTGACCTTCGCCCGACATCACGATCATGAGGGCCTTCCTAGCTGGGTTGCGGATTGGTCGCAATCTTCTACTGGATACAAGCACATCCTAGCAAGCACGCTGGCGAATGACGCTTCTCGAGATGCCACTATACGGGATGTGGAAGACCACAAGCTGTATTGCGCTGATGGAGGTGCTACGCTGCCGGAAGAAATGCTGCCTGTCGGACCATACAACAAAACTCTGACTTGCTACGTAAATTACACCGATCACATTGCTTTTGTGGAAGAGTTGGCACCAGAGTTTGCCTCGAGCATAGAGTCAGGCTCCGTTCTGGCTCGCGTTCGTACATTGCATGAGCACCTTCTGCAATCCCTAGCAGGTGACGTGAGCTTTCGAAGGCAGACTCTGCTGGTCGACATGTTGCAAGCAAGCATACTTGGTCGGCACTATCTCGAGCATAGGCGTGTTGTGGACATCACCGAGGCTTATCGATTCTCTAATGATGTTGATAGTCCTGCAATGGCTTTCGTAACATCAGAAGATGCTCAAGATTCAAATGCTTGGGAGGCTCATGCAGACAGCGTTCTGGCTTATCGTCGCTATGCTATCACACAGCAAGGTCATGTTGGCTTGGTGCCTCCGAATGCCAAAATTGGAGATGCTGTCAATGTCATTGTGGGCTGTAGCATTCCTATCGTTCTGAGAACCTCGAGGAATGGATCCAATCGTTGTGAGGTTGTGGGTGAAAGCTATTTTCAGGACATGATGGATGGTCAAATGGCTCTCACGGCTAAATGTAGCGAGATTGAATTAGTATGAAGCATAGGCGCTGTCGTCATGAAAGCCTTCTGCTCGTCCAGCTCGCGCTCCTCCAAGCGCTTCTTCTCGTGAAACTTGGCGTAGTCAGCTTTGGGATCGTAGTTGCCGTGGATTTTCGCATTATAGCCCTGGTACTCCTTGTCCTTCTGCTTTGACTCCGGGAGGTACGTTTAGCAGATTCCAACTCAGAAGGTGCGCAAAGTGTCGTTACAGGTATACTAGAAGCACAAAAGCTTGCTTGCACGGGAGACTGCGTCCGCTAGAGGTGAAGTAGCCATTGTAATCAAACACCATATTGGAGAGCCAATGTCCTCTAACGCAGAATGAACTTCAAAAAAATGCCAAGCCTTTCACAAGCCCCGCACTTTGATTTCACGCTTCCAAAATTTTGCATCGCATACACTTCGACCCATTTATCGATCAATTGTACGTCCCATAGAGCCAACAAAAATGCAAAAAAGATGAGTATCATCTAGCTGGTCAATGAGGGGGTCGAACCCGCGACCTTGGCGTTGATACGATGTGTATTAGCACCACGCTCTAACCAACTGCAGGATTTGTTAGTGATGAGCTTCGTGAGAAGTGATTTCGAAGCTACGAACCTGAGCTAATCGACCGCTGATTGGATGACAGCTGGTGCCTGCAAGATATAGATAAGGGCTGTTTTGCCGCTAGCGAAGGCTTAAGCGGTGGAGACCAATATCCTGCCCACCGAAGACATTAATTTCTAGCAGTCAACCCGAAATGACGATATGATACCGCAGTAGGGACATGTTTTATCTGAATTTGTCGAATCAGGACGTAATTTGAGAATAGCGAATCACAGACTAAAGCCAAATACTTGTCGGTAAGCATATAAAAGATCATTGGATTCGTGGTCTGTCGTATGCACCTGGGTATCTACTCGAACATCAACAGGTAATGCAGAACGCTCATTTGCAAGTAGCCATCGTGCTGTGGTGTCCATCTAGCTAGCTCCTAGGCTCTGCAGTGCAATCCTGAGCTCCTTCACGGCTGTCTGAACATCTTCAAAGTTAAGAGCAGATATCGCCCATTTTGCGTGCTTCTGTGCTGCCATGATCGACTCGTCATCATCTCTATAGCCTCCTGGCGGTGGAGGGGCGTTAAAGTTGGAAGGCTGAGTGGGCGGCGCAGGTGCTCGTACAGGCGGTTGGGCTGGAGCTACAAGTGGAGGCGAGGCCATTTGTTGATGTGGGGTCGGAGGATCTGGTCGATCTTGAGGCATAATTCCAAGATCGTGTGGTGTTGCTGTCGATTCAGCCGGCGGAGGGATGTTGTAGAAGTCGGCTGGATTTGGTGGGGCTGATGGTGGTGGTAGTGATGACGCCACTGAGGGTGGCTGGTCTACAGGCGCGACAGTATTGGCGTTCGAAGGTGCATCGGGCACTGCCGGGAAGTATCCGCCGCCTATTGATCCCGTCCGACTGGCAGCATCCTCAGGAGGCTCTATCGGGGACACATCATGCTCGGTGGGTTGTGCTTGTGGAGCATCGCTCGCACCTCTTGTTGGCAATGGCGGCGATGCAACAGGATCAGTCTGCAAGGCGGATGGCGATCTTGAAGGGAATCCGCTGTCTGGCGCATTCTCGACAGTCGGCGGCTTGTAGACTCCCGCATCATTCTCCATGTTCATGAGCTCTGTTTCTAATGAAACCTCCTCTGGATCTGGCGCTGCTGGCTGCTCGACGACAGGATTCGTAGCATTCGGATCTTCGCCAGCTTTAATCGCTTTCGCTATGCGCAGAGCATGATACTTTGCAAACTTGCTCTTTGCAACAATCTCTGGTTCAAGTGGTCCCCATATCGTAAGCAGGTCCATGAACGTGGCTGCAGCTTGGAAGGTATCGGCTGTCTGCCTCGTCACTTTGCTATTTCTCTGCGCCTCATCGCCACCGTTGAACACTTCTAAGGCGAAGTTCTCAATATACGCCTTTGCTGCAACGTCGTCTACTACAGCATCGTTTGCAGCATTCTCAGCCTTGTAGGCTTCCAGCTTGTCCATAAGTTGAATAGCATAGTTGGTGCATTCTTCGTCCGTCGTATGTAGCTGTCGGTTAAGGACTTGTTGTAAGATGTAGTATTCGCCTGATATCTCTTAGTCCTGCTCATCGATCTTCCGCCTGGACGGACATACACCAATAGGTGACGATAGGCCTGTGCTTTGCGAGCTGGGCGGCTCTGGTCGCGAAGCGCTGCACATCGGGGGCTGCAGCTTTCAATTTGGCTGGTAGTGTCGTTGTCGTCGCCATGATCTGTGCAGGTGAAGGCGTCGTGTGAAGGTGAGAAGTGTATGTGTATGTGAATGCCTGACTGTCGTTGCGGCGAAGAGTTCACATGCCCGCTAAGTAATGCCAAGACGCGGCTTCCCTCACTCAGGCACAGACGCAATGCAGGGGCCACCTGGTGCAGATTGCGGGGAGAGCTAGATCGACACTAAACGTGTTCTCGAAGGCCAGCGCCTATGCTAAGAAGGACAACTTGCATTCACCCATCGACCATATGAGCATGACATTTGTGAAGGACATCAACAACAGCGCCAGCACTACCTGCCATCATGGCTAAGTCTACCATCGCCGCCTCCCTGCTCCTCCTCTCAACAGCCAATGCTCTATACACCAGTTCATCACCAGTTCTACAAGTCAACTCAAAAACATACGACAGCCTGATCAACAAATCGAATCACACGAGTATCGTCGAGTTCTACGCGCCATGGTGTGGTCACTGCAAGAACCTTGCGCCACACTTCGAGAAAGCAGCTAAGAACCTCCAAGGATTGGCCAAGGTAGCTGCTGTCGACTGCGATGAGGAGAGCAACAAGCCGTTATGCGGCTCTATGGGCGTGCAGGGCTTTCCAACGCTCAAGATCGTCAAGCCAGGCAAGAAGCCTGGGAAGCCAATCGTTGAGGACTATCAGGGAGCAAGGACAGCCAAGGCGATCGTGGATGCGGTCGTCGACAAGATTCCAAACCACGTCAAGAGGTTGAAGGATGCGGACTATGCGAAATGGGTTGCAGACAACACAAAACCAAAAGCGATCCTGTTCTCGAATAAGGGCACTACTAGCGCCTTGCTCAAGTCGGTCGCGATTGACTTCCTCGATGCGATCCACATCGGACAGATTCGAGACAAGGAGACAGATGCTGTCGAGGCGTTCAACGTGGAGAAGTTCCCTACATTGGTCCTCCTTCCTGGTGATGGCGCTGAGCCAATCACGTATGACGGCGAGATGAAAAAAGACTTGATGGTCAAGTTCCTCTCGCAGGTCGCAAGTCCTAATCCAGATCCACCTGCTAAGAAGGACAAGCCGAAGAAGGACAAGAAGGCATCAAGCGCATCATCCAAGATGGCGAAGTCTTCCGCATCCCAGAAGTCTGAGGAAGCTAAGACTGCATCTCCAGACGCAGATGAAACTCCAAAGGCAGAGCCACCGAAGCAGGCTCCTCCAAAACCTGCTAGTGATGCCAAGACAATCTCTTCACTTCCAGACGGCCTGGTACTTCAGCAAAAATGCTTGAATGACAAGGCCGGTATCAGTGTTCTTGCCATCTTGCCTAAAGAAGACGAACCATCTGCTCAAACGAGCCAGGCGGTCAAGAGTCTGTCAGAATTGCACCAGAAGCACGAGAATGCTAAGCGGAAGCTCTTTCCTTTCTATCAGCTTCCACACAGCAATGACCAAGGCGACGCTTTGCGCAAGATGCTGGGACTCTCCACATCTGAGGTCGAGATCGTTGCAGTGAACGGCAAGCGCGGATGGTGGACACACTTCCCCTCGAAGGAGTTCACATCGATCAAGATTGAAGATTGGGTCGACGCCATTCGTATGGGTGACTTCAAAAAGACGAATATTCCAGACGTGAGTAAAAGTATCATCGCATGACATCTGAGTATCTGCTGACATTGTTTAGGGACTGATCGTCGAGCTTTCCTCACTCCCCGCTGAACAAGTCGTGCTCGAAGATCCCGAGCCAATCAAGCAGAAGGAAACAAAGCCTGGTCCAGATCAAGAAGAGCTCAAAAAGATGTACGCTGATTTGAAGGGTCAAATGCCGGAAGGTATGGACTTCGAGATTGAGGAGATCGACGATGATGAGTACGAGAAAATCATGAAGCAGGGCGAGAAGGCCGAGCCCGCTGCTTCTGCGAAGCCGGAAGATCATGATGAGTTGTAAACAGTATTGTAAGTGTAGAACATGAAATAAAGTGCATTGATCCATTGAAACCTCTCTACTGGGCAGCTCCGAAATCTACTTCAAGAGCTGCTGTAGGTGGCCAACACCCCACCAGATTACGTTTTGGGAACGAATGGAGACGGCTTTCTGCTGCCAGCTGGCTTCACAGATCGGCTACCATGGGTCACGAGAGTGGACACCAGAAATTGCTCCACCAGAGTTGTCCTATTACGCTCTCAAGGTTTGCTGCTTCCATCTCACAAAAGCGAGATTCTTTCGAGCACGGCGATCGAAGACGAAGAACGCACACTTGTTTATCCTTGCCGACTTCTCTGTCGTTCGATCAATCCACAACTTCGCCCAACTCTGCGGATTGCAACGCAACTATGGTATCCTTCACTCTGTGGGCCATGATGGCAGTTGCTTTCATGAGTGAAACGGCATCGAGCTCCAAACCGCCACCGGTTCAAGGATTCCAAGCGCCAAAACACAACACTGGATTCCAGGTCGGTATTGAGCGTTGGCGTAATCGTGGTTGCATGGAGGACAAGATTGGAGCCAGATACTTTCTCCGAGACGGCGACTGCTTCTCTGCCTCCGACGGCATCCCATTCCGAGGTTTTACTTACGAATGGAAGTGCCCTAAGAACTGCGGAAAGAAAGACATCAAGGAGCTGCACAAAATGAACTGCGGCATCGTGTCATATGCTCAGCCGAATTGCGATCTGTCTTCTGCGCTTGGAACACTCTTCAACGTATGTAAACACCTACCAATAGGCAATCTGCCGACATACACTGACTGTTCAATAGGCTCATGTTCAAGATAACCATGGAGCCTGTGCCAATGCCGGTGGTCTGGCTCGAAGCGTCAAACTGGTCTGCGAGAAATTGGAGCACTCCGTGGCATGGCCAAGCTCTTCGACTTGGAATCCATACACGGAGACAACTCCATCCACTCCAACTCACACCCTTGCTCCATGGCAGACAGTCACTCCTCAGACAGTCACAGTCACGGTTCCTGCTACAACGGTGTTCGCCCAGTCTGCAATTGTGACGGTTGCAAGTACGCCGATCGGAGGACTCCCTTCATTTTCAAACGGTACGTCAGATGCGGAGGGCATGCCACCAAGGTGATCTACCAGCTCCGTCATGATATGCTGACAACATTAGCAGGAAACTCCGTTGAAAAGCTTGATTCATAAAAGCTTGCTGAGTTCACGAGCTTGCACATGAGCCCGACCGCGATTCATCCATACAGTAACTCAAGCATAGCTCTCATGTTTTACGATGCTGAAACTACCATAGGTAGCTTCAAAAGCATTACATTACGGAGTTGTAGCATGCAAGATTCAACGATTACGGTACAATCACAGCTCTCCAGAGTGTAACTCGAAATCTCCCAGCTCGGGCCACTTGACATTGATCCTAGAACCAAAGTTCATAAGCATCGCAACGACTAGGACTGCGATGCTGTAAAATAATAGATTTTGCAGACCACGTCAGAACAAAATTGTCGGATTTACTCCGCTATCAACAACACCTTAAACGTTTCTCGAAATGACGTGAGGAGCAATGATTCTCTACCACCCGAGAAGCGATCAGCGACACGTCGCCTCAATCGAGTCAGCCGTCCTCCAAAAGGTAATGGACAATTTCCAAAGCGCATATTTGGCTGCACAGCTTCGAAGCTTCAATCGTCACTCATCGCCATCCGTGCAACGATTTCTCATCGTCGTCTATCTCTCCAGCTTCGCCTACATTCATCCATGCATGGTCTCCGTGCTGTGGTTGGTAGTCCTTCACAGGCAGAGCGAAAGCCATGTAGAACTCAAGCCACGGCCATTTGTCACAGAGCCATGGAAAGAAGCCCGGGATTACAGGTAAAGTGTCGACACTAGGACTCAAAACTAGGACCTTCTCATTCGTTTTGCTCTTGTAAAAGCGAGCGTTGATGGCTTCGTACATCGCCAACTCGAATTCAGTCTACAGTCCAGATGAGCCGTGAAGCGACACAAAGCGCTTGGCTTTCGGCGTTTCGCGGAAGGTATTGCAGTTGTAGTAGAAAAGTGTTCCGCGTACACCAGTAAACAATGCGTCAACTCGAATCCTAACATCGTCTAAGAATGCACTTAAAGTAATCTGGGTAGCAATGATCATATCTTCGTCGGAGAAGCGATCGACAGCCGCTGTGCCTAGAACGGGGCCATGATCCCAAGACCAAGGAGAATATTCAAAGCACATGTTCAGTTGCAACTCGGATTCAATCCATAGTCAAGACTAGCCGTGTAGCGAAACAAGACGCTCAGCTCTTAGCACGTCGCGGAAGGTCATGCAAATGTAATAGTAGTAGCAAAGGTATGGTCGTGTACTTTTGCATCCCCCGACTTTACTCTAGCTTCGATAATTCCCGAAAACGTTCTTGAAGCGATGTGAGCGGCATTGATGCTATCTCAAGCGAGGAGCGACGAGCTACCACATCTGTTCCAATGAGATCCAAGTTACTGCGACTGCAAGAATGACAATATCGAAAGCATCCGTACAGCCTTGGCTCAATTATTTTTGAACTGTCTAGGTGGCTCGTGAAACGAAGCCATTTGCCTGGCTTTCAGCACCTCGCGGAAGGATGTACCTACAATCGAAGTAGCAAAAGAGTGCCTTTATATAAGTCCGTTCGCAGCGTTGACTCTGTGCTCGATATTACTTATCCAACATTACAAGCCCTAACGAGCATCGTCGTTGTCACATTAGAACGGAGTTCAAATTATTACAAAAAGCCAGAAGTACACAATTACGCCTCTAAAACAATACTACCTAACTCTACCTCTTCCTCCTCCTCCCTCTCCCTCTCCTCCCTCCTCGTCTTCCTCTTCTTCACATAGAAAATTATCAAATGAATAATACTATTAACAGTAAGAATAAAACTACCTATTAGAAATAAGATATCATGACTCCACTCGAAATCTGAGGCCTTCTTTTCTAAAGTTATACACATCTATTAGCATTACAAATCGGACGTGAACAGCTCGGAGGCATACGTACTAATCGAGAGGCCATAAAGCCCCATACTGGAGCCTATAATCCAGGGAATCCCGGAAGTGCAGAGAGTGAGCCATTTAGGCCAGGCTAGACTGGCGTCGAAATAAGACGCCACGACGGTGGCGATTACGTGGATGAAGAATGCTATCGCCTGAGACTCGTTAGCATTTTTGATTTTTAGTTTTTCTTTTTCTTCCGAATGAATTTCTAAGGCGAGAGGGAGAAGATGTCTAACACATCTTCTGCTCGCTCGAAGACTTGGTTAGACAATTAGTATGCTGGTCAGGTCTTGAAGAGCCTCGACTCTTGATAAGGTTGGAAGCGAGCACGGTCGTCGAGTAAGCAGGTGAGCTCGTATGCGTTCACTACGCGCTGAGCATAGATCGACAACCCCAGGCTCGTTGTCCAGCTGAAGACGTTGCAGAGTGACACGATGGCCGTGGCTCTTAGCGTTGCTTCGAAAAAGTCCAGCTTGAGTGAGCAGGAGCTCTCATCCTCTCGTAACGTAGCTCCTTCTCGGCAGGATAGCAGCTTTGCGGCGTATGGACGCGGACGTCGTAGCTGTCACGCTCTCGCGGAGGGAGGCCACTGCAAGGAAGGCTCTAGAGCCTCTCTTCATCGTGAGGCATCCTTCAACGTCCATCTCCATGTGCATCGTGGATTGACGCGGAGACCTTGGCCGTGAGCATTGCGTGGAGTGTTAAGGACCAACGACTCAGATCCGACGCCTTTTCAGGAGTCTCCAAGACAGATTGAAGGACCGCGGTTGATCACTCAGCATGGAAGGAGGAGCAGAGACATCTGTATATGTGCATGACAACCGTGTGGCGCTGTCTCTCGGTTCATGGTCCAATTCTCGTTTGCTAAGACTGTATGCCAGTCTCTCAGGTGTCACAACGATATCGGAAGTGTTCAGTCGTGTGATTTTCGAGGCTCACTTCCAATCTCCTGTCCAGGTGGGTTGCAAAGATGATCGAACGTTTCTGCCTCTGACGTGCTGAGGACATGATAGAGGAGGCAGCATATTAGTCAAATCCGACTCGGAAACATGGCGATTTTTGGCCTCCGTCTCGAAGCTTGTCCGCAAAAGGATGTAGCCATCTCGACAATCATCAAAGAGCCAGGCGAGAACCCATAGTCGAGCCTTTCTCGCTCCCTTTCTCGCATGTATGCTTCGAGGTCTCGTCCTTCGTCAGACACCCGTCGCATTTCTGCTTCGCGCCCTTCGCTGCAGCGTGCTCTTTGCCAGCTGAAGTCTGCTCGACGATTTTGTCACCGCTGCTGGGTATGGAATTCAAGTAACGTCCACGGTGCCTAGCAAGCTCATGATGAGCCTTTTCAACAGCAAAATGGTTATCTTGGACTGGTCTTTGCGGAACATGGCCACTAGTCGAAGCTGCTGCACCGCTTTCCGTCGACAGGCATATGAGAGATGACGACCTGGCTTTAAGGGTGACTTTCAGAGCGCAACTCGATACCAGCTTCAATATCAGCTCGACCGCAAACTGATGCTAGGACCTTTGTCGATTAGAAATCGTAGAGTCGAAGTTGTCCCAGTGGTCTCTTGACAATTTGCTTGGAGAAATGGCTCAATCCTTGCTCCAAGTCTAGCCTGCTCGCGGGTGGAGAACAAAACCTCCGTAGGCTCAGCATAGGAGAGTCGAACTTGTGTCCGTGCTCCCGCCAAGTCTTACACAATAAAACAGCTCGACCTCAGTTCCAGCTCTAGGTTGCACGCGGAAGGACACCAAGGCATCTATCGATACTGGATTACAGAGTTAATGCCGCATAAGTGGACTGTCGCAAGCTTCTTCCACGCCATAGCTCGAGCTCAACCCCAGCTTCACCTCCCTCAAAAAGGAGACCACAACCTCCGCATGCCAAACACAGCGGAGTCGAAGCTGCTGAGGTGAAAATTCAGTTGCTTACTCCAGATCTCAGCTCGATCAAAGCCGTGCTTTCAGATCGCCCGCAGAAAGAGACCACGACCTCCGCAAGTCCGGTACCGTCGAGTTGGACTTTTCTAGGTGATTCTCTGAGTGCTGACTCTAGATGCCAGCTCCTTTTCGTATCCGCCTCCAGCTTGCTTGCAAAAAGAAATGGAGCCCTCCGTAGACGTTGCAGTCGCAGAGCTGGACTTGTCAAGTGAATTCCCAGCCACTCCACTCTGGAGCCGAGCTCCAAAGAGTCCCGAGCTCCGGGATGGTCGCAAACGTGCTCCAGCGCCGCTGTACAAATGATATAGAGGAAGCAGGTGAAGCCAAGTGAGGTTTCGGCCGTTCACACTAGCAGGATGACACCATTTCGTCTCCAGCTCCAGAATCCTCGAGAAATGATCCCAAGCCCTCAGTCTCCAGCCCGGACTAGAGTTCATCAAGTTCAGGTGAATCTCCACACCCTTACTCAACCCGAAACAGGTGAGTTCTCGTGAGCTCACCCTCTCCACAACTCCGACACAAGTTCACGTTCACAAAGCACAAGAAACGAAATAAAGAGCTCACTCACCTCAAGCGTCAACGAAGCATCTCTCCACGAACTCGGCTCCTCCTTATCATGCGGTCGGCTATCAATGCCGAGCGGCGTATTCGCGCCCTGCGCACGGACCACCGGGACCAGGAGAAGGAGGACGACTATGAGAGGCACTCGAATTAGCACAAGCTGGCAAAATCATATGGTTGTTCGTTTAGTTGCATAGAACCCCTCTTTCAGCGGAGCTGTTTTCAACGCCAAATCTTCCATCCCGGCTTCTGCTTCCCACTTGCAGTCCTCCCTAGATCCTCCAATTCTCCATCCCGATCCCCTATATGTACAGACTTACGAAGCTTGTTTCCACCGCCGACTCCGAAAAATCGCTCCACTTTCGATGGTCTGCGCTGCGGTGGAGCGGCTTGGATGTAGCTCTCGTCGTCGGAGAAGGAGCCATCTGAGAAGCCGTCATCGTCGTTCCTGCCATACGGTCCTCGATGCGGAGCAGGAGCACTGGCTTGGCGATAGCCGGAGTCAGGAAATTCTGCGCCAGCTCCGGTTGGACGGTGGCTCTTGAGACCTCCAGTCGAAACCTGATGAGCTGAGCCGATGGGCGGAGAGGCGAGCGAGAGGCCTTTGTGGTACGATTCGTGGTGTGGTTGCCCTCCTGCTCTGTAGCCAAGATTTGGGTTTGCATTCATGTTGGTATTCTTTTCGGTGGCTGGGTCAAATTTGTCGGGTTTTCCAGGTGGTGGTGATGGCGTTCTGCTACCCTGGCTACTCCCGCGATATTCGGTATAATTATCGGCGTCGTCATGCTGGGCTCCATCTACATACGCCTCCCTCTTACGGTTGAGACGAAGGCGGTCCATCAGCGACTTGCGGTGACTTGAGAAGCGAGCAGGGTTGGGATCTCCTGAACCTTGGTATGACAAGGCAGGCACGAGGAGGCGGTAGGGTACAGTGACGCCTGAAGGATCATGCTGGTTGACTTCCATGCAGAGAGAAATGTCGAGGCCGCCCTCCAAATCAATGTGACCGAAATCAGCGCCTGCGGCGCCATCATCGGTTTGCCCAGCAGCCTTAGAAGCGCGGCGAGCGTCCTTTTCAGAGAAGTTGGTGGGCCGTCGCTTGAATGTGGGTCGCTCAAATTCTGCGTTCTGAGGGGAGCTGTTGGAAAAGTAACTCGAGGGCTCAGCAGCACGACCTGCGGCGGAGAGACTGTTGGCTCGCTGAATGGTCGATGACGGTCTGCGGTCATCTTCATTGACGGGGCGGGTCTGATCGGGTGCGAGGCTGATGGGTGGCGGTCCTTTCTTAGAAGAGCCACTCAGCCTACGGACCAGATTCATAGGTCCACGAGTGAGGCTCATCGTTCGATTCATGCTACCAGGCGGGAAGCGACGATCCTTGGGCTTCTCATCATTTTGTCCATCAAAATACTGCGCCGGCTGCTCTTGGGTATGTTGGGGCAAGGGTGTACCAGGTGGCGTTGATCCTGGCAGGTATTCGCTGATAATGCAGAAATTTCTTCTTGGCAAGAGGTGGTTGTTGTTGCGCTTGCTTCCATCCACATCATGACTGAACATTGGTATCATATTCTCATCAGTCTCCTCGTCGAGGTGATGTATCTTGTTCCGCTTGTTTAGTACGTCAGCCATCATCGTCGGGGGAGGTGTGTTGACAATGGCGCTGGAAATGACGTTTGGCATGTACCTACGGAAGGAGCGTCAGTAAAGGGTCGCTCCAAGACAGATTGCCGAGACGAGACCGCTGTCCGGAGCATAAGACGCGCAGAACGCGACTCGCGGCGGATTCAAGCTGAGCTGAAACTTACCTGTGGTCCCTGTCCTTCGCAATGCCCAATTTCTGGTTGGAGAAGAATTGGCCAACAGCACCGAGATGGACGTCGCCTCCTAGAATCGTGACGCGAACGCTCTTCTCGGCAGCTAGATCTTGTAGCTCCTGAATGAACCAGTTGCGTTCTTGCTTGTGATGCTTGGCAGTCCAGTGATCATCCAGGTCATCAAGAATCTCTACACCACCATCAAATTTATTGACAAATCCTCCTAGCGCACCAGTTCTGCCTATCGCCTTGATCGGGTCCATCATTCTGGACGTAAGCATGTTCTCAAGGAAGTTTAGACGCGGGTAGGCAATCGGGACTCCAAGAAGCACGGCAAGGTGTTTGGTCTCGCCTTTGACGATCTCTGCTCGAAGCCGGTCAAAAACGATGTCGTACGTCTCCTGGCTCAAGATCTCGTCTCGCATGCGCTCAGTTCGACAGTCCAGTCCGAGAAAGGTGATGTTTCGACCAAGAGACATGATCAGACTGCGGCTGCGCTCCTGTATGTACGGGCCAGGGCTTGTGCCAAGCAACCACGAAGGCTCATCTCGCTCAGTCTCTGCGACAACAGATTGATGCTGGAAGAGCATGTAGTACTTGAATGCGATCGCGCCCAGGCCAGAAAACACTCTAGTGCTCATGAATGAGTGCGGGTAGCTGCCGTAGCCGTCGATAATGTCGTGGTCGTCCCAGATATTGACCATTGGAATCTGAGAATTCGCCATGCCTAAAGAACGAATAAATGTTAGTAAATGTACAGATCGCTCACAAGCAGATGCTGAAGTGAGGGTGCGGTTCGCGACGTGACGTGCGCAGGGCAAAGGCTCCGGCGGAGTTGAAGCCAGTCAGGCGAGCTAGCAGATCCTTGGGCCGCCCCGAGTGCAGACGCTGAAATAAGAATGCTGTCTGTAACATGGAGTGCACAGAGCTCGCGCAGCTGCGGAGTTGAATCCAGACAGGTGAGTTAGCATATCCTCGCGCCACTCCGAATGCAAACGCTGATATGAGAATGCTGTTTGTGACACGGAGTGCATGCAACCTGTGCAGCAGCGGAGTCTAAGGCAGCCAGGTGAACAGGTAGGGCTTGAGCCGCTCCGAATGCAAACGCTCGAGTAAGGATGCTGTCTGTGACGTGAAGTGCATGGGATCTCTTCGGCCACGGAAATGATCAAAGCAAACTTACCAAAAAAGCCCTGGCTAAACCACATTGCGTATCTATGTAGGTAGAAGTCTTCCAGCTCGTCCTGCATTTCCACCGTGAAGTCGGCTTCATGTCTAAGAAATGTCAGCACAGCTCCAAAACCGGAAGCGGACACGAGCATGCTGTCTGCAACGTGGAGCGCATGGCATAAACTCGACTGCGGAGTCAATAACTTACTTGGCTTGGGGATTCTTGATATGCAAATACTCCTTGAACAGCGTGGTCTGATGCATCGCAGCGTCGTTGTAGATCTGGTCGCCTCCTCCAATCATTACGTGAAAAGGCTTCGATTGGTGGCGATTGAGCACATCTCTCCAGAGCGGATCGGGACCAGAGAACTTATTGCTGTCGACTGTGTAGGAGAAGCCATTACAGGAGTGGAACATGATGTTCATCGTCTCTCCTCGAGCAGGTACCCAGAACCCAATGGCAGGGCCCTTATTGACGCGATATGCTACGCGAGTTTGTCGACTAGTAAGCTCGATCTCCACGTTGAATCTCCAGAATGTGTACCCGCGCTCTGAATGAAGCCGAATAGCTCTCGTCTCTCGATATCGGCCTGCCTTCTCGCCGTCTCTGCTCTTAATTCGCGACTTGTCCTGAAAAGTGATGTGCTGGGTCTGTCTGCCATCGGGTCCAATGCTGTTCTGAGGTCCCAATATTGGCGTGCGCGATGCCGAGTAGAGACCGTGATTGTTCTCTTCGCGGGACAGATCAACATCGCCGTCAATCTCGGCCACAGGGCGTACGTAGAGAGCTCGTCCGGTCCTAGAAAGCTTAACTTGTCCAGCAACGGGATCTTCAAACTCCGGCGAAAGGTCGTGTCCTGACTGTAGCAAATGCTGCGGAGGTGCTTGGTGTAGGTCCATCGCCTGAGCGAATAAGCGCAAAGTCGGCGCTGATTGCAGGTCTGACTGGTCGTCTTCTGTCACAATCATGATACTTCCGCGCCAAACTTCTCGTTCGCGCGCTGTGCTGGGTCGTGAGCTTCCTGTCCGCGTCTGGACCGTCTCTCGCTTGATGCCAGTATATCGCAGCAGAGGTCCGCACTTCAAGAACAACCGCGGTTGGAAGCCGTTCGCTGTTTCCTCGTATGGTCCATCGAATTGGCTCAAATTGGGAGGCGCACGCTTAGAGCTTGAGGAAGAGCGACGCGGCTTCTCCCACCAAGCATCTTTACCATCCTTGGCCCCGACGGAGGCTGACTCGAGGTCTATGTCCTCCGCCGTGAGCCTCGCCGCTCGAGCTTGCTTCCACTCTTCGAGCGGTTGAGAATTGAGCTCATACGCTCGGTGTTCGTGGGAGCGATGGAAGGGGTTTAGATGAAGATGGTGCTTCTTCGCTTCAGGAGCTGCTGCACGCTTCTGGCCTTCTTCAGAAGCGATGCGTCTCTCTGGTATTTGCGCGGTTCTACTTCCAGTCGGTTGCGCGGTGTCGCTGAGGTTAGGTGATATTGGGCTCACTGGTGATCGCTCCACTTGAGGTTGCCCTTTCCGACGCTCGTATGCAGCTTTCCCTCGCTCGGCTGCACCATCGTAATTGGAGATCATTGGCGCGGCTGCAGCTGCAGCTGCTCCCCCTGCAAAGCCAGCATCTCTCGCTCGATACTTGCGACTCCCAGAGCGGCCGAGATCTGTGGAGCCACGTGGTGATTGCTCAGCTTCAGGCTGCCTCACATTTTCAGAGCGCCTGTCATACGCTCTCGACTGGTTTGCGACTGGCGGAGGTGGTTGCTGGACTTTCGGACTCTTCGGAGATGATTCTGTCTTCAGAGCGTCGCTTGCTTGTCGGAATCGCTGTGCTGCATTCTCTGCTTGGTGTGCGGGTGCACTTCGGGATGCTGTCGTCTGGCTGTTGCTTCTCGCTACCGGATCGCTAACCACTCTGCCCTTCTCGCTGCGCAACGAGCCATGAAGCCTGCTGAGATCGCTCTCGCCTGTCTGTCCTGACACGCTTCGCCGACGTACTCTCTCTTCTGCCTGCGCAACTCGCGCTCTTTTTTCTTCCTTGCTCCAGCTCTCCAAGTTCTGTAGAGGACTGCGATCTGGCACACTGCCTCTGCGAATGGTCTCGGATATATTGCTCGCATTACTGGTCTGTCTGCCTTTGACGCTCTGCTTTCTCTGGGTCTGACTCTGACTCTGGCTTTGCTTCTGGATCTGTGGCTGAGTCATGGTCCTTGGAGACATTGGATCAGGACTCCAGGCTGTAGATCTGATGTTGTTCGGCACGTAGTCGGGATCGACTCTGAGTGGCTTTTGATGGCTTGAGCCTGGTGCGCTGGTGCTGTTGACATGTTGTGTGCGAGCGAAATCGTCGCTTGTTGCATCAAGAGTATTGCTCCTTCCTTTTCTGCTCTTGCCCGCGCCTGCTTCTGGATTGGGTATGCCACTGCGATCTGAGAAGGAGCGTCGTGCATCTTGCTTCTGCGACTGCGATTGCGACTGCGATTGCGTCTGCGATTGCGTCTGCGATACGCGAGGTGGGGGTTGGTAGTACTGATATGGACCTGAAGGAGATATCTGTGGCTGATATGGTCCGGCAGCACTGATCTGCGCTTGTGGTAAGGGTACCTGCTCATAGAAGCCCGTCTCTGGGTTGCGGGTCCAAAGACCGGATTGGCGTCGGTCTGACATGGTGACTCTAGATCAGCTGTGGAAGAGGAAGCTGTTGTCTGCGATATCGAGTGCGCAGCCTTTAAATGATCGGCAGAGTCATTCGCGTCGAAGTGAGGCGTCGAAGTCGGTATAGGCGCTTAAAGCTGCATTGCATGCTGCGTCAGATTTATCAACTCTCGGAAGCTGCGCATTGGAATCTGTAAGACATTACAACGAAGAAGAGAACGCTCGAACGCAACGGCAGAAGGAAGAAAGCAGATGCAATGGGACGGAAAAGTTGGAGGGTGGATGATCGAGTTGGACTTCTCACTGCGCGGTGGCTGGCAATGTGACCAAGCTCGTCAAGCTCTCGCCGCATCGCTATCTGCATCGTAGCTGCACGGCGCACACGTGGTGTCGCAAGCATCACAATGATATTGTTCACAGCCATCCATGATTTGTATGGGAAATCGTGAGAAGGAATACACTCACGCCCGCCTCTGTCACATGCAATTGACCCTTTCACGTGAAACTGCTCGGTCTCCGATGCAAAGCAAAATAATGTTCGGTGGTTCATAAATATTTAAATCCTGGAGTCTCCAGATCTTTGTCCCTGCTTCGCAATCTTGACCAATCGGAACCCCGGAGTCGGAGTCGGAGTCGGGCCGGTCGATCTCACCTTACCGAGTCAAAGTGCTATTCGGACACGAGTTCGTTCCACTGCTTTGAGTGTTTCTTCTTACACAACAACCCAACTCTGTAACGGCCGACCACACCTCCTGAATATACCATCCGAGTCTTCACATATCATCGCACATGCCAAGAATGCGCACATGATATTGGACATCTACACCATTGAGCGCGTTTCCAACACGAATCGCCGCAAGCCGGCATTCCTTCTCTTCCGAAGCATCGCAGTCCGACACCTTTTCTCGCGATGAGGCTGCGGACAATACTGCCTCTGCTAGCAGTATCAGCAGCGTATGCCATATCTACCGAAACCCCACGCCGAATACGCAATTACGATGCTCATGATTATTACGTTGTCGAGCTTCCTGCTCACATCAGTCCCCAGGCTGCTGCGGAAGACCTAGGCTTGCACTACGATGGCCCCCTAGCCATAGGTGGGGACGATCACCACATCTTTCGAAGTGACGAAGTACAGCATGGCTATGATCATATCAAAGCAGTAAAAGAAGACCTGAAACGGAGAAGGAGAAAACGAGAGCTTGGCGCGGACAAGGAGCATGTGCTGGATCACAAGATATTGACACAGAAACAAGAGTTACACAAGCGCTTCCCACTGGTTAAAAGAGGTGCTATACCGGTGCCGCCTGAACTCCTTGGACGCGCGAACTTTCAGGCCGAGCTTGATGCCGTGCCGGAACTTCTCGAGGAAAACAAGAAAATTGCCTTGAACCTGAGCATAAATGATCCTATCTTCCTAGAACAATGGCACTTGTACAACCACGTGGAGCCAGGTCACCATATCAATGTATCTGGTGTCTGGGAGCAGGGTATTACGGGCAAAGGCAGCACTGTTTGCATCGTAGACGACGGCTTGGACCTGGACAGCGATGACCTGAAGGATAATTATTGTGCTGAGTGTAGTTGGGATTACAATGATCCGGGTCCAGACCCAAAACCACGACTAGTCGACGACCGCCACGGCACACGATGTGCAGGAGAGGTTGCCGCTGTGCGGAACGATGTCTGTGGTGTTGGCGTCGCATACGACGCAAGAGTTGGAGGCGTACGTATTCTTAGCAAGATTATCTCGGACGCCGACGAAGCAGAGGCCATGACATACGCGAACCAGCAGACGCAAATCTATTCTTGCTCGTGGGGGCCGCCAGATGACGGCAAGGCTATGGAAGCACCCGGCATTCTCATCCGAAGAGCTATGTTGAAAGGCATCCAGCAAGGTCGCGCGGGTCTTGGCAGTATATTCGTCTTTGCCATCGGAAATGGAGCTGCCGCGGACGACAACTGCAACTTCGATGGCTACACGAACAGCATCTACTCCGTTAGTGTCGGTGGTATCGATCGCAAAGGTCTGCATCCCTACTACAGCGAGAAATGCTCTGCGCAGCTGGTCGTTACCTATTCCAGTGGCTCCGGTGATGCTATTCACACCACCGATGTTGGACAAAACTCGTGCTATAACAACCATGGAGGAACTTCCGCGGCAGGACCATTGGTTGCTGGTATTTATGCTCTCATGCTCGAAGTCAATCCGAAACTTACCTGGCGAGACATTCAGTGGCTGACAGTCCTGACGGCTGTGAAACTCGAAGATCAACCCAGCGATTACCAGATGAACAAGGCCATGAACAAGGATTTCTCCCACCAGTTTGGCTACGGCAAGGCTGACGCTTGGGCCATGGTTGAGGCTGCCAAGACATGGGAGAGCGTCAAGCGTCAAGCCTGGTTCTACAGCCCATGGCAGCACGTGAACCACGACATTCCGCAAGGAGACCAGGGCTTGGCTTCAACCTTTGACGTGACCGAGGACATGCTCAAGGAGGCAAATCTCTTCCGTATCGAGCACGTCACGATCACCATGAATGTTGAACACACCCGTCGTGGTGACTTGTCTGTAGAGCTTAAATCGCCAACTGGAATGGTGTCGCATTTGTCTACTGCTCGTAGAAGCGATGAAGCAAATGCGGGATATGTGGACTGGACTTTCATGTCTGTTGCCCACTGGGGAGAGTCTGGTGTCGGCACATGGGCTGTGATCGTAAAAGACACCAAGGTCAATGAGCATAGCGGAAAATTCACAGACTGGCATATGAAACTATGGGGTGAAGCTATCGATGGCGAAAACCAACCACTCTTGCCCTTGCCAACGGATCACGACGACGACGATCATGACATGGTCATCCCAACCCAGACAGCGACCGTTCACACCACGACCGTCGCCGTGCCGACCGAGACCGGAACTCCACCAGGCAATCCAGAAGACCATCCAGAACGCCCAGTCAAGCCTACTGCTACACCTACATTCGAAGCAATCCCACCCATTCCAACTCCAGACAAAGGCGATGACAAGGAAGAAGACCTCTCAGATGTCATGCCACCCACTACTACCGACACATCTAGTCTACTTCCACATCCATTCCCAACCTTCGGCGTCTCCAAGAAGACTCAGACCTGGATCTACGGCTCCATCGCCCTTATCCTCATCTTCCTCGCAGGCCTCTTCAGCTGGATGCTCTGGCAGAAACGCAAGAAGCAGAGATGGGGACGAACCGACTACGACTTCGAAATGGTTGATCGCGATGATGCAGACGAATCGGCACCTCTTGCTAGCAATGGCTATGCGAATGGAGGGACTGGCAAGCGTAAGAAGCGCGGCAATGATCTTTATAATGCGTTTGCGGAGGGCAGCGACGATGAAGCTGATGCATTCGAACTGGGAAGTGATGAAGAAGACGATGAAGTCGAAAGTCCGAGCGAAGGTAGCAGTAGAGATGCTGGGCGAGGTGAAATGACTGGTCGGCATGAAAGGTATCGCGATGAGGAGCCCAAGAAAGAAGGACTCAATGTTGATTGAGTTTGACTGCTCTAGGTTAGGCGGCTTGTATTGTTTCTGCTTACGAGCATTGGGTAGGCGCATATCAATCACAACTTTCGAGCTGATAATGCTGAAGACATTTGCTGCCAAAGCTTCCAAACAACAACGGTGATACTTCTGTGGTCACGTCGCAGACCTGCGTGCTTGCCGGATGGCCCATCACGCTCGCAAAGGTAACCTGACACGGGATGCTGCATGTTGGCTGCGTCTCGCTTGATTGATACGAGAGCTTGGTTCGCGCTAGGCGCTGCTGGCTCGGCGATCGGTCCGGTTTTGGAGATGGGGATGTGTCGTATTGACAGCAGACAAGACTCACACTCACCTTCACCAACAGGACTGGCTTAGCAGTGCCGCAATGTCGTGCCAAAGGACCTCGTCGGCCACCATGTCCATAAAAATGAGGAGCTGTGGTGGCAGCTTCTCTTCTGGACCAGGTTCGACAACATTGGCGCGATATTCCTCTATGAAGTACAATGGCCACCCGTCAGCAAGCAGCAAACGCATGTCCCGATCAAACTTCAGACTTCACTCAGATTTCTGGCCATAACGATGACCTTTGCCAACCAGAGCAGGCGTCCCCTACCTTCTCAGAAGACGATTTCGACTCACGTTATGACTGGAACCCAACTCCGGAATGGCTCGAGCTCTTGGAGCCATTCACGGGCGTCAGCTTTGATCCCAGCTCCAATCAGAATCCCGATTCATCTTCATGTCATGTGGATAATGCTCCAGAGCTCGCTCAGGCCAATGGCCGGCTGGTGGAACGTCAAAACACCATTAACAGGACAACATCGAGCGACGGTGGTCGAGTAGCTAGATCAAGGTTAGTGTAGCCCATTGCGACGAGTTTCGGACTTCGTATTGACTTGCCTAGCTCTTCAAAAGCCTCAGATCGGCAGAAGAATCATCGATGTCTCACCTGCGGCAAAGCATTTCTATATCCCAAGGACTTGCGTCGACATCAGATCGTCCATAATCCAGATCAAGAGAAAGGCTATCATTGCCCTTATGACGAGTGCGACTATGCGGTCGAGGGCTTTCATAGGAAAGATACCTTGAAGAGACATTTGAAGAATGTCCATGGTGATTAAGCGCCCAGAACTGCATGAGCAGTGCTTTGACTCCAGGTTGACTTGTTCGACTTCATTTCTTCATGGCGATGCTTGGTGGGCGCATAATGCTATTCCATAATGATGAAATGAATCACAATCAAACAAGATCGAAACTCTCGACTTCTTTAGATGCATCTTTCCATGGACGCCAGGGCTTTGGGAGACATAGTAGGGCCAAATAAATGCTCTTTCCCAGGCTCTTAAGTATTCTCCGATCCGAGTGTATGTAGCCACAATGGGCGCCTTCAATGATGCTTGATCAAGTAAGGCGCTGGTCGGGTCACAACTTTCGAGCTGCCATACAGGAGGAAGTATCGTCGAAGATACTCCCGTTATTCTACTGTACTGACATTTGGCGGATGCTTCGTCCCTGGTGGGCCGATGACCAACCCGCAGGCACATTCCATCAGCCTGCACTTCTTTACTCCAAGAACTTACTGCTGGAAGATCAACATGTTGATGACAGTATCCAACATGCCGGCTCAATAGCAAAAGAGTCCAAGGTTTCGTCGGAGCGCCGAGGCAAGACAAGTCGACGAGCTGAGGCATCAACCGGTAGTGGACCTTCATCCAGTCAGCGGTAAGTCTATAACATCAATCGAACGATCGCGGGTACTGACTTCCTCAGCGGATCCAGTTCCTCTGCAGAGAAAAATCATCACTGCCAAGAATCAGGCTGTGGCCGAAGCTTCCAATATCCAAAGGACTTGCGACGCCATGGGATCGTCCATCAAGAGCATCGTCAAAGTCTGTACCACTGTCCGTATGTCGAATGCGAGTACGCGATGAAGGGGTTCCAGCGCAAGGACTCTTGGAAGAGGCATATGCTGAGCAAGCATGACCATTGGGCATCGCAAACTCATGGCTGAGGGCTTGTCCGATCGTGTGGTGACTCTGCCATCGATCGTTGTTTGCCCTCAATGAAAAAAGGGTTACCGTTGTCGATTAGGATGATGGCTGCCAGTATGTAGTTGAATATCTGAAGGGGCGTTTGAGGCGTATTGATATGCAAATCCAATGAGCACTTGGTGCACCCTACAAGTCCTGCAAACATCATACGAGGTCGCTATCCTTATTTCCTGAGCTTGGCAGTCCTCATCTATAAGTCCGCAAGAGCTCCTCTCTATCCAACCTCGGATCCAATTTCGCAGAACATGTGTGGATCATGGCTCCGGACATGCTCTTGGTAAGCCCACTTCGATGCTCTTGGATCTTCATGGCCGCTTCTCCCCCGCGAATGATGTTGCCGACTCTTTGTTCATTGAAGTGAACGCTCGCAAGTTCCGGGACCAGTTCCAAGAGATTTCCAGGATTTGCGCCGTTTCCGGGGCCGTCAGACACTCCGAAAGCTGAGTATGCACTCCATGCGTCCATGTGCCTTCTGCAGAATTCGAGACTGTTGAAACTGCCAATGAGGCATTTCGCTACTAGTTCGAGCCAGGTCTGGAACATTCAGTCAGCGGGAGGTTTGATCTTGTGAGAACTCAAGCGCTTGCCTTCAAGATGAGATCCTGTCTTGCCTGTATGATGGATTAGTCTTCGTGACGCATTGAGAATATCACCAACCTACCTGATCAAGCTTGTCCATGTCATTGCGTAGTGCGACTGTGATCTGGCCAAAGTTTGTGTTCAGCAAGACCAGGCTGGCGTCTCGCTGATCTGGCCCCTTCATGGCTTCATGCGCATCGGCTACCACGACCGCCGTCAAGGAACTGTTTCGAATCGCTTTTGCTCGCTCAGCAAGGAGCCTATCGACTTCAGCACGATCATACTCCCCAGCTCTGATGTCATCGATAATCTTTTGGCTCATGCGCATGTAACCTGCGGTCTGGGCCTTCGACTCGAGGTACTTTCTGTCGCGCTTGGTCATGCTTGTCATCACGCTTGAGGCGTCTGTCGTATCAGTGTCCATTCTGCTGTAGATGCCGGCCATGGGCTGAGATGCCACGGGTGATGCACTTGATCGACGTCCGAAGAGTCGACCACTCATAGACTCTCCCTGGCCTGTTGATCTCCGATGGTGGGTGTCGTACTGAGTGAGTGGTAGATCGCTGACTGAGCTCATAGACTCGGTCTCTTGCTGAGCTTGTAAGGTGCTCGTCGAACGGCTCGACAGCCGGCTGCTTAAGGAGACGGTATCGCTGGTCGATAAGCTCCCTCTTTCTGAAGGTGTTCTCGTTTCCGGTCTAAGCGATGCTGGAAAATAGGGCTCACGTCGTGTACCTTGGTTGATCAACGGCTCAGTACCCGACGACTTCTTTCCGAGCCCTACCCAGCGGGCTGGATTGTATATGGATCGCTTGCCTTGCTTTGTGCTCGTTGCTGGAAGCTGCTGACTTTCCTTGTGACTGTTGGTCAAGACGCGGTTTGTTTCATCTTCATTGCGGATAGAGCCAGGCTTCGTTTGGGGCTCGATCGTCTCAGAGAGTGAGGTTTGTTTCGCAGCCGGTGTGAGCTCGTTGTAAGTATTCCGCAGTGCTTCCTGTTCAGAGTCGGGGATTGTCCCCATATAGATCTTCGCTCGGTAGTCGTTTCCCTGGAGCTCACAGATCCTGGCCATGAGAGCCACAGATTGGTAGTACTCAGCATTGCTCTTCCCCAGAAGCCGACGCCGACCTTGTAGTGCATTACCGCAATATAGTCGTGCTTGTTCGAGTTTGTTCAGCTTCACGCAGACTTGGGACAATAGGTGACCGGCTTCGCATACTTGGAGTAGCTGCCAGTCTGTCCTCTCGCCAAGCTGTGTCGAGCTGTCGATGACGCTGGTCAAGATCCCTTCAGCCTCGCCAGAGTCCAGAGTATGATAGGCACAAACACTGAGCATGAATCGCAACTCCCATGTATCGTACACTTTCTGCCGCTTCGTAGGTAGCTCACGCACAATCTTGAGAGTCTCGCGCAGGTAAGAACTTGCTTCCTTGTAGTCACTAGCATCGAAGTGAGATCTACCAGTGGCCAGAGCTTCCGTTGCCAGTTCGTCGATGATATCATCTTCAGAGACATCGTCCTCTATCGTCTTGCTCTCGACAATGACAGGTGCTGTATTGTCGGCCACGGACCCGGCTTCCTGGATGATTCCAATATTGTTATGAGGGACTGACGCAACGGATCGTGCTTCGCGACCATTTTGACTAGCAATTGTGTTGGAGCGCGATACAATTGCATCGATTGCTCGTATGTCTTGCATCCATTCCGAGATGTTGACTCCTCGTGCGCCCGACCAAGAATCAAGACCAGGAAGGGATCCACCTGATTGAGTTAGGGTATATAAGCTCTCTCCGTCGTGGGTGATCCTCTCACTCAGCTCGAGGACATCATTTTCATGTGTCTGTACTAACGTGTGGCCCTCAGCACGCTCCAGACGCAGCGCTCTCAGCTGCTCCATGCATTCTTCGGTCCGGCTCAGGAGTGTTCGAAGTTGCTGATCAGCACGCTGTGGCGCCAAATAGCAGATCTCGCTGTGAAATCTTTCAGCACCAGAAACTTACCCACATGAAAGTTAGCTTACATGGCAACGGTTTGCAAAATAGTCTGCAGGCTCGCTGTGTGAGAGCGAATCCTGTTTCTAGCTTCACCAATGTCCTTGGCCTGCATATTGAGTTTGACTTGTCGCCATGCCTGAGCGAACGGGTTCGACCCATCTTTGACCAGGCCTGCAATGGCTGCTTCGAGCTGCTTGACACTCTTCCCGCTGTCAGCTACTTGTGCGTCAACACAAGCCCAAAGTCTGCTCCGACTTTCGCATTTGGGATCTGTAGCTTCCTCGTCGAAGTTCTGCACAATATCACGTAGACGCTCGTCAACCAGCGTGCAGGCTCCACTGAGCGCTTTGATTTCGGCGATGAGACCTGAGACTGTCTGGTCGATGACCTTGACATCATGGAAGAAGTGGTATAATCCTTCGCCTACCTTCCAGGCGGACGAGGCAATCTTCGCTGAGGACGCAGCGATAGTGAGGGGATCCATGCCTGCGGTTTCCTGGAAGCTGGGGCTAGCCTTACGAGCTCAGCTGAGTCGAGCAGAGGATGGTAGCTGCCTTCACTGGGTGGTCGTCAGACATTTTGATCAGAAGTGAATGTGTGCATGATGCGACTTACCGCTCGCATGTTGCTGATGAGACAGAGTGCCGTGACGAGAAGCAGAGGCCATGATATGAGGATCGCTGGTGGCGGACGGGAAATCCCCCCTCCTTGTACTACACTACAGCCACAACGCCCAGAACGGTTAGTGGAGAGGCTTGGCTGGAAGAAGCATTGGCGTGCATTGCCTTTTCGCATTCAACGATCTGAACATTTGAGACATCGAAGCATTGAAGAATCTTGACTTGACAATGTAGCTTTCATTCTTGGTGGAGTTTTGATTCAACCAAGCAGTGCAATGTCGTTTCGATGAAAACTCGTTCCATGTGGCGTTGTGAGTTTTGCCTAATCAGTCGCTCCAATACTTGCTGCTCCAATGTTGGAATCGTGAGAGTCTGAGCCGTTTTTCATCAGCCTGTGTTCTCGCTCGCCCAGATATTCTTCCTGCTAGGCTCACGATATACGACTTCGAAATTGATGCCAAGAAATGGATCTCTGACAAAAGCACCATAATATCCAGGATGGTACTTGGGTCGTGGTCCGGGCTTGCCATTGTCTTCTCCCCCAGCTTTCAGAGCAGTCTCGTGCCACTCGTGAACTTGCTCAACAGCTGTGTGCGTCAATAGTTGGTTTCCTGGCTTTAGTAGGATCACTGACATTCTACAGTGAAAGCAATATGCTGCTTTCTCCATTCCTTGACTTGATACTCCGACGCTTCAGTCGATGGATCACTCCAGATCCAGAAGTATGGACGATCTTCTCCTAAGCCGACGACATGAGGAAGTGGTCGCATGATCTCTTTGAAGCCGAAGAGAGAGTTGGATGTCACGAGCCAAGAGACTATGTCCTCCAACTTGTCTTCTGGAACAATGATGCAGAAGTGATCGAGAGGCATTGCGAGTATTGAGAAAATTTTGTGTGGGCTTCCGAACAGCAGTCCCGTACGCTCAGTCGCAAGTTTAGGTGTGTAGTTCTTTTGTAGAATGCTTCAGCTCGCGTTCGCTCGAGCTACATTCAGCCACGAGCCTTGGCCTGAGGTCTCATTGGAGCCGAATCAGGCAGCAACTCACGTCTGCCCAGCTCGACTCGCAAAGTCCCCATGGCGGACGGAGCTGTGCCAAATGAGGGCTTTTTGATGACTGACGAGGTACATCGTGATGGCCATGACAACTAGAAACTAGGTAGCCTTAGGTGCTCAATTGGACTCGTCCTGCCGCTGATGATGCGATGACATAGATGCAGCTTGATCGGCGTTTGTCTCATCAGCTTCTCGGCGCTTGGCATCAGATCTGGCTGCGGCGTCTCGAGCGCGTAACGCTGTTGATGCGTCCTTGATGTAGTCCAATTTTGTCGAGAGGTCCAGTGTGTTGTAGTCAATGTGAAAAGTGCGGCCTAGCTCAGTTACCAGCGCATCGATGGTGTACTTCCGAAGCTCTGCTTCTTCTCGCTGATCTTCTGCGCGGAGTCGCAATACTTCGGACTTCGCCATATCTCGTCGCCGTAGTGCTCGTATTTCATCAAGGATATGAAGCAAGACAGGCTCGGGACATTTGCTGGGAGTCAACGCACGGTCGACAGGATTGCGAACATAACGCCTTGTCACATCAGTGCAGCCGTCGGCTGAGAAAGCTATACAATACGACAGCTTCTTCTTCCATCCTGAAGAAGCATTTCGGTCAGCAAGACAAATCATTGAGCAGTGGGTGATACACATACCTTGCGTATAAAGTAGAGGGGCATTCCATGCTTCCTCGCAGGCGTCGATATGAATCCATCGTTTGAGATGAGTACTGTAGACCTCAGTCCAGGTATGGTCTTCAGCATTCCATACCCATCTCACTCTGCTTCCCACAGCTCGACAAAGCATGGTGAAGCAATTGGCCCATTCACCTACTCGACCTCTTCTCGTTTGAAGAAGCACGAAAGCGTCGTTGTACCGAGGAAAGCGCTCGTATGACATGCAATTCTGTAGCAATATTTCGTTAGCTGTCGATCCTCGGAAGTTTATGCTAGACCGCTTGACCGAAATATCGGTTGACAAGCATTGGGTGACACTCACCGCAGAGCTACATTGATAGAGCTCAACACGCTGCGCTCCGCGTGCAGACTCGTCAGGCAACGGCACCACCATCCCTTGGCCAGTCGTTGGCGAATGACAAGTCGAGCATCGTGGGTTATTCATCCAGGAGAAGAACTCGCGTTTAAACCATCGTAATAGCGCTCGTACCACGCAATCCTGATAGCCCCACGCTGGTTTTCTGTTCGACCCTAGCGAAGCCGCTTCAGCTGTGAAAATGTCGCATTCTTCTTGTGCCTCCTCATAAATGCGCTGCAGCGGCACACACTGTAATGCTTCGTCCAGTAAGCCAGGATTCTCCCATTTGAGAGGGATGGACGAGAGCGAAATCAACATGTTACGCATTCGTTGGGATTGTGTATCTTGAGGGGCCATGGGAACAATCGGAAGGTTCCTGAGAACTTTCGGAAAGTCCTCCGCTACGACATTCTCGCACGAGAAGTACTTGGCACCAGGTTCGGAGTCATGTTCTTGAGTACTCTGGCGTCGACCTCTGGAGGGGCCTTGACGTGGTCGAGGATACAGTGCAAGCTTCTCTAGTCGCTTCTCTGATAGATTCCGCCGAAACTGTGTTGTCAAATCATTCGCCCAGGTCGAAGGCAGGGGCATCCCTCCGGCTCGGGCTTCAAAACTCATCTTGTAAATGAGTTCCGGTGGAGCAATAATTCGTCTCTCGCTTGAGGTTTCCAAATTCTCTTCGCTCGCTGACTTCAATGCGCTGCGTGAAGATGGCAGACATCTCTCACACTGCTCGGAGAGTCGAATCTTGTTATTGAACCTTTGCTGGAGGTCTTCCATTACCTGATATGCGGGGACGATCAGTGCAGTGCCTGTCTCTGGGCTACCAGCGACAATGTGACCTTCAAGCGCTTTTGAGTCTGTACTGATGACTACAGATCCGCAATCACCATCGACAAGACTTCCTTCGAGGTGAACCGACCACAATTCTTGGGTGATTTTACCACCCGTCAATGAGAGAAACAAAGGGGTCCCTGATAGTGACCCACGTGAAGCTTTTCGTGATCCAGTGTAGGCTATGATAGGGCTGTCATGAGCCTCTGGACCCGATACTCTCTTCGGCATTACTGAGTGGTAGGAGCATTGATCCGTGTCCATCGGCGATTGCTTGAATATCCTTGCATCGTCTGTGTGCAGGCCGATCAAGCAGTAGTCGAGCCGCGACTTGTCCTTGACTTGGGATGAAAAAACAACATCTTCTTGTGTGAAGCAAGACGTGTCGGCACCGATGTTCAATTCATCCAGCGCTGCCTTAGCCACGGTCATAGCTGATGGGATCTGGAGCTCCTCTGAAGAATTATCGCCGTGCTGCTGGCTTGCAAGTGGTGCAAATCCTCCCGACATCGAGTCCGCGTCATCAAACGAGCAATTGCTAGAAGTATCATCCTCATCATCGAAATCGAATTCCAGATCGGTATCAGTTTCGATACCGAAGTCGAAGATGCCACCAATTGCGTTGAAGGCATGAGCAACAGTCGTGAAATAAAGGGATTCTCCTACTTCCAGTATAGCACCAACTGCTACAGGGACCAGTGAATTCGAGCTCTCCGTCTGCTTCACCATTATGCTTTTGCCTATCGGATTACTGCACGTAGTCGTCAGATATGCCGGTGGCGATGGACTTTCATATGCTGCTTCGCCCGTGGCAAGAGGCCTAAGCTGGCTCAGGTGTGGTGGTCGGTTGCAATCACCAGTGCGAAATCCAGGGTACCGTGCCAGGATGCCGCTGCTCCCAATCTCTTGCCTAACATCAAGGCGAGCTCGCATGTTATTGCTGCAAAAGAAGACCACCGGGTTCGCTGACTTCGGTACTCGACCAACCATATAGGCAGACCAGTAGACAGTTGAGGATACCGCATCGCCGTGCTTCTCAAGATGCTCTTTGATGTCGCGTGCGAGTTGTATGAATGACTCTCGAGCTTTGCCGCACATTTCCCAGTATTGAGACTTCCCAAGAAAGCCGTAAAGCCGTCCAATTGACTCTTCCGGGGTCGGCCATTTCGACGTCGATGTTGTTCCCTCAGGCTTAAGGGTTCCCAGTCTCATGCGACGAAGCACCGATGTTGTGGTGCTGATCGTCGACATTGGGACTTTTAGTTTGCACGAACAGCAAGGTGCGGAAAGGACATACTCATGACCGAAAGGTCATTCCTGAGACACGAACAGAGGAAGGCATCTTTTGACCGACAGATTAATAACGATCAAGGTCCATGTTCAGCTGCAGCTGCAGTGGCATTCTGGGCGAATCCTTCGTGGCTTCAAGGCCGCGTCGACCGCCCCGAGCACAGCCACCACATTGAGGTCCAACTATGCATCGAAGCGAGCACAGATGAGTGTTGAACTTTTCTTCTGCCGCTCAGGTCAAGATTCTGTCCAGCTTCCTGATTGTCATTGCGATGTCGAAAGAGCAGAGCGCAACTTCTCCTGGCTTTCACGACGCGGACTCCCTGGCAACAGCGGTGACGTCCGCTCCCACTTCAATCTCCGCGAAATCCCGGCTCCTCCAAACTCTGCTTGGCATCTCCTCCTCGCATCCCTTGATACAAAACACATTCGACGCGTATTTCGATTACTATACTCACCAGTGTGACCTCTTCTCGATCGAGCAAAGCGATTGCTTATCACAAAGCAGTAATGGAAGATCTCATATCGCTACCCATCAGGACATTGCCAATGCTGCTGAATTGTTCGCTGCCGGAACCCGGCATCGGGAAGCTGTGATCCAGGACCTACAGGCACCCAAGTCTGCATCAGGCAATGGCTCGTCATTCACAGAAGACGAGATTGCCGTCTCGATTAACTGGATCGCCCGGCTGATGACCATGGTCGACATTGGCAAGCTCTCATATGCATTCTCATCTCGCAAACCACTACTGTGGGATACAGGATCGCTGCGGGATTTCCTGGCAGATGTCTTCGTTCCCAGAGGACCAGATCAGAGCCATGTACGGCTGGAGAAGACATTTAATGCTCGAAATCTGAGTCGTCTTGCAGGCGTGGAAGTAGAATGGACGAGCGATCTGGCGAGCCACTTGAGCCTCAGGGACGATGACACGAAACTATTAGTGTTCCATCACGCGACCTTCTTGGAGAATGTGAACAGGTAGGTCATGGCACAATCAACATTTCACCTTCGGAGGGTGCTGATCGCTGCGTGCTTAGTGACATATTTCCGCCTGGCTTCTGTGAGGAGACGCTGCAGACTATCGCTCTGCTCCTGCCCGCCTCAGATGCAGACACACGAAAATGGTATCGGAAGCAACAGTCAGCCCACAATCTCGACCATGCTGTTATGAAATGTCGCAAGCTCAGAGCAGATGATCGCCGAATAGAGAACTTCCACAACTGGCGGGAGCGCATATGCATATTGAAACAAGTATTCGATGAGGCCGAACCCAGCACATTATCTCAGTGGTGGTATGACCGGCGAAAGGGTCCTCAATGGTACACATTTTGGGTGGCGGTGGCTGTTCTGATACTCACAGTTTTCTTCGGAGTCATTCAGTCGATCGAGGGTGCTTTGCAAGTCTACAAGGCATACCACCCGTCGTGATCCCTGCTCAATGAAGCGAAACATAAGTGCAATAAGCTTGCTATCTTCCAACAACCTGGATATTCAACTCTGGGGATAAGGGGAGTGGGAACTTCAATGAACGCTGCTATACGTTGATTCTGGATATCTTCTCCAAACTAAGCATCGACGTCTGCTCCAGCATTGGACTTGCGACGCAACAGCTTGTCCATGAATGATCGAGTGCTGCTCGTGCTTGCTTTCGACCAAGCTGAGGCTCGTCGAGTTCGATCTGCTGGACTGTCAGAAACGCCAGTTCTCATCACACTTGCACTGAGTTTCTGACCTTCACTTGCTGCACAAGACGTTGATGCGGAAAGTTCATGGTCAAGAGCCTCCATTTCGGCACGAGTAGTCTCTGAAACAGAAGTCAGCAACCATGTCATTGGCGCATGGCAAGGAAGCTGTACTCATATTGCCGGCACCGCCGATACCAGTGCTTCTGCGGCGATCGGAATCCATGTCGTTGACTCTGATGACCTTCGGAACCTGTCCTTCAACAAGTGTGGCCTCACTGTCGACTCTTTCAAAGGTAGTGTTTTCGGCCGGACGTCTGTCGATCTCGCCTCTGGAGCGGCCCGATACCAGAATATATATGCTCATGAGGAAGCTACGGAACTCTGGAGTGACGATTAACTCCAGTAAGCCTGAACTGATAGATGAACTGGTTGCTTATGCATCTCCGGCATGGTTCATTCTGCAAGCCTATCTCTTATAGATGCTTGGCTCATGAACGCCCTCTCCTCATTGGTTTTGGAGGCCACATCAGCTTCTCGGACTCGGCTCACCACCCGGTCGATCTGAAGAAATTCGCGCTTGTCGCGTGACAGAGACTAGAACAGAAGATAAGGCCAAGACATTCCATTTGACCAAGCTTCGAACGATCGACGCCCAGAAAGCTTGTCTCTCCGCATCCTCACGCTTGTTCTGCGTCACAGGCGCAGGTACAAGATAAGTTGTCACTTTCGCGTTCGCACTGTCATCTTTGAGCACTGTTCGCGTGCAGACTCAATCCTTAGCCTGTTCCCAAACTGCTCGAATACTTTGGCATCCTTCACTCTTTGAGCAAATGCAGCCACAAGACGCTGAATCCATGATCATTCTGGTTGTATGCACACATGGACGAGCAATGGCAGAGTGTCTTACTGTCGTAGAACTGTTCAGCAGCTTGGAGTAATTGAGCTGGTAGTCCCTGTTGCAGAGCTCCTCTCGATGACCAAAGCAGCATGTGCTTGAATGACAACGAGATGCACATTGGCGGCAGAAGCGGCTTCTCTTTGGTGAGTCGCGGGTGCTCCAAGCCGTAGAACGGAATCATCACGAATGTCTCGTGATCGACATGCTCCTCAGCCTCTGGTTTGTGCAAGATCTCAAAGCCGAAAGCCTTCAGAGTTTCCATGTCTTCATCGCTGAGGACAGGATCTTGGACGAGCAATTGAATCTTCGTGTCCGCGGTTCTCCGAACTAGAGACAGATCAGCATGCGCCCATCCATGAGCAAGTTCAGCGAAGACATACTCATTCTCACTATATCCAGGAACACAACAAGTTGCGTGACGCCTCGATCTTCGAAGCCAACTCTCGCAACCTCTAGATTTCCTATCGCCATGAGGATGGCACGCTTGATACCCCGTCCGGCCTTCGGTTTCGACGATTTCAGGCGCTCATGTAGAGCCTTTCTGCAACCTGACACTCTCCATAAAGTATCGGCATCTTGGAAGCGCTTCACGACATCAATGCGAGTTTCTGAATTTTCACGTTCTGATATGATGTTGGCGCCGGGGTTGCGATGCTTCTGAGTGCTTTCGGACATGCAGTGAGGGAGGTTATGACAACGAAACAGCTGAGCTTTCCTGATCTAGGTTGTTTCTGGAGGTGAGTAGATGAGCTTCACAAACCTGCCGTGTCAAATGTAGGTTTATTACGCCCACATGATTTCAGAGCAACAGACTCGCCAAACACTGTCTCAAACGTCATTTGAGACATCTCAAAGATGTCTAGACGAGTTAAATGTTGACACGGCCTAAGCAGCACCTTCCACTACCGCATCGCTTGCATACAATGGCGAACAAGGCCAATGCAGCTTTTTTACAAGCAGCAGTCGAATCTCGACAGACTGCCAGACTCTGGGCTCGGACTTCCACATGCTGTCACATTCCAGATACAACGACTTAGACCAATACGCACATTCACCACAAACACATACTTGCTAATGTCTCGACTACACTGCTGGTGCACAGTGAATGAGACAGTCGACTCGTTTGCTACAAGACACTTGTTCGCCGCGTTTGCGGGTTGCAAACCCAACAAGTAGTGAATGAGGCTAGTCCTCAATACTTTGCTGACGACCTTTGCTCAGGGTGGTCTCTAGCAGCTTTACAGCTTCGTTTGCCTATACAAGAGATTCGCCTACAGCAAAGACAGCTCACTCGTTGAGCAGCTATCTCACCTCACATCCAATCTCGAGCACTCCTCATTTACAAATACTAACATGGCGCAATCATTCATCAAGATCGAGTATGAAGGAGACTTCGACGACCAACCCAAATCGGTCGGCCTAAGGATCCCATATGAAGACATTGATGATTTGGTCTCTGCTCATGAATATCTCACGCGATATTTTGACGACACTGACGATCCCGATGCTCAGCAAAGCCGAGAATTTCTCGACAGATTCTGGAACGAGGTATGGGGTATAATTCCATCTCTGAAGCACGTCACAGAGCAAAGCACAGCCAAGGCACAGGAGGTTTTTGGAACAACGGAGCTGCTTGAGGAGATGCTCTCATATCTTGACACGAAGGACAAACTGAAGGCCATGAGGGTGCAACGGCATTGGCGTGATACTGTGAACGGCTCAGTGATGCTTCTTCGAGCGCTAGGTCTGGAATCATACGACGACGGACGATATTATTCTGCCCTGTCGAACCGATTTCAAGGTCGCGGCTACGGACGTACGCGTCTGGAGCCTGGCATAAGGAATCCAGGGTTCTGCTATGACGATAAGGATCCAAAGTTCTTCCGATGGGATCAGGATTCGCATTCTTCTTTCTGGACGATGAACCACAGGCAGGAAGGACTCTGCGAGGACCCAACTCAACTGCAAATATGTTTGACCATGTCGACGGATCCTGCAAAGCTGCGTTTCGGTAGTCGTGTGGCTGCAATGCGTATCGCAAATCCTTTGGTCAGACAACTGCGCGCTACTATTGTCTGTGAGTGTCGTCCATCAAACTACAACATGCATGGTGTGAGGCTATACAGGCAGGAAGACTGTCATATCGTGAGCACAGCCTCAGAGCAAGGTTTCACGCTCGGAGAGCTGGCAGACTATACTCTGAAGTTTGCAGCTTCTCACAAGGGATGTAAAATTCCTCGAATCGGATACGCTTTTTTCGTCACCTTGCGGGAAGGTGATGTTGTCATGATTCAGCGCCGCGAAGCTGAGAAGGAAGCCGATGCCTTAAGGGAGGTGCGTCGAGCAGAGTGGTTGGACAGGCAAGCTGCTGAGGAGGAAGAGGAGAGATTGGAGGACGAGAGGTATAGGTATGTTCAAGAAGTGCAAAGGCCACCGAGTCTAGGACAGCCAGAGCAAGGTGTCGAAGACGAGTCAGCAGTGCCGCAAGATCTCCGGGATGGCTCTGATAGAGATCAAGAAGATGCGGATGATGCTCAGGATGGAGCAACTGATCAAGTTTTGGGAACAGACGAGGACGGATGGGAAGTCCTTTCTGTGGAGGTGGCTCCAGCATCCAACTCCACGCAGCACGGAGGAGCAGCGGAAAGCACTGTAGCACATGAGCAACGGAGTGACAGGACTGTCAGAGGCGGTTCCATGAGCACCATGAGGCGTGTGATTAAGCAGGGGATGAACGGGGCCTGGAGGATATTCTCTGGTAGACGCTGACACTCTGATCAGCCATCTAGTGGCACTTGGCGAGGCAAGACTAGTAAGGCCGTCTCAAGCTGCCAGAAGCATTGTCAGATGGTACACGGAATAGATGTGTTGTAGATGAGTTAGACAAGCAGAACAAGTCTCTTTCCCGGCAATGTGGAGTCAACTCCGTCTCATTGGCCAATCATATGCGTCTTGGCAAACCGCTCCATCGCGTACATCTTTGCTGCTGTGCCATTAACATTTCATCTTCAGGACAGCATCATGCATTGCACCACGAAAATGCTGCTGAGCAGCGCATTCGCCGCGCCGCTTGCTCGTGCAGCATCAACTACACTGCCGCCATCATTTCTCCTCCCAGCATTCGCCGCAGCGCAAACCCAGACAAGCTCCTTTTCAACCTCCAGCGCCGACTATGCACGTTCTCGCCCGAAACGGGATCGCAATCCAGCTCGTGGTGTCTCAGCTCTTCGACGAACTGGGCTGAAAAAGCAGAAATTATCCATTGGACCAGAAGACCTACCCAAACCAGTACTAGACCCTGCTCGAAGATCGCAAGTGGAAGTCGACGAGAATCACGGCCTTTGGGAATTCTTCCCATCAGATCGCAAATCAATGGCAACTCCCGAAGAGATGAACTCGCACGGGAGAAGTTGGACTGTTGAAGAGTTGAGAGTGAAAGATTGGGATGATCTTCATCGGTTGTGGTGGGCATGTTTGAAAGAGAGGAACAGGCTGTTGACATATGCCAATGAGAGGAAGAGAGTGGGAAATATGTACGGAGCATATGAAAGCGGAGAGAGGGATAAGGCGGTAAGATTACAGGTCGCGTAACATGCTGATGGAGCATTACTGATATCACGCGACAGATCAAGAGAACGATGAAGAGCATCAAATATGTGCTGACTGAGCGATGGTACTCGTGGGAGAACGCACGTGTGGCTGCCATGCAAGATCCAGAGATCAACATGTATGCCGATTTGGATGCAGGCGAGGCTGCGTACTTGCCAAAGGAGGACAGCTTTGAGGTGAGTGTGACGATTAATGACCTGGGCAATTATACTGACCCAGAACAGCCTGAATCTCAGGCAAGCGCAGATGCTGAGGCACAATCGGGCATGCCACCGCCAGAGCCACCGAAGCCTGAAGTGAGGGTATGAAAGCCCTGTATTAACATTTGTAGCATAAATGTACAGGATTTTGAGCACGACCAGGTTTCTCTTCCTGCTTGGATATGCTGACATAAAACTCCCTGCTGATCACAGGATGCACACCCAATGAGGGGGATTCTGATGTACTGTCTCCTTCGAGACGCTTCGTGGGTGCCTCCCTGCACTGCGTAGGCGAGGCTCCACGCGGAGGCAGCTGGCAAGCCAGACCACCTGCCTCCCGCAGAGGTTTGAGCGGAGACAGCTGATCTAGAGACACCTGAAAACCAAGTCCGAGAAAGAAAAAGATACAAGTACGTCCAACAGACCGGCCACATTAGCAAAATGTGAAGCTCATCGCATTTCAGTTGCAGGCCTCCCACGCACAGCGTGACGCGTGCTTCTCGAAAGAACGGCCACGAACGTCGAGACAAGGCTGCGCAGCAAGGACCGCAGTTCCTAGACCGCTGCGGAATGATCTGCTGTCAAGGTGAAGCATTGCAGCAAGATGCCCTCTCTCACCACACAGACAGTCCTATCGATCTCCAGATGGCATCGTGATTCCGGGTACGACAACGAAGTATCCGGCACCAACGTCCACATCGATGTCGCGGAAACAGCCGGTTCAGCTTCGTACGTATTCATTATTTTTCATGACAGTATGCTAACACCGCTACAGAATGCTGCAGTCGACCACTTCACTATGGCCGCTCTGTCTCCCAATCAACGCCATTTTTGATATGCCATGGTCCTCAGTCAAGCTCCATACACAACAGAAATAACACGAGCTTGCGCTTGTCACAATCAGCCCTCACATCAGCATCTTCAACATCATCACCTGGGCTCCATTCAATATTCGGGACATCATGCAGTGCACTGTGCCGGACTTTCCATCCGTAGCCCAGCGAAGGTCACTGGATTTTCGTCGAATTTGCCTGGAATTGCTCTACCCCCGCTTCAACATGTTTTTGAGCTTGGATCCCCACCCGCTCTGCCCCGGAGGACCGCGTGTACCTCCGTTGCGATCATGTTGGCGCCGACCAGTGGTCGTACGGTTGTTCTCTTCAGCACGGGAGTGACGCTGGTGCGGGTTGCTGTTCTGGCGAGACATCAAATCTCCTGGAGGAAGCCCATCGAAGCGACGAGTTGCGCCGGGACCTGCTTGGTATTCGTTGCGTTGGTACCGGTCTGCATCTGTGCGGTAATTCTCCTGATCGCGTGGTGGTGGTTGGCGAATGTGACTGCTTTGGCGAGACATCAAATCTCTCGTAGGACGATGGTCGAAGCTACGATCTGCATCGGCCATACCTGAAGATCCAGTACGCTGGTAATAATTGCTGTTTTGGCCAGGCATGAATGCTCCCGAAGGAGGATCGCCGAAGCGATATCCTGCGCCTTCCTGTCGACCGCGTCCGTCTGTCCTACCTGCCGGGCTACCGCGATCTCCATCTGATCGATACGGACTAGGACCGGCTCGCTGTCTCTTGGCCGGCTGGCGGTCATGCTCATACAGGTTGCGATCATCGTCCTCTGGAGAAGGTGGTGGTCTCTTGGCGCTAGATGCTCCGTTCAACTCAGAGCTGGTACCCATCTGCATCTTGCGATTGAAATCATCTCTATCCTTGGTATTCCACGTGGCGTTCTGCTTCATGTTCATTGCACCTGCAGAGGCATCGGCATTCGCACCTGTCATGTTCCGATCGGTCGTCTCAACCATGTTGTCTCCCATGGTCTCTCTTGGACCGTCACGAGGCCCTGATGTGGATCCATATGCACCCCGTTGTCCACCAATGCGACTCTCCCTAATATGACGATCTTGGACGCTCGATTCCATGCTGCGAAACTGCAGTTCGGGTCGACTCACCATCTCCAGACCATGGGACGTCGCAAACTGTTCAATCAGGTTGAGAGTGTTGTCCATCATGAATCGACAAATCTTGGGAGCATCTTCCACTTTCAGCTTAGCGCCAATGTCTCTATGAGGCTCGCTCCACTTCACCAGCTTGAGATGAGCAGTCAGCATTGATCCTGTTTCACCGAACAGATCTCCTCCGCCCTGCACGCGGACTGGCTCTCGCTCTCCCGGGAGAAGCTGCATCTTTTGGCCCTCCTTTACAGTCCGCAGAACTTCCCGGCGGTTTCGTTCCTTGAGCGCCGACGGTCCTCTACCACCTTTGGTCGTACCACAGAGCTGCCACGAACTCTTGAGCTCAGGTACTTCTGCAATGATCAAGCCGACCCATTGCTTTTCCATGATGTCACCATAGAGTCCTGGGTTCATTGCAGCTCCGAGCTCTCCGACATTGTGTCCGACTCGCACAGCACCCGCACTTCTTACAAATGTGCCAGGCTTGCACAACTCCTGGTTGCGCAGAACCCCACTGCCCTTATACTCCTTCCCTTCCAGCAATACGGCCTGCTCTGCTTCATACAACTCCTTGAGCAACATCTTCAATATCGGTAACGCAAATTGAATGTCCCTACTGCTGAGTTCAGAGAAAGAGCCGATTGTACCCAGCAGACTCGCACATAGATTTGCGACCATGGCCCGCTCATTGAGATTCAGGGTGGCACTCGTGGAATCTCCTGGGAGTTGGGATTTTTGAATCAATACATCCCAGATCCGAACGTCTTCTGGCTCTGGTTTCTCTGGCTCGTCATAATTCCATACATCGCGAGGGGCCGGCTGATGACCGGGATCGTCGAGGTCTTGAGATCTAGGCATCTTGACTTTCTCAGAGGGGCATTCGGAGCCTTGTCAAATGCTTCAAGCGCAGTGTTGTAATGACAACGAAGAGACTGCGGTGTGTTCGAGTCGCAAAGGTTGTGGACGCCGCCGCGATGTCAGGCTGAGGCTGCGGCGGCGGCTGCTGACGAAGAGGATGCTCGGGGTGTCAAAGCCTGAATGAGCGGTCGCCTGGGTCGTAGGCGCCGGCTACTGCGGTCGACGTATTTCTCGAAGGCCTTCAATGTGGTCGGCGACCGGGATGAATGAAGTTGTAACCTGAACAGACCCGCTTCGTGCTGCAATACACACTCAAGTCGTTGCCAGGCGCGTCAAAGCTCGTCGTCTCGCGATCCTGGAAGCGCACAGACTGGTCTGCGCCGAAATGCGCTCTGCCAGAGGAGGGTCTCCAGGAGCGAGCGATGCCTTCGTAGTTGGCGGAGCGGCGAGATGGATCGTGGACAAGCACCTCGACTGTGTCAGGCGCTTTAGCTGCTGATGCCAACTCGACCTTGCTAGAGGTGCTGAGCTTGCGTTGAGCGGGTCTGGAGAGCTTTGGCGCGTATGGTGAGTCGTAAAGCTGGGAGGTCTTGAGTGGGGAGTAGAGAAATGATTGCATGTGGCGCCAAGGCTTTTCGAGTGAATTGCATTCTCACGCTGCTGTTTGGCCACCACGCTCAATGTACGACGGATCTCACGGCCTTGGGCCAAAGAAATTACATCAACACATCATACTCCATGCCAACTGGGTCCATCTTGATACTGGTCGAATGGAAGCATAGAAGGATGGCGAAATCAGACGGAGTCCGAGATACCTTCATCTCGAACGACCTCGAGAGACTATCTCTACGGATGATGGCTGCTCGATATCCCGATCTCGTGTCTATCGCACCACAGCCAAGGCAAGCATGGCGAAGAGCCTTGTCATTTCTTTGTTCTGCTCGAGACAGTCTTCGGGCTTTCTGATGTCGTGTTCTTTGTACTGAATACGGACATTTGCATGAATGCCGACAAAGCGCGACTTTCGAAAGGCACAATCGAAAAGGTGCTTGAGAAGCTTTCTCACTCGCCGTGCTTCACCAGACATGCAGAGAAAGAGCAATTGGCAGAATGCTTTCGCGAGCTTTGCGAACCTTACGGCATCGAATACTTGGCCATGACAACTATTGCGTTTTCAAGAAATACAGGATAATTGAACGTGGGATACATGGCAGATCCCGTCAATGTTCGACATGGCGCACCGCTGCACAGACCTCTCATGGAAGGAGGATACCGTCTTCGGCGAGCCACAGAATTTTGCCTTTCTTCCTCAGCATTGCGAACAATCATGATACCCACGATCGGTCATGTATGATGACTCATCTCTGCGACGCAATAAAGCTGGACGTCTTTTCGAATGAGATAGCTGCAGATATCCAATCCAAGCAGCAGCAATTTGAAAGTAATGAATGGTACCTGACCTGCGGCTCCGAGCAATTAAACATCGTGAGAGAATCTACAATACCCGTGCTGGTCAGAAAACGAGAGAGCTATGAGCAACATGTGGGCCAAAGACTCAGCGATCATGCACGACTTTGGGCAGAAGAGAACGATCTAGAGAAGTTCGCTGCTCTGATCAAAAGCCAGAAAGCTTCCATCATGAGACAAGTCTACGACTCTGCCGGCCATTTCTTCACGTCCTTGTCTTCTGACGAAGACTCTGATGACTACGAAGAGCACAGAACCTTCTTCCTGTATCGCAAGATCCAGCTTCGGGCACTATTTCGTCAACGACTTCAAGAGCAAGAAATTGATTACAAAAATTCTTCTGACATTTACTTGAATCGCCATCGTACACCAGCTTCGGAATCGCACAAAATTCCTTCGCTCTCGCAGCTAAAATGGAAAAGAACTCGATTAGAAACCGCGCGTCGAACCTACGAAGTCGCTGTGAAAGAAATGCTGGAACATACGATCGCTCCGATTTTAGGAGATCAGACATTCCCGATTTATAGACTTACGACTGAGAATGTTGGGAAGATTCCGGATACTATTCCTTCATCAACAACAACATCAAGCACGAATTCTCTTTCCATGATAAGTGGCAGAGATTCCCCAGACAGACTTGTATCAAACGCATCACAGCAAGCCACAAAAGTACAAAATTCCCGCAAACTTTTAGAATCCAAAGAACAAAATTTAAATCATCTAAGGGATGAATATTCTGCTCAATTGAGTTTGTACCTGGCTGCGTCGCCGGAGGGGAACTTGGGCGATTTCGAGAAGATGTGGAGGGAACAGAATCGTGGGTTTGATGAGCAGGAGGAGGAGATGCTCTTGGAAATTGAAGAGACCAGGGAAGAATATCTACAAGAACGAAGCAGATTGCGAGAACAGATTGATGCGGAGCAGATAAGGTCGGATTTGGAGTTTGAAGATAGGACATCTGATGGTTTTGATGGGATTAGTGCGGATCATGAGATGAGGAGGATGGCGGAGGTGTATACGCCTTTTGCGGGTATTAGGAAGTGGCAGAGGGGTGTAGCGAGGGAAGTTGATGGGTATGTGGAGCCTTCTGAGTGCGAGGAGGAGATGGATTTGGACGAGGTGGATTTTGAGGAAGGGATTTCGAATGGGAATGGTTCGGATGGTGATGAGGAGAGTCGGGTGAGGAAGCAGAGGTGGATTCCGGAGCGTGCATTGATGGAGAGGAATAGCTCAAAAGAAGAGGGCTAAGTGGGATTGAGCTTTCATCGGTGTCAGATATCGAGAAATTCGGTACAGCAGCGTCCATTCTCGAGCGGGCATCTTCAATTCCTGCTTGAGACCGAGACCATCTAAGCAGCTCTGCCATTCCATCACCGGCACCTCACAATTAGAACACGAGTCCACTCCATTCAGCTGGAGTGTTCGACTTGGCACCATCTCACAATCTACTCTTCCCGCCATCAGGCAAAGCATTAGGATTCTCCCACAACTTCCCATCCCAATTCCTCAACGTCCTCTCAACCTCCGGCGACAACTTCTGTCTCTGCTTCTTACTCCTCCCTTCCATCTTCCTCGTAAATCTCTCTTCCGCTTCTCTCCAAACCCTCAATCTCCTCGACAAGAAATCCGCTGCCTCCTTTGCAGTACCTTCAGGATTCGTAAAAGGCAAAAAGTGCCCTCCTCGAATCGTTACTGATTCGACGTTTCCAGCTTTGACGCCGCCTGAGCCGCCTGCATAGCTTCCGGTCAAGTTTGTTCGGAATTCCAGCTCGTCTTGAGGTGCGATTTGGCTGTTCTTTGCTAGGATCCATTGTGCTGCGGGTCGGAGAGAGCCTAGGAATGTGTAGGCTTGTCGAGAGTGAGGGTTGTATAAAGGTCCGGTGTAAGGTGATGCGTTGTCGACGTCGGGATGGGTGTATCTTTGCATGTTATCGACTGGACTTGCGACAGCGACATGGTCCAGATTTGGTCGTGCTAGTGTCAAGATATCCTGATGTACAGTGGTCGTTGGCTTCGTGACGCCTTCCTCTGGTACAAGCACAGTAGGTGCATCGTGGAATGCTGTATCGATGTATCGTTCCATCACCGCTGGTTTCCAGCTTTTGAAGAATGGATTCTTTCGTACTGACTGCTCTGCTTCTTCTCGAGATTTGAATGACTCTTTCTTCGACAAGCTGAACTTGATCATGGCGTGCACATTTTTGCTGGCTTTCATGGTCATTGGAGGATCAATCAAGACGACACTTTCAAAGAGTCGTGGATGGTAGTGTGCTGTAGCTACAGCTTGTGTGCCTCCCATTGAATGTCCGACAGCCATAATGGGTCGCCTCATTTTGCTTCTGAAAGCATTTACCATGCAGAGGATGTCTCGAGAATGGTCCCACCTGCAATGAGTGAAGCATGCCAACATTAGCTTATGTATCGTTAAGAAAATAGCGTCTTCTGCTCGCGCTTACCAGTGAGGATCATTCCCTATTATCTCATCATTGAGGATTGCACTCGTGCCTTGCTGAGCCTGATCCGCTATCCAAATACCACCCAAAGTCACACCATGCTTCTCCTTGAGTGTCTCATACAGCTGTTCGAAGAACGGTTCATAGACCTCCTTCTGAAAAGCATTGGCATGATATGCGATTACAGTAAGATCGCCATTTGCCTTGCCTGATGCAACTTCATGAGGTGTATAGCTCTTTGCATGCAGCTTGATAACATCTTCTTGCGAATTTGCGAGCGCAGCTGGGTATTCTCGGATATGTTGACCTTCGAAAACGTGCTCTTCGATGACGAAAGGAGACATGATAAGAGACAGGATGAACAGACAGGATGAACAGACAGGATATCTCGAGACCTACCTTTAGGGTATCATCAAAACTTATTCCAGAAATCTAGAGATCTGCATCCAAGGAGCCACAGGAGCCAACGCAGTGGTTGAGAACCACAATCGCGAATCGGATCGACAAACTCGTGGCACTGGGCTGCAGGAGGCGAAGACTAAAGATTTTGGATTTGCCATTTTTGGTGGGAGGTGAAGTCGATCCGGGACGATGCCGTGTGCGTCATGAAGACCTCAAGGCTTTTAGCCGTGTAGTTCTGCCAGTGACCGCACACCTTCGACTTGACCTGGAAGTGCCAGACACATCAGCTTGCAATAGTTTGTCCATTCGTTGAGGTCGTCTCTGAACGGGAGATCTCGGTCGCCTTCCCGTCAAAAGAACGTATTCAAGGCAGGTACAATCTTGAAGCCATGGGAGTCAGCAGGTCTTACTCTCTCACGCAGCACAGCACTTCGATCGCAAGGCTGGTGCTCTTGATATGAGATTCCCCAAATGGCAGCAGTTGTCCAGATGAGCAGATGAACGAAGCCAATTGGCCGATTTTTACGCTTTTCTTATCTTTCCCGCTCGACACACGGAGTGTCTTCTCGTCAAGGAGAACTATCAACCTCGCAGTGGTCAGCGACACGAACCTCATGAATGCTTGGGTATCTGCCGAGCACAATTTCAAGCAAGAGATGGACGCACCGACAGCTGAGTTCGTCCACGAGCGAGCCTCAAAGATCGAGACCTCCACGAACAACTCCGCAAAAATCTCATCAAACGTAATCTCACAACCGGTACCACGAGGAAAAGATATACTCGAAGTTTCCTCGCTGAAACAGCAAGGGTAAGTATCAAATCTCCGACATCACAACTCAATCTACGCAAGTACTTCGATACTCCGAGCTTATCAGGCCACTGTCATACCAAAACGGAAACATGCAAGCTGCAGGAACGGTAAGAGCAAGAAAAGTATGAAAATGACGTGCATGAAAGCCACAGTTCTAGGCCTTTGAAAGCTTCAATGTACTTCTTCGAACCATGAGAAGATCTATGACAGCAATCTCTCTATATCGTGCTTCCAATGATTCATATCTATGTACAATGTCCACATTCCGCGGAAAGAGGTTCTGTACCTCACGCGCAAGTCAGTTCATCGCATAAGTGGTATCCTCGCAAGCAACAGGACATGAAAGTCATGGCCACATGTGGATAGGCTATCATTTGATCGTGCCAAAAAAAATTTCTGTTTCTTTTCAAAATAAGCTGTACACATCTAATTCCAGCCCAAGCTGTTTTCTGCCATGATGGGGTTGGAGATGCCTGCTTCTCGCACACTTCGTCCATTGCTGCTGCCAGCAGAATTTCTGCTTCCTCTGCCTATTCGTCCGCTACTGCGTCCGCTATGAGAGCCAGAGCCGGATTCTCGTCCTCCGTTCGCGCCAGACATGAAGTAGCCACCCATTCCTCCGCCACTCAGAGTGCCAGGAGTGCCGGGTGATCTCTGACTCATTTCGCCTGCTGTTGGGACAGAGCTTGCGCGGCGGTGTGACTGTCTCTTCTTGCGGTAGCGGCGAGCGACGTAAACCATAGCTGCGGCGTATACGGCTGCACCAGCTACTGCGCCAACACCGATGCCGACTGATGTACTGTTGACCTTCTGTGAACTTCCAGAGTCGCCACCAATTGGTGCGCCGTCTCCACCAGAGCCAGATGCGGTGGCAGCCGGGTTGTCATTGTTGTTGGAGGCTGTTTCGCTACCATCATCCATGTTCGCACCTGGGACGATGGGGATGGTTGGGTTGATCATAGACATCAACATGTGCACAGCATCGGTAGGGTTGTTGTACGCCTTGGATACTTGTGTGTGCAGATCGAGTGCCAATTGGTCAACCAAGTCACTGGGGATATATGCCTGGGCAAGAGTGGTGATGTAGCTAAGTGTCTTGGTCGTGTCATAAGGCATCAAGGCGTTCATCTTCACTTGGTCGCAGTTGATGTCGAGCGCATATGCGATACCCTGAGGCAGGTATTCGAAGATCTGAGCCGCGGAGTTGTCCGTGCTGACAACGAATGGAAAGTTCAGTCCATAATTGAATCCCACTTGAATTAACGTCGAGTTGGGGGGTGGGACAGGGAAGCCGCCTGGTGGCTGAATGATGCGTGGCATGGCAGTCGGCAGTCCTTGTGCAGCAGAGGTGGTTGTGCTGTCCATTGGCATGGTACTGCCGCTCTCCGTGGCACTCGGCGTCGCTGTTGTGGTTGGCGCATACTGCAGAGAGGATGGGATGCTGTAAGAAGTAGCAGAGTCTGTGCCGGTGGGGATGATCGTAGTTGGAGCCTTTGATGTAGACGTGGATGTGAGGCTGGCCGACACCGAAGATGGTGTTTCCGTGCTCGTCGGCGCATATGTCAAGGTGACTGGGCTGCTGGAAGATGTAGTCGCTGACCCGGTAGATGTCTTGCTGATGATTGACACGTTCGATGGCTTCGTTGTGGTCTCAGAAGTGCTCGAGAGTGTGACCTGAGTACCTGTGGTAAGCGGGATGGAGGTCGAGATCGTGCTGCCATATCCTGTTGGGACACTAGTAGAGTTGTCCTTTAGGGTAGTGCTGCTGCTGGACGATGCAGAACCAGTCTCTGATGCAGAGCTTGAAGAGCCAGTGGTCGTAATCGGCACAGTAATAACTGTTATGCCATCTGATCCAGTAGATGTGCTCAAGCTGTACGACCCACTTGAGATGCCAGTGCCGCTGATTGTGGATGATGATCCTGTCACAGTGGCTGAAACAGATGCTACACCAGTGGTCTGTGCTGCAAGGGATGAAGCAGCACTAGACAGGATACCAGAGAACTCAGATGCCAACGAGCTTGAGACAGCAGCATCAGTGACTGTCGCCACAATGCTCGAGAGCTCAGCACTGAGCGAAGACGCGATTCCTGAGAGAGCCGATGTGATGCCCGTGTTGATGGGTCCATAAGGGTTCGTGCCATTGCCGCTGTTGGATGCTGAAGACAAGGCCGAGGAAGCCGCACTGGAGATCTCAGATGCGACTGAGGACACCAAACTCGAGACAGGTACACCACCAGAAGCGGTCCCGTAGGATATCGGACCAGATGGCAGGATACCCGAAGGGAGAATGCTTGAAGGCAGGAGTCCTGATGGCAAGACACTTGAAGGCAGAATGCCGGCAGTGAGGTTAAGAGATGGCTCTGGAGTCGACTCTACCGGTCCTCTGTATCCCGTGCCAGATGGGCCTGGGTTCTGCGCAGGCGCTTGTGGAACAGGTTCGCTCGTGCTAGACGGCACGCTCAGGATCGTCGCACTCTCGATGATCGTGTTTACGCCCACAATGATGGGACCACTTGATGTGCTTGACGTGGAAGCGGTGGCATTCGCAGACGCGCTAGCTGGTGGCGTTGGAGGCACATTGGGTGGAGCGTAGCCATTGGTACCGGTGCCAAGATTTCCAGTTCCTGGTCTCTTTGGGTTGAAAGAGTAATATTGACCCGCAGAGGAGCTAGATGACGAACTGCTCGACTTCGGCGCGGTACCAGGGATCGGAAGCGAGGGAAGCGGTAAGCCACCAGTTCCAAGTGGTCCACCTGTGCCTTGCGGTCGAGGTGGGTTGAACGCGTTGCTAGAGCTTGAGCTAGACTGGCCAGTTGGGTAAAGGATGCTGGTTGGCAGACCTCCGCTAGAAGGTCCGTAGCTGACTGTCCACGGTGGAGGTGGTGATGATGTTGTAGCCGAATTGCTGCTAGTGGAGTAGGCAGTCGGCGACACACTTTCGGACCCAGAGTGTCCCGTAGAGGCAGCGCCGCCAAGGATTCCTGGTACAATGCCCTGGGGCGAAGAGGACGAGGACGAAGACGAGCTTGAACTGGAAGAGGACGAGCTCGAATCGGGCGGCGATGTGTAGCCAAGAGTCTCGTTCTTCGGCGGTTGACTGGAAGATGTCGAGCTTGAGCTTGATGTCGAATCTGGGCTGGTGCGGTCATATGGACTACTTGACGACGTCGTTAAATGAGAACTTGAACTCGTACTGCTTCCCGTATTGTTCGGTTTTGATGTCGAAGTCGAGGTGGTAAGCGGTTTCGTTAAGTCGTCGATCACGCTACTGTAAAAAGAATCCGGTTCCGTGGAGGCCACACTAGGTACACTGGGATTGAACTGGGGTGTACTGGACGACTGAGCAAAGGGATTAAAGCCACCGCTTGAGCCCTGGCTACTCGAGCTGGATGACTGTGAGCTCGACGATTCCGATAGTGCCTGAGCATACGTCGAAGAAGTCTCGGCGATTGCTGTTAAATTCGGGTACTGTCTCTTGATATGCCTCGGGAAGTAGTATTTGGGCCGTTCTGGTTCCTGGTGATGTGGAGCGGGCGCAGCCTCCGCTTTCGTGACAGGTCCTCGCATGGACATGACCGCGAGTGCGGCGAACCATGCCTGGGTTGATGTGGTCTTCATGATGCTGAATATTAATATCTTCGGTCTGAAACTGGAAAAAGTCGAGGATCAGATGTGGAAAAGGAAGTAAGTCTAGTCTCAGTCAGCCTCAAACACCTCTCAATGCCAAACTCTAGATGTCCCGCGTACCGTCGAAGAGTTGTTTTCAAACGAGTGTACGTGACGATTGTCACAGAATCGAATGCTTGCTAAAGTCCACCAAAACGGGATGAAAGACTTGTAGGCAAACAGCGGGGACTTTTCAGAACATCCTACCCGCGATCGTTTCTGCTGTCTTCGAAAAGGAGTGTCGGTAGTTGGTACAGCGAGCGCAAAAACTCGAAAAGCCCAGGAGACGTGCCCGCAGTCGACCTATTTGGCGTCGTGATGGGCGGTAATTTGGGACTTCACAAGGTCCTGGCGGCGGTCAAAGGAGCCCACGTGGCGCGGCTATTTCGCAAACAAAGAACGCGTTCTTTGATGTTGTATATGCAAAAGCCACAGAAATGGTGCCAGACCACTTGGCTCACCGTCAAGGTGCTGTGCTTTGAGCTGTGTGTTGTGTTGCGGCCGAGGAGGTTCGTTTCGACTTGGCGTTTCCGGACAACGAGCAGGCGCGTCTTTCACTCCTCACACTCGCAAATGACACTCGGGTATCTCGATTCGTAGACAGCGGAAAGAATGCGCGTGGATATTACAAGGCCGTAAGTCGGAAAGTCGTAAAGAGGCGGTATGTTCAACGAATGTGGTGTCTTCACTGTGGAAGCGCAAGGTGGGCGAAGAAAGGGGTGAGGAGCCGGCGGTAGCGTCCAGGATTTGTTGCAGGCGAGTTTCGGGCTTTGTCGACGGCGAAATTGGCAAATGGGTACTGCGCCAGAGGAGCAGTACAGCCTGTCGGAGCGGTGCGCCGCGGTGGGAGGTGGGTGAGGGCGGCGAGGTGAGCGTTGCTGGAGAACAGAGAGAGCAGAGCCAAAGCCAAAGCCAGAGAACCAGAGTTCCAAGGCACACACGGCGTGCAACGATCAGGATCGGCCAGCGACTAGGGTATTGGCTGGACTGGCGCAACGCAGCGTGCGGGCTTGCAGGCTTTGCTCCTCTCTTCGCTGCAGAGCCAAAGCCGTCGCGGCACGAGAGATTAGGTCCTAGCCGCTACTGGCCATTACTCCACCTGTACCGCCACTCGTCCTATCACGGCACTGTATGCGGCCGTCTGCGTACAGTAGCGACGAGGGGGCGCCTGCGAGGAGAGCCTTTGACTGTGCAGCGGACTACTACTGCTGCATACACCTACATACATACAGACACACATACATCTGCTACCACCTCCCGCTGCAGTCTATTATCGCCATCTCCCGTCCCTCACCTCGCGCGTGCTCTTCCTTGCCATGCACTTCATCAAGTTCTGCAGGGCGAGACGGGCTTCCCTTCCCGCAGTTCAGCCTGCAGCAGCGTGTCCGCGATGAAATTGCAGTGTGATGAGTCTGGCCGGCTCAACGAACCATGCCGGATCGGCAGGCCCACGTTTCGACCCTTCAGAAACGGCGAAGCAAGTGGAACCCCAAAGGCATCGTCGCATATCTTCCTGCCAGGAACACCTTCAGACCTGAGCTCAAGCAGCCCGCCGTACGAGCAGGCATGTTGCACACTCGCGGACGTTGAGTGGCCGATACGTAGAGATTGTCATTTCAAACTGCCCGCGGGTTACGGCTGTAGCGTGAGAAGACATTCCGAAGGGAGGGTAACCTCTTGCAGTGTAGCAGGGTGATTTAAATTAAGGACCTCTCTCACACACCCCGGCGCGGGCACGCAACGCAAACTTCGAACACAGCCTCAGACCACGCCGAGCACTCTGCCTGAAACGGACGAACGATTTCAGTTGCCGTGCGATCGTGGCAGACAAAGAGACGCTGAAAGAAATCTCATCACACTCACACACCAGCGGAGTCTTCTCCCAAAATCGTTGCGAATTCCAGATCTTTGCACCGCTTGATCGCTCCTTCTTCAGCTGTTCATCATCATCATCATCATCATCGCACACACGAGAAATTTTGTTTACACGAACTGCAATCCTGCAATCCCGATCGTTGACGCGTAAGCAGTTGGAAGGATGACGCCCGCAGCTTGAGGCGCATTGGCTTGCTGCAGCCACAACGATCGGGTACGAACAAGGAACCACCCACGTTTTAGAACTATTTCTCGAACTCTTCTCCCTCTCACACATCATCATCGTAGTTTCTACAGCACAACAGTAGCAGTGGTATGTCATGTAGGAAACACCCGTCATACGTCGCACGACATCACACAATAATAATACGAGTTGTGTGCATTGCCTCGAAGTATAAGACGATTCCGTGATCCTGCTGCTGCTTCGTCGCTTCTTCTTGCTGCTTTCCGGAAGATCTTTGACGGATAGCAGCAGTAACGTTTGTTTCTCCGCATCTTCAACAAGGCACGGACTTTCAGCTCGTGAAAGTTGACTCAGATCTGCGCAAACTGCATTATCAGATCGGATCGTCATCTTCTTTTACCTCTCGAGACAGGTGTCAAGCCTCGGTCAGTGCAAGTTCTGCCGGGCATGATTCCAAAATGGACGAAGTTGCGCTCTTCGCATTTCTCCTCAGAAGTCACCATGCCGAACACCCAAGAACTTTTGGGAATGTCCGGATAAGACACCGCCTGAACCGTCGCATTTTCTGCTCAGAACTTCCAAGCACTTGGGCATGTCCGGACAAGTTCTCGGCTATTCGTACTGCTGACAACCACAGCTGCACGGAAGTCGGACTTTGAACGTTCCCAAAATGGTAGCGGTAACGTCTGAATCCAGCTACCCGCATGCGCCAAACAGTCAGCAACAGCAAGGTACCGGTGTATCAATTCTTCGTGGCGCCCAGAACTAGAGATGTAGAGTCACCGTGTTTTTAAGATTGGCCTCTATGATCACAGTGTTCACGGTATGAACATTTACGAGACACAAGTTAGTTATCACCGGACCCACACCGGACAGCATCCATTACGATGAATATCCAGTGCTCGGTATAGTTATCCGCTGTATCCGGGCATATTAACCGCTGTGTTCATAAGACTAGGTCCTCGAAGGGCTATGTTCACCGTGCAATAACGGTGATGTTCACGGCTGTGCCATTGTGTACAACATCTCTACCCAGAACAGAAGACCGAAGAGACAAGTCAGTTTTTTCAGCCTTTCCGTCATTGCATACCAATACTTTCTACTACTCTATGTAGCGAGTGGACGGGTCAAAAGAGCATCATACCGGTATGCCAATTCTTCGGAAAACCAAGTCAATCTTTTTCAGTATTTCCGTCATTGCAATCCACACCAATACTTCTACTCTAGCGAGCGGCTGGGTCAGATTAAATATACAATTAAAATTTTCGTGGAAAAGAGAAAGAGAGACCGTCCATCCAGTGAGTCCTCCTTCCTAGCAGTCTATCATAGGTATCGCCCTCGCTATGCAAGCTTACGAAAAAGACCATGGTCCTTGCCATGACATGAGAATCGTCCTTCTCCTTACTTCTCCGCCTTCTTACTCTGCTTCGTCCGAAGCTTCATAAGCACATAAACACATCCATAAGAGCTAAGCGCAAAAAGCGCGACAATCGCCGCATCCCTCCAACCAAAATGATAATCATGTAAATTGAGGGTGTACAAGTAATCAGCACCAGTTCTGTACTGACAGACCCTGCATCCACTCGTAGCATCAGGGTTGATCAAGTTCGTCCGCGATCCCGGTCCGGCCATGTATTCGGCTAGATAAGAAGCGCAGGTTTGTCCATTGGGTGTGTCGAAGACGGCGAACTCGGAGTCTTTGCATTGAACTTGGACGTCAAAGGTCGTGAAGACGAGGAGAGAACCCATGAGGTAGTTGAACGGGTTCATCCAGTAGAGCCAGTATTTCCAGAAGTTTTGGAGCTGGGAGTAGGGAACGAGGACACCACAGAAGGAGGCGAGGATACCGATGATGACGGGGTTGGCGAGTGCGGCGAAGACGTCGTTGGGAGCGTAGGCAGCGATGGCTTGGCCGACACCTGGGAGAGAGTGTGTTAACTTTTAGTCAGACTTGGGTTTTGGAGATGGTGTACTTACCTGTGTAGATGAACTCGTAGAACAGCATGACGAAGAAGACTGCTCCAGCCTTGTTGCTGTCATTGGGGAAGCCGACAGTCCAATACCAGCAGACGAAGTAGAGCACCGCACAGATGCACAGATATGGAATCTCACTGATGATCTGCGAGGTACAGAACGCAAACCAGTGATACATCTTGCTCTTCTTCTCTCGAGCCTCGTAGATATCTCGACGAGCTAAGAAGAGTGGTTGAAGCTGTGCAATGACACCAGGAGCAACGAAGATGAAGTTGAAGATGGTGAAGAGACGCAACTGGAGGGAATTTACACCATCCCCAATCATCCAGAAGGTGAAGCCATTGAAGAGTGCAGAGCCAATATGCAATGCAAGTTTGTTGTTGCAGTAGTCCGTGTTGCGGTAGAGAGCGACATTCATGCGATGGGTGACGAGCTTCATTTGGTCCCAGATTGGCATGGCAAATTCGTGTCCATCGTCAACTGTTCCCGGCGGTTTCGATGCAGCATCATCGATGATGAAGTCGAGCTCTCTCGTCATGTTGTGATATTCGGGACTGCTCAACCAGACCTCGTTCCAATCTCTGTCCTTGCTGAAGGAGCCAGAAACCACGTCGATCATGTGCTCAGCCGGGTTGGCGTTCAAAGGACATGGTGCGTCGTAACGCGCGAAGTAGTCCTTGACAGTCTGACCATTGTCACCGATATCGCCAAAGTATACAGTCTTTCCACCTTTTGCAAGAAGGAGAAGAGTATCGAATTGGGCAAACAGAGACGCAGAAGGCTGGTGAATGGTGACGAGGACGGCTTGACCGACATCAGCGAGCTTTCGAAGGAAGCGAACAATGTTGAAGGCAGCTTGTCCATCGAGACCGGAAGTAGGCTCGTCCAAGAAGATCAAAATGCTAGGCTTAGACACAAGTTCGACACCAATCGTGAGTCTCTTGCGTTGTTCAACAGACAAACCAGCAGTTGTGGTTCCAATCAGAGTGTTCTCGATGTCGTGCATTTCGAGCAGATCAATGATAGTGTCGACATACTTCAGCTTCTCGGCCCTTGGGATGTCACGACTTTGGCGGAGCAGAGCGGAGAATTCCAAAGCCTCACGAACAGTGGCAAGAGGATCATGAACATCAAGCTGCTCACAGTATCCAGCAGATCTTTGGAAGGAGATCGGAAGCTCGCGACCGTCAACCAGGATACTACCCTTGATTTGGCCTTGAGTCTTGCGTTGCGCAAGCACGTCGAGCAAAGTGGTCTTGCCAGCACCGGACGAACCCATGAGAGCACCAAGCATACCAGGTTTCACCCAGCCCTGAACGTTGTCGAGCAGAACGCGGGGCCCCGAGGGAGTGTTGACGGTGTAGGTGAGGTTCTTCCAGGTAAATACGGAGGTATTCCGGATCAGCTGTGCATCGACATCGTTGTTTTTGGAGTTCCGCTTCTCAGGGTCGGACGGCAGAGTCTTCTCACTTGCTGGTAGAGACGCAGAAGATTGGGCTTCCACATCGCTCTTCACCAAGTGCATGGTCTTCTTCTGCTTCTCTCGCGGGATAACGAGGAAGCCGCTGTTGCCAGAGACTTGACTCCAGCGGCTGGTGAAGAAGATAGTCAGAGCCACCCAAAGAATCCACCAGGCCCAGACAATTCCGAAGTTCCTCCAAATGTTTCCGGAGGAGTATGAAAGACCGTTGAGATACTGCTCACCAGTGAGAGATGCAGAGCCGATCGGAGCACCTGTGACACCTGTACATGCTTGGAAATTGGTATCATTGTAACTGGGTCCTATGGGCACAAGATTCGGAGCAACGCAAGGAATGTTCGTATTCTTGAACTCGACACCCGAGATTGCTTCGAAGCCGTACGCCAATGGATTGATCCAATAGATCCAGACGAACCACGGGTGCATGTCAGGCTTCGGAATCATGTATCCGACATACATCAGAACAGCACTGAGCCAGAAACCGGACACCTTCGAGGCATCGTCGAATGTCGGGAAGGCGGCACCGATTGCTCTGAAGTTTGCTATCATGGTCATGGTACAGGCATACAAGATAGCCCAGTGGCTGAAAAAGGCTGAGGCTTCCGTCTTGAGACCAGTCATGAAGTAATTGGGAATGGCGAAGATCGTGATCTGAAATACCAGGATCGGAAGGTCGGTGACAATTTGAGCAATGCAGAACGCAGCGGGGTGATACAGAGCGAATCCGCGGTGCTTGGCCAACACAGGTCGTGCAGCGAAGGAGTCTGTTACCTCAGCCATGGCCAAGAGACAATTGAACAGAAGTGCAAAGAAGAGCGAACCGCCCTTGATGAAGAGACCAGAGCTGTTGTCTTGAGCATTGTAGAAAAGCGAGCCGGCGATGAGGGACTGAGCAAGCGTTGAGCCCTGTTTGATGGCGAAGGTGGCCTTGTCACCCCAAATTAATTGAAACTGTCGGATGACAGCAGCCCTGACCTGTGTCACGAAGCTGACCGTCAATGGCGACTTCTTCGGTAGACTCGGGTGCTTCTCGTAAGTCACGCTTTCCCGGAAGTCATCTGTCATTCTCTTCGCTTCGTCGGTATCTGGGAAGTCATACTCCTTTTGCATTAAGAAGCGGATGGAAGTCTTCTCGTACACAGCTCGAATCTCGTCGGCCGTGCGCGGGAAGCGATCTTCGTAACCAGGCTTGATCAATCGTTCGGTCGGCACACAGACACCAGTCAGGAAGTCTGCAATGTTGGCGCCATCGCGGTAGAGGAAGCCAAGGTCCTCTAGGAAGGGTTTGGCCTGCGGCATTGGACCATAGAAGATCTGTTTGCCCTCATCGAGAACGAGCACCTTGTCGAAAAGCTCATAGATACCGTTACCGGCCTGGTACAGGGAGACGATTGAGCTGAGGCCCAGTATGTCGGTCATTGCACGAACGCACTTTGTATACTCCAGTGCTGTGGATGCATCCAATCCTCTCGTTGAATTGTCCCAGCAGACCACTGAGCCACGTGTAGCCATCGTCTCGATAATCGAGACACGCTTTCGCTCACCTCCCGAAACACCACGAACATACTCGTTACCAACCTTGGTGTCGTAAGTGTGTTCAATGCCCATAGATCGTAAAAGGAAGTCACGATTGAGCTTCTGAAAGTCTTCGGCGCTCTTAATGTTGCCAGGTAGATGATGTGGTACCTTCATGCGGGTAGCAAAGTCGATCGTTTGTCCAACAGTCAGTGTGGGAAAGAAAAGCTCTTCCTCTGTGTTCATGACGATCTGGCCTCGATACTGTTTCGCCTCAGAAGCATCCATTGTGCCATACTTGACCGATCCACTGACTTCGGCATACCCCAATCGACGGTTGGCGAGCATCTTCAGCAATGTTGTACAACCAGCTCCAGGTCGACCCAGTACAAGAAGCATCTCTCCCGGCTTCACGCAGCCATGGCTGTTGTCGACGATCGTCTTGAGTGGCGGCTTTTGTCGACCTTCTTTGGCAAGTTTTGGGATATTGAATTGGCTGAGAACGTTCTCATTGAAAGCGGCATCTGCACCAATTCCCTTCACTGTCAAATCGTTCCATGTTACTCCCAACTTTCGATCCTTGGCGCCGTCTGTGTTCGTCTGTGCAGCCATGGTCTTCACTTCCTCCATCATGTGCCAGTCATCTGCCTTGCTGTGTTCGACATTGCTGTCATCGTCCTTTGGGATCGAATCTCTCCTGCTCTGGCCCCGCGATAGAGCATTCGACACTGTTCTGAAGATCTCATCTCCAACACCACTGCCCAGGGACGGAGCCCATGAGCTGTAAGACTGTTGTCTGTGTAGAGAGGGCATCTTGGCTGTGGACCTCCTGATGAAACAATCGAGTCCAAACAACCAGACGCAAGGTTAGGTGAACAAGACAAGAAGCTCCCACGTTAGTGGGGAGAATAGTAGTTTTGTATCTGCAGTCCGTATGAATCGCGCGAACGCTGACGACTCAGAATAGACAGAAGGTCCGGCAGACTGCCATGTGCTTGAAAACACGGCGTGCCTAAACGCAAAAGACGCGATACTGGCCCAAGCGTCCTGGAACTGGCAGTAACCAGAGCCGGATCCCAATCGGAAAGGCGCCGGCAACCATGTTCCACAACGGAGAATGCGGTACAGCCATAGGTCCGGGTACTGCCATGACGATAATGACCAAGGATATGGCGCAGATAGACTTCAAGTTTCTTTGCTATGGAATATCGAAGCTTGTTAGCGCTGCAGAATACATAGAGTACTTTACCAATTGAAGGCAACATGGAGCAATAATCACACCGTATGTCTTGTATCTTTGTGTTCTTTTCGTGCGCAAGACTGGCGTTGTCAGCGGCGCATTCCTCAGCCCAGAGGCTGATTCGATCCACTCAAGCGCAATCTCAGCCGTGCCCAGAGCTTTGTCAGGGCCAGAGTCGGCTTCTCAAACTCCCCAAGCACCGATGACTGACAAAAGTGAGTGGACCAGAGATCCAAGATCCATGTCTAGAGGGCGCATCTCTGGTCAGACAAAGGCCTTGCGCTTTCAAGACTGACAGGCTGCTGTACGAACGAATCAGAGTCATTTGTGACACTTTTCGTGCTGCAAGAGGAAGCGACAGGTGAGGTTGAGAAACCCGGATGATCAGAACTCCCTGATCCGGGTGACGCCAGGATTGGTGCCAAGCTTCGGAACATGAAGGGTATCTTCTTTCCGTTCGTCTTAGGGCTCTTGCCGATTGGCCTGGAAACGACGACATCTCTGCTTCTCGAAGCTACACAATGCGAGCAAGGGTGCGTTTACCTGTAGTCGGTATTCTCGTTCCTATAGGTCTTAAACCAACCCTCTTTTTAAAAACCTATTCGTTTACCTTTTAAACCGGTTTAAATAGTCGGAATAGGTATACCTAAGCTACGTATAGGCCTACGAGTATTATCCGAGCGCGGTATATCTAGATAGGTAGATAATAGGGGTAGATTTCTAGACCTACTTAAAATCGAGGATTTTACTACTATTCTTAGTACTAGTATATTTATCTTATATCTTATACCTTATCGCGTCTCTCGTATATCTATATACTACTACTATTTAATTCCTAGCTCTTTATATCGATATAGTAGATAATACGGTCGCTTTTACGGTCGTAATCGGTGCGATTACTAGCGCTATACTCGCTATTTCCGCCGCTCTCTCGAGATACTAAATAAGGCGTAAATTTCGATAGTATAAATCGGCTAGAGTAGTAAAAACGTTAATAGAGTCTAAGAAAGGTAGAAGAGAAGTATTTTAATATCTTTATAGTCTACTAAACTATTATTATTATACGATAGGCCTATAGTAAGAGGTATTAGTAGATTTAATTAAAGAGTTAGAAGAGCGAGGTTTAACTAGCGAAAGGCGTATCTCTATAACTAAGAAGATAATAATATTCTATAACTTTATATATAATAATATATCGGTAAGAGAGCTACGAAGATTATATTAGTACTCGATAAGGACCTTTACTAGAATACTTAAAGAGGTTAGTAAGATCTTATATCGTATATAGAACGACTATATTAAAGTCCTTCGTAGCGATAGCTTACTATATAAGAAGATAGTAAACTTTAGTATAAAGTTAGATAAAGAGCTAAGTAAATTTTAATTCTTCTATAGTATACTCGGAGCCCTTAATAGTAGCTATATTACTATTAATCTATCTACGGAAGATTAGTCTTCTTAGCGTAATCGTAAAGGATAGATATCTACTAATATTATAGCGGCGTACGGGTTTAATATAAGGTTATACTATATCTTAGTTAGTTATAAAGGCTCCGCTATAGATACTATAGTCTACGATAGAGCCGTTAGATAAAGAGGGTTTATCGTACCTAAAGGGCGATATTATCTCGCTAATACTAGCTACTCGTTTAATAAGAAACGAATAATTATACTATACTAGTATACGAGATATTACTTTTAAGAGATTATTAAGGCGGAGCTACGGCCTAAGAATAAGGAAGAGTTATATAACCTATAGTATTCTTAGCTTTATAACGTTATCGAAAGGCTCTTCGATATACTAAAGAAGAGGTTTAAAATACTCGCTAAAGGTATATATGCTAGTTACTTACTTATTACTTAGTTTAGGTTTATTACCTCTTACTTTATCCTTTATAACTTTATCTTAAACTATATTATATAGCTACTAGAGAGTAAGAGCTACCTATATAACTTCGACGACTTAGATAACGCTCCTTTAGATAAAGACTTTTATAAGAGCTTTCTTAAGCCTAAAGATAGACCGAGCGAAGAAGATATCGTTAGTAGTAAAGAGTAGATATTTCGAGAAGAATTAGTATAGAGTATATAGGTATCTTATATAAGATACTATAAAGAAAACGGTTTAGATATACGTAGACTATAGGAGGTACTAGAGGAGTAGAGCGGAGGTTAGGTAGTACGTAGGTATACTATTTAGAGGATTTAATAGGCGTTTTATTAGGCGAATCTACTATTTCTTCTTCTCTAAGTCTATTAACGGTATTACCTATCCTTTCTTAATCCTCTTCGAGATAGCTTAACATTATATTTATACGGCTTTAGTAGGGTTAAGTTTAGGCTTCGAAGAGTAAAGAACTTATATTTATATAAAAGCTAGTTACGTATAACTTATTAAAGCTTAATCGAATACTAATAAAGTCTAATTAATTTAAATACCTATATTATTACTAGATAAGTCCTTTACTCTTTATATATCTAACTATAGAAAATTAGCTCTTATATAGATATAGATAAATTTAACTTTAGCTTTCTAGCTATTATAACTTAATCTCTTATAATAACCTCTTTACTACTAGTTACCTTACTATAGCGGATAGTCTCTAATAAGCTAAGACTATATATACTACTACTATCGTATTTGTTTATTTCGAGCCTTCTATACTACTTTAATCCGTCCGAAAAGGGCGACGAAGTACTTCGAGAATAGCTCGTTTTTATTACTATCTTTAAGCTAACCGATAGTAAGCTACGTATACTAGATAGAGCCCTTCTTATTACTAATCTTAGTAAGAATAAGTATCTTATCCTCGAAGGAGATATTCGGAAGTATAGTCTCGTCTATTAGTCGATTACTAACCCTCGAAATAGCTAATCCTACTATAGTATTCGACTTCTTAATAGACTTTATAAAAGTCGCTAACGTCTACTAGAAGGGTAGTATAACCTTCTTTATAGAAGCCTTATATTCCTTAGTAGAGATACTACTTACTTTCTAAGTAGTCTATACCTTCGCCTTTACCTTCTTATAGCGCTTAGTATTCTATATAGTAATAATAGCTTATTTCTCGTACTTAGAGAGGTAGTTTAGGTTAATATCCTTATCTTCTTCTATTTTATCGTTTAAGCTAACTTCTTCCTTCTTAGATTCTTCTATCTCGTCTATCTTACTTCTAGAGTCTATATTAATAAGCGTCTATCTATTAACCGTATTATCGCTAGTTACTATATCTCTTCCGTATATCTCTTCTATTTCTACTATAAACTCGGATACTATAAACTTATAATCTCGATACTCTTCGTACGCTTCGAAGTACGTCTATATAATAGCTAGATTATTAGGCGCTAGCGGATAAGCGCTATTCTAACTACTAAGGTATTTTAAGTACCTCGTATATAGCCTAAAGTCCTTCTTTAATTCGCGCTATTTACTCTTTAAGGACTCCTATTTAAAGAATAGCTTATACTTTAACGATAGCGCCGTAGTAAGAATACGCTATTTAGTCGCTTTAAAGATCTAGTTATCGGTTATTTTACCTTTATTTTTAAGCTTCTTAAGAGCGCCTAATATTACTTTAATATATATTAACTTATATCTAGTAATCTTTAGAAACTACGATCTAATAACTTTATTCTTCTTCGCCTTCTTTACTAACGATACTACCTTACTCGTATTCGCCGCTAAAGCCTTCTTTATAGGCGTCTTCGCTATTATATAACGATAGATAAAAGTTAGAAATAATATAGCGATAGTAATAATAATAGTAGTAGAAAGAGCGAGATACTAGGTAACGTAACGCGATAAATTAGCGTTCTAATTTAGAACGAATACGGATACTACCGATACTACGGAAAAACCTATTCCTACTCGTTTACTAGTAAAACCCGGTTTTTATATTATTCCGACTATTAGGAAGATCTGTTCTTATTCCGGTTGAGAATTCCTATTCCTACGGCAGATAAACGCACCCCAATGTGAATTCCCACGGTCCTGCGAGGATCTGTGGCTCATCGGAAAGAGATAGACTCGCGCTGTTGAGTACTGCAGCCGAAGATCTGGCGTTTTCAGCAACAACGACCCTGTCTGGCGAGCGGCGACACGGCCTTCGTGGCGGACAAGACGGTTCATCAGGCAAAGCCGGACTTTCGGTGCTACGATGAGTCTCGAAACACGCCAAGCAGTCGTGTCTACAAGAGAGGCGCATTTCCAAGCTTACGAGCAGCTATCGCGATTACTGGAGCTCGTAGACTGCCGGACCTTTGACGTATCGCTCTGGTAGGGCAGTTGTGGACCAGCCAGCACGCCCCCACAAGCCTGGGAAGTTAAACGATGTGCGATATAGGGTCTGCACCTCTCAATACAGTCGTTACAAAATTATGAGTTTCGCGAAGCCTCGCTCTCCGCAGCAGCGCATGCATGCACTCCAGGTTGTGTCTTCCTTGAGCTTGGCCGAAGGGCATGGCCGTGGTTCATCCTCGGTGACTGTCATAGCTTCGAAGCTCGACTGCCGACTACTTCACCACAGTACATTCGCGCTCAAGCAGCTGCCGATGCAGTGCGATCGCGATGTTCATTCAGAGCAATCGAGCCTGCGACGTTCAGTCGCATTAATACATTGAAAGACCTGCCATGACGGTCCATGCTGCTTCTCATTCTACGAAGTGGACATGTCATAGCTCAGCGTCAAATCACGGAACACGAGGCTGCCTGTCACAGCACGGACAAAGTTTCTGAGTGTCAAAGGTCGCGTTCTCCAATCAGAAAACGGGTGTATACCATAAGGCACCTCTTCTCGCCTTGTCCAAGTGATTGGAGGCCACCAATCTGCTTATAGCAGACCGACGTTCGAGCTAATCACTGAGCTTCAGATATAGAGGAATGAGGCAGTAGGAGCATCAGAGTCCATTTGATTCGCTCCACGACGACGAATGTCCCGATTCGTTGATCGCTCGGTCATCGGGTTTATCAACAGCCTCACCAAAACCCCATCCAATTATCTCCGGAGAATGTAGTCAGCATTGTCATCAAAAGCGGCCTGTTCCGCACGTACTGCAACCAAGACAGAATGGCAGAACGTTGATGACAGATTCTTGCCACCACCAGTGGATGAGTCCCAACGTCATATCTCGCATTCGCGCGAAGTACTGTTCGCGCTGACGCGGCACACTCATGGCCCCAGAATCTGCAAGTGCCAGTTCCTTGCAACAAGAGTAAGACCTACCAATTAGGCCATCAGTTCAAACATTCTCCCGACTCGGAACGTCGCAACTCTGCCAATCCGGGGTCCACCCCAACTGCAAGTGCTCCGACCTGCATGTGAGATCTTGTCCCATTCTGGAACAAGATCTGAGTACTTGAAGTGCTTGTTCCCACATGGCACATCCGTCAAAGGAAGTAGCGGAATATTCTCCAGGCTTCAAGCTTGTAGATAGGCACGATGCGGATCTCATAGCGCCCATTCCATCCTTCATGTCTCCGAGCTTGGAAAACATGCGAATCGAGCTGCTCGCTCTTCGCAGGCAGTCAGAAAGATTTGAAACCCAATTCGGTAGCTGATTTGTAGTGCTGGAACTTCAGTCAAACTATGCATTTGCCAGATGCTCGCATTGTGGTATAAGGAACATCAATGACTTGTAGCTGCGCACATTTATCTCACTCCGCTCAGAAAGCCACTCAGAGTCGAGGCAGCAACCAGATCAAGTGCCCTTCATGATTGCATGGCGCACAACAACAGCTGATCAACATCTTCGATGGGAGCGACGCATCCAGACGATGCCTAACATTGACCAGATACATCATCCAAGACGCCGACCGAAGAGCCACAGCCTGAACCGAATGGCATAGGATATCAATGATTCAAGGGAACGCATGTTAAACACGCTCCGCCTCCAATTCTCTATCGATCTTGATGGGGCAGCACTTGCTCATCAATGCCACCACGGTTCACGACGTCGAACCACAAGCCCAAGCTAAGACCCACTCAACCCTCAGCCGGATCCTGTCTCTCCCCAATCCGAGCTCAGCGGGAACAGGAATAAGACCAGCTCACCCCAGCTCGTACCTCGTCCAATTCCCAGCCTTCTAGAAAGGAAGACAGTACGAAGTACCGCATTGACTATTCTTAGTGCCTCGTACCTTACGGATAGAGACTACAAGCAATGAGGGTCGTGCCTAGCCCATCGAAGACACTCCCCAGGCTCGGCTCACTCAGAAGTAACGATGGTCGCCCCAACGATTAGCACATTGGCTGTCACGAAGTGACTTTTTGTGCTGTTGCAGCCTGAGGCATACATAAAAAGGCTTGGCGAGGATACTTCCTCGCAGGCTTTCTTCATCCTCGTCGTAGACCCGTGTAACAACTTGTCTCCTACGCTATCCTCTAATAACCCGCAGCTGATACCGGACCAGCTCTACGTGGGACTCAGGCAGTCACTTGTCTGAGAGGCTGCCTCCAACCTCGATGGTCCCCGTTCTAAGATAACGCTTCACACATTATGCGAATCATTACCTACATTGCATATTAGTCCCCTCGATCACCGCAAGCATGGCCCACCGATTCTGCCTGTATCAAGTCTATTCGGATGGTATTTGCGGACGCGCACGATAAAAAAGCAGCATTACAAGCATAGTGGTGAGCCCGGTGCGTGTGAGGGTGGTTCACCGGCGTCAGTGTCTTGCCGGTGCCAAGCTATCAAACCGGCCGGCGCCCTACCTCAATATCAGGCGCACTACTAAAGACTTCTTTCCTTACGTGAATTAGAGTACTAATCTGTACGTACGTAAGTCTAGATCTAATATACTAAGCTAATATAGGTATAGTATAGTTATAAAGTCTTTAGTAGAGTATCTAAGAGATAATATCGCTAAGAGATAGGATTTCTCTATAGAGATAGTATATCTAAGTCTACTATATCGATTATAATAATATAGGCTTATATCGTATAGCTTAATAATATATAAACTAGCTCTATAAAATTTCGTAAATATTTTAAATATATAAATTAGATATAGATAGTATAAAAGATATAGATTTAATTCTTAATAAACTATAACTCGGATTTCCCTTTAACTCGTTTAACTATCCTCTTTCTATCTATTCGAGTAAATAATATATAAAGATCTATCTAATAAAGAATATATACTTTACTTTTATAATATATTCTATAATCTCTAAGTATCTACCTTTCTAATTTATATTATCTTATATTATTTCTAGCTAAGATAGGCTACTAAAGCTAGAATTCTATTAAAGTATTAAACTAACCTATCTACTAATATCTATATACTAATAATCTTTATAATATATTATAATATTTTCTATAATTCTTAAATATATTAAATTTATATCCTTTATCGAGCTAAGAAGAGCCGATAGGTATAAATAGATTATAAACTATAATAGAAGCTATAAGGAATAGTAGGGGCTAAAGTAGGAATAGTAAGTATATTATTCTTCTATAGGTTAGAGCTAAACCTAAAAGATATTAGCTTAAATAAGTTATATAATTATTATTATATAATTTAGTCTACCTTAGTATCTCCTACTAGGTTACTAACTAGACTATATATTCTAATACTTCTACTTAGGATAGTTAGTCTTTAAATCTAATTAAAGATATAAGATTAATTAAGAATTTTAACTAACTAATTAGATATAATAGCTTCTAGGTTAGTATAGTATATCTAATCTACTAGGTTTAATTTCTAGATCTAGTATTAGAGAATATAAAGGAATATTCTATTCCTTATATATTCTCCTTTTACTATATAAGCTATAGTTATCTAATAAATTCCTAGAACTATAGCCCTATCTTTAGCTTAGTTAGGCTATTAGCTACTATCTCTTTTATTAGAATATATTCTACTATAATTTTTCTTTACTACTAAAGGTTTCTAATCTTATTAAAGCTAATATTAATATATTTTAATCTCTTATAGGTATAAGTATCTTTAACTAGGGTTAAAGATATCTAGTTATCTCCTATAATCTAAATAGGTCTAATTTTATTTACTATATTAGAATTTCCTTTAATTAGTAGCTAGAATAAATATTCTCCTACTAACTATATAGTTTATCTCCCTTAGAAGTACTATAAGGAATTAAGATTACTTTATATATATATTTATTACTATATACTTAGCTTCTATAGTTAATATAGTAACTAACTTTTACTTCTTACTTATTTAAGAAACTAGTAATCTATAGAGAAAGAAGATACTTCTAAGGATTAAGACTCTATTAGCTTTATCTATTATATAATTAGAGTCTAAATATTCTATTAGCTTTCCTCCTCTTCTTCTAAATATTAAGTCTAAACTTAGGAATAATCTTAGATATCTAGCTAGTTTCCTAAGTACTTTTAAATATCTTTTAGATAGATCTAATATATATAATCTAAGTCTCTTAAGAGCAAAAGTAATATTAGATCTTATTATAGTTATTAGCTATATCTATATACTATTCTAATTTTAGTACTTAGTCTTATTATACCTTTCTTCATCTAAGTTAGATTTTCTTAGACTTTTATAACTATTAAGTAGTAATAAAGTTAGATAGGCTATTTCTTTAGTTATTCTAAACTTTATAAGGTTTTCCTAGATATAGTACTCTTAGTCTAGCTTTAGAGTACTATTCTTTCTATTTCTAGTAAGCTTTATCCTAAGAATTTTAGTTAGTTTACTTAGGTCTTTAATTTTAAATATCTTACCTAGTTTCTTCTTAAACTAAAGAATATCTTTTAGCTTTAGTACTATAATAGGAATATTATCTATATAAGTTAAAACTATTAGGTTTCTCTTTTTATAGATAAGTAAATATAGATCTACTTCTAACTAGTAGAATTCTATTCTCTTTAGCTTTAAGATATATAGCTTATTTTAGTCTCTTACTACTTATTTTAGGCTATATAAGCTTTTTAGGATTTTTAGGGCTATATCTTTTAGAATTTCTACTTCTAGTAGAGGAATTATAAAGATATTTATAAGAGTAGGTTATAATACGTAGGCTAAACTATCCTAAGTATAAGATACTCGAATCGATAAGGAAGGGAAAAGAAGAGGGTACGAAGGAGCTATAAAAGCTAGAATAGCCTAGAGTAGGCTAAGCCGGATCCTCCTAAGGCTTAGTATAGCTAATATATAGTATACTACGTATAGGTCCTTATAACTATCCCCCTCCTAGGGATCGTTATTCTTAAAATCCTAAATTTATATATACTCTTACTTTCTAGGTTTTCTATATATAGTTTAGGCTACTATATTTTTTAGTATAGTATAGATTTAAGTACTAATCGCGGAAGTAAGGGGTACGAGTAGTTCTTCTACTAATCTAAATTCCTTTCTATAATCTTAATAAATAAGGTAAGCTAGAACTACTATTTTTAGTAGTATAGATAGAGATACCTATACTAGCCTAGTTTAGACTAGTATACGCTAACTTAGCGTAGTAAGTCCTCTCCGCTACTATCGTACGCTCCTCTTAGCCTATCTAGATCTATTTCGGTCTATTTCGCGCCGGTCTATACTATAGCGGCTAAGTAGCGTAAGAAATAGGCTAATACTAGTACCTATAACGGTAATCTATATATTAACTACGTCGCTCCGGCTAATATTACTATATTTAAGTAGCTCTAGATATAGCTCCGCTCTAAAATATCCTATTTTAGCCTATTCTAATCTATTTAGAACTTCTATAAGATAGCGAACCCCTAGAACGATAAATATAAGGACGTCGATAGCTCTAGGTTCTATATAAAGTACTATACCTACTACCTTCGTACTAATAGTAAGTACTATAAGGTAGATATATCTATCTTAGCCTATTTAGGCCTATTCTAACCTATTTTAGTTCCTTAAGTCCTATTAAGGCCGTATCGACGCCTTTAATACTACTCGCCGCGCCGCTATCGCCCTAAATACTAACGAAGGTATCCTTAAAGCCGTATAAGACGCTATTATAGAGCTCTATAATATAATTAGATAGTATATATACCTAGCTTAGCCTATTCTAGCCTATACTAATATATTTCTAGCGATAAGCCCTTCTTCGCTAGTAAGGATAGCCTATACTTATATATAGGCGTCTCTACGCCTTCTAAGACTAGCCTACTTATAGCTAAGTATATCTATAACGACCGTAGCTCTAAGGAATATAAGCCTATTTTAGCCTAGTTTAGCCTAGCTAATCCTATTATAGTATAAGGTAGACGATAATAAGGAGAGTACTCTAGCGACTCCGGCTAGTTCGAGTAGGAAGAAGTATCTAATACCTACTCCTAGTATAGTAGATAGCGCTACGGGTACCGTTACCCTCTATAAGGTAAGTCTAGTTTATTTCGCCCTAGTTTAGCCTATTCTAACCTATTCTAGTATATTAAGATCCTTAGTACTACCCTCTATACTATTAAGACTACCGTCGCGGCCTAGTCTAGGACTACTATCCTCTCTCGCGCCCTCTTTAGTATACTAGATAATATTATAATCTCTCCCGACGAGATTAATACTAAGGAGGATATCTAGTTTAGTCTTTTTATATATTCTAGGTTCTATAGGGCTATTCTAGCCTATTTTAGCCCTCGTCTTAGTCCCTTTAGTATAGTATTTAGAAAGATACTCCGGTTAATAGTATATAAATATATCTAATAAGACTTCTAGTCTATATTTCGAGTTTACTATACTATAGATATTCCTCTAAGCTCTAAGGATATCTCTACCTATCTATACTAGCCTATTAAGGCCTATCTTAGCCTATTAACGCCCTCGGCGTCTCTTTATACCTTACCTAATCGACCTTTTATAGACGTATATTACCGACCTACTAATATCCTCGGTATACTCCTAGCTATCCTCTTTAGAATTATATCCTTACTAAGATACTCTATAAATCTACCTTCCGTCCTTATTACGATCCTATCCCTTTATCTTCTTAACTATATAGATATCTAGGTTACCTAGGATAGGCTCTTCTAGGTTATCCTAGGCCTTTATAGCTTTATCTACCTCTTTATATAGCTCGAGTAGTAAGATATAGAATATTAGGTAGATTAATATCGTTTTTAGTAGCTCTAGGATATATACTATATCGCTAATAATCTTCGAGATCTAGTATAGACTAATATACTTATAGTCTAACTTCTTCGAGGCTCTATTAGTAGCTAGGTTTCGAGTAGATAGATATACTATATCCTCTACCGCGTACTTCTTTAGGATATAGTAGCGGTTATAGTACTTCGCTTAGTCTTCTTTAGCTTTTAGTAGCCTCTATTTAAGGGAAAGCTACGTTTTAACTACTCGTTTAGCGAGCTACTCTATATCGGCCGAGTTACTATTCTTCTAGGCTATTTCGGGCTATCTCGCGCTTAATAGATCTTATACCTAATATATCTAGAATAGAATAGCCCCGATTAAGGAGTAACTCGAGTTATTATATACGAACTCTACTATATTAAGTAGCTTTACCTAGTTATCCTATTTATAGTAATAGTATATCTATAGGTATTACTCTATTATCTAGTTCTAACGCTTAGTCTAGCCGTTAGTCTAAGGGTAGTAGGCCGTACTAAGGGCTCTACGTACCCTAAGGTAGTAGTTAAAGGAGCTCTAGTATTTAGATATTAGAATTAGCCCTTTATCGGAGATAATTAACTTTAGTATCCTATATAGGCGTATAACTTCTCTTAAGAACGTATCCGCGAGGCCTTCGGCTAAGATATCCTTCCTTATTAGGATATAATAGGCTATCTTAGAGAACCTATCTACTATTATAAGGATTAAGTCGTATACCTAGTCTAGATATATACTTAGTAGGAGGTCTATAACGAAGTCTAGTATAAGATCCTCCTAGGATATCTCTAGTAGGGCTTCTATATAGAGTTTACCGTACGGCTTATAGTATCTAGACTTCGCTCTACCGTAAGCTTTATAGCTCTTAGTATAGTCCTTAATATATCGTCGGATATCTAGTTAGTCGTACGCTCTCTATACTAGCTCTATAATTCTTTTAAACCTAAAGTAGCCTATAAGAGGATTATTATAGTAGATTCGGAGTACCTTAAGTCTATATAGGCCTACTAGTATATAGATACGCTCGTTAAGCTAGAGTATACTACTTCTATCCTCCTATCTCGTTAGCTAAAGATCTTTCTACTAATCCTCGATCGCTTTATAGACTCGTTAGGCTATCGGATCTTCCTACTAGGCTATTTAAATCCTCTAGAGGATATCGGTCTTATCTTCTACCTCTATCCGTACTACCGAGATATACTTAAAGGATCCTTCTAACTTCGCTACTATCTTTATAACGTTAGTAGTAATATCCCTACCTATTATTAGGCCTCCTAGCTCTAATTAGGCCTATAAGGCTTTTAGAACCGGTTTAGAGTCTTCTTAGGCTATCTAGCGACTAGAATAGTCGATATCTATATAGTCCGGTCTTCTACTCGCTATATCTATAGTACTATTTAGCTTGCCTAGGATATACGTAATTATAAAGTTAAATATAGAGAGCTATTCTACCTATCTTACTTAACGCCTTAATAGGGACTTAGTTATTATAAACTATTATAGGTTATTATAGTCCGATATTAGTTCTATCTAATATCTTATACCTTCGAGATAGTATCGATAGTACTTAAACGTCTTAACTATAGCTAGTAACTTAATATCGTACGTATCGTAGTTCCGCTCTACTATATTTATCTTCCTCGAGAAGTATACGATCGGGAACTACTATATTTTACCCTTAAACTCGTACTATTAGTATAGGATACCTAATACTATATATCCCGATATATTAGTTTCGATCTATATAGGCCTCTCTAAGTCGAAGTACTTTAATATAGGCGCTAAGTAGAAAGCTTCCTTAAGATCTTAGAACGATTTAAGCGCGTTAGGCGGAATATAGATCTCTCGAGACTCTTCCTTCTACTACTTATAACTACTATAGGCTATATTAGGCCCTCTCTCTATTAAACGGTTTAGTAGGGCCGCGATACGGGAGAATCCCTCGATAAAGCGATAGTAGTAGTTTATAAAGCTAATAAATATACGGATATCGTATACTAATTTAGATACTAGCTAATCTCGTATAGTATTAACTTATTCTAGCTCTATCTCTATCCTTTATAGACTAACCTTATACCTAAGAAAGGAGACCGAGTCCGTATAGAACTCGTATTTAGACGGTTTATAGTAGAGCTTATACCGTTCTAGACGCTTAAAGATCGCTAAGATATATTACTCGTATTCCTCTTCGTTCTTAGAGAAGATTAGGATATTATCGAGATATATAATATAGAATACGTTAATTAGATCTAATAAGATACTATTAATATATACCTAGAAGGTCCCTAGTATATTCGTAAGCCTAAATAGAACTACTATATACTTAAAGAGGCTATAACGGGTCCTAAAGGCTATCTTCTACTTATCGCTATCCTTATATAGAGCCTATAGTAGGTATCGCGTATATCGAGCTTAGTATATATATTCGAGCCCGCTAACCTATCTAAGGACTCCTAGATAAGTAGGAGAGGGTAGCGATTCTTAATAGTAATAGCGTTTAAGGCCCGATAGTCGACGTATAGATATAGACTACTATCTTTCTTCTTTACGAAGAGGATACCTATACTAGCTAGTAACCTTAAAGGTCTAATCTAGCCCTTCTCGAGATACTCTTCTAGATACTTCTATAGAACCTCTAGCTCTACTTCTAAGAGATTATATAATAGGCCCTATAGAAGTAACTTACTATCTATAAGGTCGATACTTAATTCGTATAGCCTATAGTCTAGTAATAGTAATATATCCTTATTAGAAAAGATCTTCGAGTACTTCTTATACCGCTCCGAGATAACCTTCGCTAATAAGGGATTATTTAGTACTAGTAATCCTATATATAGTATAGTCGAGGGATCTAATATATCTTATAGTATAGTTACTACGGTAATAAGGGCTAACTTATACTATTTTCGGCTATTTCGCTTTCTCTATACTACTATATAGCGATAGAAATTAATAGCGGGATTCTATTAGGATAACTAGGATATATCTAGGACTACGTCGAAACTATAAATCCTATCTATAGTAAAATCGTCTATATATCCTCTCGCTATACTATTTATATCTAGTACTAGAAACTTTACGCGATAGTAGCTATTAATAGATAGGCTCTAACTATTAAGAGTCCTATATCGAGTACTAGGCTTATACTCTAGATATAAACCGAGCTCTTTAGCTAGTATATTACTAATAAAGTTACCTTAGGCGCTATAATCTAGTAAGCCCTTTACCTTCCTAGGCTTATTTAGCCCGGTAAACTCTAGGTCGAGCCTAATTAGCTTCTTATAAGGCTTTAATACCTTAGAGTCCGGCTCCGCGGATTGTCTCTACTCCTCTATATATAAAACTTCTCTAGCTATAACGAGGCGCTCTATAGCGCGGGATTATCGTTTTCTAACCTCTTCTACTTTAGAGCTAGATAGTCCGGTCGCTTATAACCTATCTCCTAGTAGTAATAGTAACGAATCTAGTCCTCGTTAGCCTTCTAGGATAGTCTATAGTCCGAATTAGGCCTCGATAGGCTATTAGGCTACTATTAGGATCCGGATAGTCGCTTATAGTCTAGTACGTCCTTATCTATATTACCGTAGATTATATTAGAGCGTAGGCGACCCTTTCCTTTCGCCCTACTATCTTCTACTAGTTTTATATACCTCTATTATTCGTACGCCCTATCCTCTACTTCTATAAGAGTAGCTAGTAGTAGCTTAATAAGACTTAGTCTCTTTTAAAGGTCGTTATATAGCGTAACTATAAAAGTATATATCTATTAGGACTATCTATCCTTACCGATCTCGTCCTACTAGATCTTTATATACTCTATAAGCTCTAATAGATCTCGGAGGCCTTATTTAGCGTAGCGAAGTCGTATATAGGTCCGTTAGGCCCTTTCCTCCGTAGATTCTATCGAGTCTAGTATATATACCTTTATTTCCTCCTATATAGGTTAGGTTATCCTAAGCGACTTAGTATAGCGCTTCTATTTAGACTAGTATTTATAATCGATCTATTCCTCGCTAAAGTCTATCTTAGTAAGCTTAGTAACGTAGATAGTTAGGTTTTTACGAAAGATTCTTTCTACTAAGTCGGCTTATTACTACTATTCCGCTCGGCTCTTATCTATAAAGATCGTCGGATTACGAGCCTTTAGGATTATAGTCGAGATTAGTATAGTATAGCCTAAAGTAGCCTAACTAATAATAGCTAGCGGTTTCCTAGCCGTAAGTTCCGTAATCGTCGTATTCGCCGTAGTAGTCCTAGCCTTAATTCCGGCTAGTTTAGCTCGTTATTCTATCTTCTTAGCCTCTTTCTCGGCTATAAGGATCTATCGCTCTAGATCGTCGTTATCCGAGCTAGATTAGTTATCGACTAGCCCTTCCTAGTTCTCTATAGGTTCGTCCTCGTTAGATAGGGCTAGTCCTTTACCTTCGTCGCCTTCTATAGGTATATTATCCTCTCCTTTAGGGATAGTATCTAGCGTTACTAAGCCTTCTAGCTTGCCTCTAGGCTAAGCGGTTTATTTACTAGCCTTCTTCGAAGTAGGAGCTATTACTAAATAGTTCGTTATATATTAGAAGATCGATTCGTATATAAGAGTAGGTTATAATATATAGGCTAAACTATTCTAAATATAAGATACTCGAATCGATAAGGAAGGGAAAAGGAGAGGGTACGAAGGAGCTATAAAAGCTAGAATAGCCTAGAGTAGGCTAAGCCGGATCCTCCTAGGGCTTAGTACGGCTAATATATAGTATACTATATATAGGTCCTTATAATATTTTCTTATAGAGTACTTTTAGTAAATATATTATTTATATCTATTTAGTATAATTCTAGATCCTTTTTATATATAGTAGCTATAAATACTCTAAGTATATTATATCTAACTATTAGTATAAATATTTTCTAGAAATCTATTCTAAACTTCTAGGAAAACCCTCTTATAACTAGTCTTATCTTAAATTTATTAATTACTCTACTAATTAGTCTCTTTATATTAAATACCTATTTTAAAGTAACTAGATTTACTCCCTTTAGTAGAATTACTTAATTCTATATATAGTTACTCTTAAGTATAATTAGTTCTTTCTAGATTACTTCTTTCTATATATAATTCTATTTTAGATCTTATATTATCTTTTAGTAGGTTCTTAGAATTAGAACCTCCTATCTTTATATAATCTCTAGTATAAAAGTAGAGAATATAACCTTAATAAATATATTCTAGAAGTTTATCTATCTAATCTATACTTAGATCTAGATCTTTTATTAGATAGATAAAGACTTTATAATATTTAGCTTTAGAGAAATTATTATCCTTTAATTCTTTTAGTCTCTTTTATAAAGTTAATCTTATAATTATACTATAAACTCTTTCTTTTCTTAATCCTTTATTAGAGATTAATCTTCTTCTCTTTAAATTCCCTTTCTAAGTATAGATATTTTAGTTATCTTATTAAGGTTCCTCTTAGCTCTAATTTAGAGCCTACTATTTATAATTTTCTTTTTCTTCTTCTAGATTATCTATTACCTAATATTAGTTCTTATCCTTTAGTAGTAGAAATAGCTAAACTTATAGTAGTTTTAGATCTAGTTTCTCCTTTCTTACTAGTCTACTAACTAGGTTTCTAACTAGAGCTTAGTTTAGCTAGTTAAGTCTAGGGATATCTAAAGTTATATCCCTTCCTTTCTTATTCTTAAACTAGATAGTATTATTATAAGCTCTTAAGGTCTTTATATTAGGCTTCTAGAATAACTATATTTTAGATATATTAAATATATAGCTAATAAATATAGTATCTTTCCTCCTATTTATTAGCTTATCTAATCTTATTCTAACTAGCTAAGATTTAGTATCTATATATATAATTACTCTATATTCCTAAACCTTAAAGTATAATATAGAAGGTCTCTTTCTAGTAAAAGCTTTATTAGATAAAACTTTAAACCTATTAATATCTAGCCTATTTAGAAGAGTATTTCTTATAATAGTATAGATATTTAATACTTCTAGCTAGAATTTAACTAGTATATTTAATTCTTTAAGTATTACTCTAATATATTTCTTAGATATCTAGATAGACCTTTCTATAACTCTATTTTAGATTAAGTTATATATCTTAATTATATAATAGGAGATTCTAGATTCCTTTTCCTACTATTCAAATAATATAAGTAATTCTCTTATCTTATTACTTCTTACTACCTAAAGCTAATTCTCTAATTATAGTTTAGCTTTTCTTTTCTATTTCTATAGTATATTTACTATATCTTCTCTTAACTTTAATAGGAATATCTACTTCTTTCTAGAAAAGTTATTAATAATCTTAAGCTACTATTTAAAACCTAGCCTTAATATAGATAGTAGTCTATAGATATTAATTAAGATAAGGGAAAGTTTAGTAGACTTTCTCTTAGTCTCTTTTCCTCTATATTTCTTTATCTTAGCTAGAAAATATATTCTATAAGGCTAATACTTTATAGAAATAGGAATTCTTTCCTTTAGATTAGTAACTTTATAAAGATCCTTTAGTAGTATTTCTCTAAAGTATCTAACTCTTCTATACTATAGCTTCTACTAATTCTAGTTAGTTTAGACTATAAAGATATAGATATTATTATTTATTAAGTCCTAGGAAATATACTAGTATATAAGTTTATCTAGGTCTTAGCTAATTTCTTTAATAAATAGTACTTCTCCTAAAAGTTTTATCTAGATAACTAGCTTTCTATTAGATAAATAAAATATAAATTTTAGTAGTTAAATACTAAACTACTTACTAAATTAGTTCTAAGAAATAAGATTAATTCTAAGTCTAGATATAAAGAGAATATCTTTTAATATAATCTATTTTCCCTTCCTTCTATCTATAACTATACTTCTAATATATATAGCTATTAAGTAGCTATCTCTAATCTTAATCTATTTCTTCCTTTTAAGAGGCTTTATATCTCTAAAGAGTAATTCTTAGTAAGTTATATAGATAGAAGTATAAGAGTTAAGTAACTATTTAGATAGCTTATACTTGCCTTTTACTTTAATAGTTAAATAAGCTATCTTATCTATATTTTCTTTTTTAGAAGGGAGAGATAACTTAGAGGATACCTCTATATCTTTTACTATATAGGCTTTCTTAGAAGATAGTTTTCTAGTCTTCTTCTCTAGGGATTATATCTTTAGGCTTAGCTTCTTTACTATTTCTTTAAGTTATTCCTTATTTAGTAAAGATCCCTTTCTAGCTCTAGATAGGAATTATATCTTTACTATTCTATAGCTTTACTTTAGCTTAATAGCTACTTTTGCCTTATCTAAGTTAGAATATTCTCTAATCTAGTACTTTCCTTTATATAGAAAATATAATAAATCTCTATCTATCTAATTTCTCTTTTTAGTAAATATAGCTATCTCTTAGCTTATTATCTATTCTTATTTTTCTCTTAGAATACTAAGAATATTTTATAGGCTAAGGTTCTATCTTAGGTCTATTCTATTCCTAATAGTACTAAATAATTCTAGAAGGACTACTAGAAGCTATTAAATTCTTCTCTCCTTAGTCTTAATTTTCTTAAACTATAGAGAGATTAATACTACCTTCCTAGCTATACTACTTAGACTTTACTATACTTTATTAATTATTTAGCCTTTTTCTATACTAAAATTAGTATACTATTAGAGTAAGCTCCTTCCTATTACCTAAAACTTTCTTTTATATTTTCCTTTTACCTATATCTATAGATATCTTATATATTTAAGCTCTTAATATTTATCCTAGTTATCTTCTAAAATATAGATAAATATTTTATATAATACTATTATATTATAAACCTTATAACTTACTCTTCTAATTAACTAGTCTAGTAATTCTAATAATGTTATTAAGATATACTTAGATAGTATAAATACTAGGATACTAAGGACTACTTTATCTAGTATCTATTTAACTTTTAGCTTTATTAGATATATCCTAATTATCTTAAACTATAATTTATAATTCTCTCTTATAAGATTAGTATAGCTCTTCTTTTACTAATTCCTCTTTCTTAATCTATAATTTCTTCTATAAATTAAATCTAAATAAACTCTAGAAATAAGCTCTTTCTTTAGTCTAAAAATAATAGTTTCTAGATAGCTATCTTCCTTAGTTATAGATCCCTAGCTCTACTAGGCCTATTAGTTTTAAAGGTTACTAAAAACTTAGTATAGATTCCTATTCTATAAGGCTAATAACTTCCTTAAGTCCTTCCTAACTATTATAACCTATAGATTAGAGTATTAGTAATACTAGATACTAAATCTAAGGCTTATCTAAAGGTACTTAAAACTTAGGCTTATCTATTCCCTTTATACTTTCTAAATATACCTTACTAGGTTCTTTTATAGCTTATATATATAGAGCTTCTTTATATAATATATATAGGTCTATTTTAAGTCTTTCTCTTCTATTTTATCTCTTCCTTCTAGAACTAGACTTATAGGTTTAGAAGTAATCTAAACTACTTTAGTTTTTCTACCTTATAGTTATAAATCCGGGCTTATAATCTATTAAGCTAAGGAGGGCCGATAGGTATAAATAGATTATAAACTATAATAGAAGCTATAAGAAATAGTAGAGGCTAAAGTAGGAATAGTAAGTATATTATTCTTCTATAAGTTAGAGCTAAACCTAAAAGATATTAGCTTAGATAAGTTATATAATTATTATTATATAATTTAGCCTACCTTAGTATCTCCTACTAGGTTACTAACTAGACTATATATTCTAATATCCTTAAGTATTTAGTAGCTATAGCTAATAACTAGCTATAGTAGTACTAGATTTAGTATAGTAATAGTAATCCTATATTATATATTAATCTAGATACTAACGATAATAACTAATCTATCGATAGTAATTACTTCTAGATCTAGATTAAGCGCGAGTCTACTTATTATAAGATATAGTCTAGTATATACTAGGAGTATAGTCTAATATATACTAATATCTACTACTACTTAAAGATATACTACTATAAGTTAATTACTTTAGCTAGCTACTATCTATATATTTAGTAGTAGTATCTTAAGGAATTATATTAGGTATTATATAAAGAAGATAAGTAGAACGATAAGTATAAGAAAGATAAGCTAAAGTTTCTATATAAGAAAGAGTTAGATACTAAGTTAGATACTAAGTTAGATATCGAGTCGGATACTAGATTAGATACTAGATTAGTTAATAAAGATAGCGTTCCTATCGCGCGTCTAGCTATATATATTCTATCTCGCTTTTTTAGTAGTAGTAAGCTCTAGGCTCTATCTATACTAGACTCTTTAACCGAGGACTAATCTAAGATATCTAAGAAGAGACGTAAGTAATACGACCTCGAGTAGAAGAATACTAGAATAGCTATAAAGAAGATAGCCTCTACTATAGTAGCTATAGCTACTATAGTAGCTATAGCCTTATTTACGTCTAGTATACTATAGAAGTAGGCCTTTATATATACTTAGCCGAATTATAGACTTCTAGAGATTCTACTACTATCTAATAAGGCTAATTAGCGAGCCTTCTTCTATACTTAATATAGGAAAATTAATAGTACTAACCCCTATATATTAAAGTAAATCTAATAGCTTATATAGGATATTAGTTACTATCTAGAGATTAGTAATAATATTTAGTATAGTATAGTAAAGAAAGCTCTCTACTAGTACCTAAAGCGACTATATCTAAGTAAGATATATAATCTATAAGAGTTATAGATTAATATTATTAATACTCTAATCTTTGCCTAGTTAGATATACTCTAGATCGTATATACTAGTAAGGGAAAGAGTCTTAGATTCTAGGCCTTTACTATAATAACTAGATTAATAATACTATAAATCGTCCCTCTTAATTATCTAGATAAAGAGTAGATAGATAATATTAACTATATAAATATACTAGATACTATAACTACTAGTATAATCCGATTATACTATATTAATATAGAGGTAAAGAAGCTAGATCCCTAGATTCTTAAGAAGATCCGTAATAGCGATTTTTGTTAGAATATACAGTCCAGTTGGTAACCTGGCAACGGATGCCAAGGCAGACTGGATTACATGATAATGGTCATGTGACTAGTCCAAGCTGACACCTTTCAGGTTCAGCTCCAACCTGTAGATAACAACAACACACTTGCTGTTCCTACTTTGGCCCCTACTACTCCTTGTAGCTTCTGTTGCACTTTATGATCCATTTATACCTGTCGGCCCTCCTCAGCTCGACAGGTTATGAGCCCGGGTTTGCAACTACAAGGTAGAAGACTAAAGCAGTACAGGTTACTCCTAAACCTATAAGTCCAGTCCTAGAAGGAAGAGGCAAAACAGGAGAGGGAGACTCGAGGTAGACCCACACACATTGTACAAAGAAGCCCTGTGCATATAAGTTGTGAAAGAACCTAGTGAGGCACACTCATTAATGCATGTTGGATTGCTAGAGTGTAAAGGGAACAGATAAGCCTGAGTTTTGAGCACCTTTGGATAAGCCTCAGATTCAGCACTCAGTACAGCCAATACCCTGACCTGTTTGTAACAGTCAGGAAGGACTTGAGGAAGTCATTTGCCCTACAGAGCAGGAATCTGTACCAAGTTTTCAGTAACCTCAAAAACTGATAGGCCTAGCAGAGCCAGGGATCTGCCAACCAAGGAAGACAGCCATCCAGAAACTGTTATTTTCAGAGTAAAGAAAGAGCTTGGTTCTGGAGTTTGTTTGGGTTTGATTTGCAGAAGAAATCATGGATCAAGAAGGTGGAATTGGCAAGAGAAGGGCTGCACCAATCTTGACAAGAGACAATTGGAGAATATGGTTCAGTCTCCAGGAGAACAACCTTGAAGGAAAAGATGTATATTGGGTCATCTCTGACTCATGGACACCACAAGCATCAGAAGAGAGTACTCCTACTCTTCAGGGACTCAGGCACTCTAGGCACAGCCCAGAGTGGAGGAAGGCAAATGCAACAGCCAGGTATGAGCTGTTTATCTGTCTTTCTGAAGATGATCAAGAGGAAATCCTTGAGGACAAGAATGCTACAGATGTTTGGACAAAGATGAGGTCCAAATACAGCAAGGTGTATACTGCACACGCTATGGCAGTTGTGAGGGAGTACATTACCTTCAAGATGTCAGATGAATGGACAATCAGGAAGGCTTGGGTACATCTTGGGAATCTTGGCAGAAGGATTGCTGAGATAGACCCAAAGGAGAGTCACTACAAAGAACCAGAGAGGAAGATAAAACACCTCCTGGATGCTCTCCCATCTGAGTACCAGAGTACAAAAGATACTATCCTGGCCCAAGCATTTATGACACCTGACCAGGTGCTTATGCTCCTAGAGTCACATGAAGCAAGATTGCAAGAAGACAGTGGGACAGCTATGTTTGCCAAGAGAGGTTATCAAGCAGGAAGCAGTAAAGACCTATTATGCTTCCTGTGTGAAGGGAAGCATTGGGTCAAGGAATGCCCCAGCCTAGACAAGGCAAAAGCAGCTGTCAGACCAAAGCAGAGCTACAGGATAGCAAAGAAACAATCCCCATCCAGGGCCAGGAGGGGATCTTCACCTGACAAAGAGCAACTGAAAGAGATGGTGAAGAAACTGAGCCTGAAGATACAATCCCTAGAAAAGAGATCTAGGAAGCCATCTTCCAAGAAAGCCTATGCAGCACAAGATGCAGAGGCATCCTCTGAATCATCTCCTCCACCTGAGGAAGAAGATATTGATGAGGTAGCTCATTCAACTGTGGAGGCAAAAGGCAAGTACAAGCTATCTGAATGGCTGCTTGACTCTTGTGCTTCTGCCCACATGACTGACCAAGAATCACTCTTCAGAGACCTGAAGCCTCTCGAGAGGAAAAAGTGGATCAAGGTTGGGGGTGGCTACTTGACAGCTACACATGTTGGGAATGCAGTAATGGGTGGAAGGAAAGGCAAACAGATTGTATTGAAAGGTGTTCTCTTTGTACCTGGGCTTGGAGTCAATCTTGTTTCTTGGAACCAATTCAGCAAGCAGTTCGGTGTTCAACCACCAAAATTCACACTTCATTCACCTGATGGAAGGCCAGTTGTCCAGACAAGGCTTTCAGGAGGAGTACCATTCATTGAAGAAATCAGCCAAGACCTGGATGAACTTGCATACATATGCATTCCCCAGGATTCAGTGAATGAAAATGCCTGTGCATTTGCAGCTCAGACTGACCAGGATCAGTGGGAGCTGTGGCATAGAAGAGTTGGACACTTTGGAGAAGGACTAGTAAGAGACCTTCACAAAGTAACTGACCTGAAGGACAAAATTCCTGTCCCTGCAAAGCATCAGCCTTGTAGAGTGTGTTCTCTAGCCAAGATGAAGAAACACAGAGGCAAGGAGACTGAGAGGAAGCCTGCCAGGCTCTCCCTTGTTTCAATTGATATCTGTGGACCATTGCCTGTTTCAAGGCTTGGTTTCAAATGGTGGCTTGAGATTGTTGACAACTTCTCAAGAAAGAAGTGGACCAGTCCACTAAAATCAAGAGAAGATGCAGCAGACACCCTGCAGGAATGGAAAAGAAAAGCTGAACTGCAATCAGGGAATCAGCTTCAGGCAGTAAGAAGTGATGGAGCAAGGGAATTGCTTTCGTTACTTAAGCAGTGGGAGAAAGAATCTGGAATCTCCTACCACACAACTGAGGCATACAACTCAATCCAAAATGGAGTTGTAGAAAGGTCAATCCAGACATCTGAAGAACATGTTAGGGCCATGCTTGAAGATTCAAATATGCCAGTTGAATTCTGGCCAGAAGCATTGGATGCCTGTACTGTTATAAGAAATGCCCTACCAAATGGGCCAGATTTTGATGGATTCAAAGTTTCACCTGATGAAGCTTTCACTGGAAAGAGACCTTCTGTATCACACTTCAGGGTTTGGGGATGCAAAGCAGTTGTGTATATGGATGCCAAATCTCAGCCAATTGGGATGAGATCAGACAAGCTAATGAACAGGGGAAAGAATGCTGTGTTCATTGGATATGTGCCTGATACATCCAAGATGTGGCTGTTCTGGGAGCCTGACATGAAGGCTATAAGGGCTCACAACAATGCTGTCTGGTTTGAGAATGAGAAAGGAGGGGATATGACCTTGAATGTTCCCAGACTCAACCAGCCAAGCCAAGCCCCAGCAAGAAACCCAGTTGGCAGACCAAGAAAGGAGAAACTGGATCTGAAACCATTACATGTTCAACTGCCTCCACCACCAAAGGACATTAAGCAATATCAGGTGATAGCTGATCCAGAAGAAGAAAACAAGAATGAAAAACAGCAGGCTCCTAATCAGAGCCAAGAGAAACCTCAGCAAGACAACCAGAATGTCCAGGCTCAGGAGGGGAATTCAAAGAGAAGAAGATCAATTTCTGATGAAGGGTTAAGAGAAGAAAGAGTTCATAGTATGACCACAAGATCAACTATGCAGAAAAGACCAAGAGAATCAGAGGATGAAGAACTCCCTGAAGCAAAACATCACAGAGCCTTTATCTGTATGATGAAAGACCTGGATCCAAGTATGAACTGGACAGAAGAACTTCTAGGGTGTGTCTATGAGGTTGCATTCCCTGCTTTTGCACCAGGGATTGCACAAAGACAGGAGGTTCCAATTCCAAGAACCTACCAAGAGGCAATACAAGATCCAAAATGGGGTCACATGTGGGAAGAGGCAATCCAGAAAGAGCTGATTGCACTTGGAAGCAACCATACCTGGGATCAGGTAGTTCCACCAAAAGGAGCAAACCTGGTTACCTCAAAATGGGTGTTTGATGTGAAGAGACTAATCAGTGGAGCAATTGACAAGTTCAAAGCAAGACTGGTTGCAAGGGGTTTTTCCCAGAAATTTGGGGTAGATTTTCAGGAGACATTTGCACCAACAGTAAGGCATGACACACTCAGGGTGTTTATGGCTGCTGTATGTGAGAAAGACCTGGAATTGCACCAAGTGGATGTGAACAATGCATTCACTGAAAGTACCCTACAGGAAGATATCTTCATGATTCCCCCACCAGGAGTGGAAATCCCACAAGGTATGGCTCTGAAAATCCTGAGGAGCTTGTATGGCCTGAAACAAGCAGCAAGAGACTGGAACAAGCTATGTGTCTCAAAGCTGGAGAAAATGGGGTTTTACCAATCAGAGGTAGACCCATGCTTGCTCATTCACAAGGGCAGGAACCTGATGGTTTTAACCCATGTGGATGACATTCCCATTGCAGCACCAAAACTGGAAGATGTTCTCTGGTTCAAGAAAGAACTGGGCAAGGTGTTCAAAATCAAAGACCTGGGTGAACCAACCAAAATTCTTGGGATGAAGCTTACCAGAGACAGAAAGAATGGTACTCTGAAGCTTGACCAAGAACATTATATCCAGGAAAGCCTTGCAAAGTTTGGAATGACCAAAGAAATGGCCCACCCAACCTTGTCACCTCTTGACAACTATGAGAGTCTGAGGAAATCTGACTTAGATGAAGAGAGATGTGACAAGACAGAGTACCAAAGCCAAAATGGTACATGGATGTGGCCAATGACCATGACAAGACCTGACATTGCTTTTGCCCTTGGAAGACTTGGATCATATGCATCAGATCCATCCAAGAGACACCTAAAAGCACTCAGGAAACTGGCTAGATACCTGAGATCATTCCCAAGCCTGGGTTTGATGTTCAGAAGGGGAGGAGGAAAGCTGATTGGATATTCAGACTCTGATTATGCAATGGACAAAGCTGATAGAGTCTCAATCCTTGGAAGCATCTTCTTTCTCTGTGGATCACCAGTTTCTTGGATGAGTAAGAAGCAAAAGTCAGTTGCTACATCAACTATGGAAGCTGAGTACATGGCAATGAATGCATGTGCAAAGCAATCTCAGTTCCTTGCAGCACTCCTAAGGGAGATGGACTGTGCATGGTTAGTGGGAGAATGTTCATTTCAACCACTGATCAAAGGAAATTCTGATACAGTGAATGAAATCAGACCTGTTCAGATTATGGGTGACAACCAGGCAGCTTTGACTCTTGTCAAAGATGCTCATACCCATGAGAGATCAAAACATATTGATATTAGCTTCAACAAGGTCAGAAATCTTTGGTGGCAAAGAAAGATTGCAGTGGAATACACTCCAACAAAAGAGATGGTAGCTGATGGCCTGACTAAGCCAAAGACAGGGCCACAGTTCCAGCAATTCATAAGGCAATTACAACTTGCATAAAAGGCAACAAAAGTGCCTGCTCAAAGGCGATCAACGCCGTTGAGCAAACAAGATACCAGGCCTGAGAATTGAACTCAGCAGATTGGATACACTGTGCCAATCTGGAAGCCATTGCACCTGATTGGCTGACCTGGAATCTTTCCTGAATATGAATGCAAGCAGGATACAGTGGTTCAAAAGGAAAGACAAAAGAATGTGATAGAAACAGATCATTGGGATTTGTTCTACCACATTGATTCCAGATCAAGGAATTGAACCTTGCTGGTTGGATACACTGTGCCAACCAGGAGACCACTGCATCTGATTGGCTGATTGAAATTCTGAATTGCATATGTTTGTTCGGATTGGACTCAGAGACCAACTGTTCTGAGTGGGAGTGTTAGAATATACAGTCCAGTTGGTAACCTGGCAACGGATGCCAAGGCAGACTGGATTACATGATAATGGTCATGTGACTAGTCCAAGCTGACACCTTTCAGGTTCAGCTCCAACCTGTAGATAACAACAACACACTTGCTGTTCCTACTTTGGCCCCTACTACTCCTTGTAGCTTCTGTTGCACTTTATGATCCATTTATACCTGTCGGCCCTCCTCAGCTCGACAATTTTAACTATATTATCCTTAGTCTAGAGTAGGTATATTCTCTAGAGTTTAAGGCTCTACTATAAGACCTAGCTATATACAATTATATTAGAGCCTTTATTATTAATAAATACTATCTTATTAAGAAGTAGAGAGAGAAATTTTATCTAGAGTATATCTAGGTTAAGTAGCTCTAAAGCTTACTATATCGAGATATAGTCTACCTTTATACCTTAGTAACTCTATCTAATAATACTAAAGCCTTCGTTCTTATATACTATAGTCTTCGTCTAAAAGGATTAGAGCTATATTAGACTAAGGTTATCTATAGTAGTATTAATCGGTATAATACTATATATATTCTAAAGACTATCCTATTTAACTATCTCTCTAACTACGACTATCTATACTTCTTTATTAATAAGGCGATTAGTACTAATAGATAGATAATACTATATCTAATCTCTAAGATATTAGTATTTATTAATAGTCGTAAGTATATTTAGAACTTTATTAATATAGTATACTAGTAGTTAGTAGATAAGAGTACTACTACTAAAGTTAATAACCTAGATCTCGATCCTAAAATAATATATATCTAGAATAATAAGGATATTAATATTAAGAAGACCGTATCTTAGTATACTAGTACTATCTCTATATATAATTAGGCCGAGCGATATAAGGAGTATACTAAGTATAATAAATTAGATATAGACTATACTTAGATTCGTATTATAGATACTATAACCTCTATAAGTACTAGTATTAATATCGGCGATATTAAATATACGATCTAAGTTAAGATAGCTATTACTAAGGATATTAAGGATATTAACTAGTACTTAGGTCGTATCGGTTACTCTCTACTAGAAGGTAAGCGAGTATATACGTTCCTCTTCTTACTATACTATATTAATAATATAGTAAAGAAGCTAAAGGAGAGTACTATTAGTATTATAGAGAGCTTAATAACTACTACTATATAGTATCGTAAGAATCGTCGTCGCTATCGCTATATAAATACTAGTCTAAGTATATTAAGCCGCGAGATATTAAGTAAAGATATTAGTAGTATTAGTAACTTTAATAATATATCTAACCTAGAGTTACTCTTTAGCTCTAATACTAGTAATAATAGTCTAGATATAAGTACTCCTACCGCTAGTACTATAGCTACTTATTCTAAGGAGTCTCTATTTAGTAGATATAATATACTAGCTAATAATAAAGGTAAGAAGGCTACTACGAAGAAGAAGAAGGATAATAATAGCTAGAATAAGATAGAGTATAGATAGTACTAGGATATTCCTAATATCTTCTTTACTATATATAACGACTATCTATATAATAATAGCTACTATTCTTATATAGTAATAAATAACTTCCTTAGAGAAGCTTATAGCCTATATCTACTAGAAGGCTAAGCTAGTAAGAAGGAGTATTATAATATCTATAACTCTAAGCTATTTAAGGTCCTATCTATAGTACTAAAGATACTAAAGCCTCCTTCTAAGTCTAGTAGACTAGGACCTTAGATATACTATACTTTACTATATATTAAAAAGTATTATAAAGCCTAAGTAAATAAGCTACTAGAATATACTAGTATTTAGTTATTTAATATACCTTCGAACTTCTTTATAGATTAGACTCTCTAGTAGTAATTAATAGAGATCTTTATATTAGTAAAGGACTATAACTACTAGTAGGATACTATCGAGGGTATTCTAGCTAATATAGATCTAGATATTATAGATCTAGGACGTATAGTAAACGCTCTACTTTATACTAAAGCTTTATTACTAAAGGACTAGAATCGATAGGACTAGATTTATAATCTTATTATCGTACTCGAAGATATAGCTACTAAGATCTATAAGGACGTATCGATAGTTTAGACTAAGTATATAAAGTAGTCTTAGAAGTAGAAGGAGGTAGAGACTAAGAAGAAGATAGAGGAAGAGATAGTAATAATCGCTAAAAAGATAGACGAGTAGGCTACTACTAGTCTACTATAGCTATTAGCTCTAGAAGAGTAGTAGGAGCTCTAAGAGTAAATATAGAAGAGTATCTTAGAAGCGGCTAAGATAGAGTTATATTATAAGTAGGCGGCTATTAGCTTACTATTATATAGGTATATCGAGAGCTAGTAAGATAGAGGTTCTACGACTTCTTAAGATTATAGTAGAGCTACTTCTAGACCTTCTATTTCTAGATCTTCTACTACTAGATTATCTACTACTAGACTATCTACTACTAGACTATCTACTACTAGACTATCTACTACTAGACTATCTACTACTAGATTATCTCGATAAGCTCGTAAACTAAAGTATAAAGTAAGTAAGCTATCTAAGGTTCTCTAAAATATCTTTACTACTAAAGTAGCTACTTCTATTAGTATAATAACTAAATAAAGCTTAGATACGGAGGATACTTCTACTATTAGTTCTACTATATCGCGTCTATACTTATTCTCTCTAGACTATAATACTCCTATCGATCTAGTAGAAGTATAGAAGATACTTAATCTAACTAATCGCGAATAGTATAACTTAGTATCTTTAAGTAGTCGTATTAGAAAGATAACTACTAGAGATAAAGGGATTTAGGGTACTAGTAGTCGTAAGAGAAGCCTAAGCCTTACTAGTCTTACTAGTACTACTAGCTAAGAATCTAATATAGGTAAGGATTAAATATAAGTAAGGATCGAATATAGGCGAGGATTAAATAGTCTATCGAATACTAATCTTATATAGAGAGAGAGTATATATCTTTATAGATAGTATTATACTATCCTAGAATAGTATAGATCGTAATTATACTATCCTTATATACTAACTTAGTCTCTAACTCTAAATATAGTCTTATATCCTTAGATACTATTATATACTAGTATTAAATAGAGGCTCGCTACTCTTACCTTTAAAGTAGTAGTATAATAATATATTACCGTTATTATTACCTACTATTATCGCTTCTAATAGGTTATATACTATAGCGTAAAAGCTTATCTATACGAATATATATCTCTACTTTCTAACCTTAACTTCTTTTTCTTCTTTATATTAATAATACTAACTATATACTAGTATCCGTATTACGTAACTAGTAATAGTATATACCTCTATCTCTAGTAATATACTAGCTATCTATATATATAATAGTATCGAAACCTTTTTATCGTATATAGATAGCTCTATAGCGATTAATACTATTTCTAAGCTAGTTCTACGACTTACTACTAATAGAACTACTTCGAATAGTTAAGATCTCTCTTTAGGTACTTTACTTAGTCCTTACTTTAGTCTCTAATAGGCTTTACCGATATAAGACGTTATAGACGCGACTCTTCTAGTAAGTAGGTTCGAGGTTTACTATAGTTCTAATAGCTAGTACTAACTATATACGATTAAGTATATACTTCTAAGTAATACTAAAAGATCTAATAAAAATTAGCTTATAACGATACGTAGTTTCTATATATAAGATCTTCTCGCTATACCTCTAATAGACTTAGATACTATCTATCTAGTAGAGGATACTAAGACGAAGAGTAATAGTCGATATAAGATTAGATAGTAGGTATAAACTATAGAGGTCTCTAATAGGCTTAGCTAAGGTAAAAACTCTTTAGTAACGTATACTAATAAAGTATTAGTAAAGGTAAAAACTTTTTAATAAGATATACTAGCGCCTTCTCTTCTAATAAGTAGATAGAATATTTATAGTATTACTATTCGTAGTAGATAGTCTTCTTATCTATTACTATAGGCTTTCCTTATTAGACTCTTCTCTAGATACTAAATATATATCTAGTTAGGCTTCGCGAGATATATAGTTACTTAGATCCTAATTTAGTTCGAATTTAAGTTATTCTAATAGCTATAATCGTCTTAATCTTCTACTTTAGTATTAGGAGTATATAATATCGGATATTATCTCTAGGTTACTTTAAGTATAGCTATATAATAGTTCTATAGTATAAATAGGCGTCCTTAGGTATAGCGTCTTTAAGAGAATAAAATAAATAAACTACTATCCTTATAATACTTTAGATACGGTTTAATCTCTATAGATTAGTATCTAGTACTTACTAGTATTACTTTCGCTTAATAAGTACCTATTCTATATACCTTAGCGAGGTCTTAGTCCTTTAGGTCTACTTAGTTATATATACTATAGTTAGTATTAAGTAATAGTTATATTAAGAGCTCTTAGGCTTATAGGTAATATAAATTCTATACTATACTTATTAAGTATATACTTTTATAGCCGCTTAAGATAGCCGTATACGAACTAGATCCCTAGACGTAATTATTCTTTCTTCTCTATCTTCTATAGTAACTAAAGTCTTCTAGTAGATCGTATCTTAGAGAGAGTTTAAGTATAGAGGATATTAACTAACGACTAGAATATAGTCCTTATATATTATCGCTCCGCGTATCTATCCTTACTATATATATTATAGTACTAATAGCTACGGTATAATAAGTATAGTATTATTATTAGCTTCTTATAATACGATATTAGTTCTTTATATTTAAGACGGCTATCGTTATCGTATTAGGTACTTTTACTAGTACTATTTACTAGAAATATACTTAATTAACGTATCTCGTATTATTTAGTTTATATTCTTTATATAGAGTCGTAAAGTCGTATTATAATACGTAAAAGTAAGAAGTCGCGATCTCGAAGCTAGTCTATTCCTACTAATCGGATACTCTACTATAGTAAATCTAGAGTCTTAGTAGAACTCGATATTCTAGTACTTTCCTTAAATTTATATTTCTAAACTATATCTCCTCTTCTAATATCTCTAACTCTTAAAACGACTAAGTCTACTATCTAATCCGAGATATTATAGTACTATTTATATTCTAGAACTATCGAAAAATTTAAATCCTAAAGATCTTATTTTTCTAAATCTTTAGAAACTAGATTTTTAAGCTCTAGAAAAGGGAGATCTAAATAACTATTTTAATAAGGAATATATTATAGATTACTCTACGATTAATACTAGATTAATCTAAAATATAATAAAAGACTTAGCGAAATTTATTACTAATCCCTCTATAAGATAATAATAATAATATTTAACGCGATAATAGTATTCTATACGGTAATAATATTCTATATAGTAATAATATAAATTTTAACTATATTATAACGTACTATATAGTTATAAAGAGCTAGATAATAGAGGCGTTTAGGAATAGAATATAGATATAGAAGTAAAGATAGAGGTAAAGATAGAGATATAAATATAGATATATAAATATAGAGGTAGAGATAGTATTATTTAAAAACTATCTATATACTAATTTCCTTATAGAGAATCTTTGTAAGTCTATAGCTAGTATACTTAGTATTACTAGTTTTCCTATTAAATAAGGCCTTATTCTCTATAGTATACTTTCTATAATCCTTATTATTATAGTCTAAAAAGAAATAGCGAGTATAAGGACTAATAGTATACTTCTAGCTAGTATCTATCTTATTAATATAGCTAGTATAAGAGTATAGAGTCTAGTTCTCGCGAGATATAGTATTCTACTTATTATTATCTAGATAGTCTAGTTTATAGAGGTCGAGACGAGGACCTTTCGGCCCTTTCTTCTTTTTTAGTAGAGGTTATACTTACTATTACTATTACTACTAAGATAGTACTAGAGAGCGCGAAACTATAGGGTCTAGTAGACTAGTATAACGAGTAGTAAGGCGAGAAGAGATAGAGATATATACTAGTAAGCTAGCCTATCTTAATAGTATAAAGGCTAGTAGTATATAGATAATACTATAATATATTAGTACTTTAGATAGCGAATACGTTTTACTATATATACTCTTAAGAAGCCGGAGTAACTTTATCTTACTTAAAGCCTAGAAAGTCTTTAATCTACTACTACTACTATATTAGTAGTAGTAGTCGTAGAAGTATCTATACTTCGATAGATAGAAAGTCTATAGTAAAGTTAATCGCTTCTTATACTTCTTAGTTAGATATAGTAGTAATAGTAATAGTAAGATATATTAAAGGTAAGAATAGTATTAATATTAGTATTACTAAAGAGGAAAGGAAGAGAAGGAAGTATAGTAATAAGAAGTCTAATATATATTTAGTTACTATTATTATACTTAATAATAACTAAACCCTTACTTCCGACCCTTAGCTTACTATTATTATAATCTAATTATATAAAGCTAGTCTATACTTTACTTAATAGTCCTTTACCTATAGTATCTAAAATATCTCTAGTAGTATCTATACTAGTATTATTATCTCCTATTAGATCGAGTATAGTATTAGTAGCTATATTAGTCTAGATATCGTTATATTCCTCTACTATAGTATTCTCTAATAGACTACGATCGACTCTAGTATAGTTAAGCGTATTAGTAGACCTATAAGCTATATCTTCTATTATAGATAGCCTACTATTAGTATAGCGCTTATAGATAGTATTAATCTTAGCTACTTTATCTAGTAGTATATTAATACTAATCTAGTAGATATTAGTAGATAGGATACTATTAGTATCCTCCTTCTTAGTTAGACTATTTATAATAAGCTTATCTACTAGACTAAATATATTATTAGTTATATCCTTACTATAGTATATACTATTTAGCTTAATATTACTTAGACTAGTCTCGAAGATAGCCTTTATAATATAGGATAATCCTCGATTTAATACGATCTTCTTAAAGATTACTGTCGAGCTGAGGAGGGCCGACAGGTATAAATGGATCATAAAGTGCAACAGAAGCTACAAGGAGTAGTAGGGGCCAAAGTAGGAACAGCAAGTGTGTTGTTGTTATCTACAGGTTGGAGCTGAACCTGAAAGGTGTCAGCTTGGACTAGTCACATGACCATTATCATGTAATCCAGTCTGCCTTGGCATCCGTTGCCAGGTTACCAACTGGACTGTATATTCTAACAATTACTATAATATTATATATTAAGTTTCTAAAGTACTTATAGTCCTTAGAGTAGTCTAGATTATATAGTTCTAGCTACTTATCTATAGTAATAGCCTTACCTCGAATACTAGAAGGATTAATTATACTATATATAAGAATAGTAGTTTATAGTTTCTTATTAGTTACTTCGCTAAGTAACTAGTAGAAGTATAGTATTTTACGGCTATAGTTAAGTTAGTAGGCTCTAAAGAAGTAGATAATAAGGTAGTCGATTAGTCTATAGATATAACTAATATCCTATATATATATAGCCTTCTTAAGAGTATAGAAGAGCTTAGCCTCCTAGAATATATAGTATATAGTAGTATACGATAGATTTAGACTAACTAGGTTCTCGATTATATTACTATTCTTATCCTTAGTATAGTAGCTAATCTAAGCTTCGGTAGTAAATACCTACTAGTAGATATTATTAATTATAGTAATATATTACTTAGGCGTTAGCTTAGTAATTACTTTTAGGTATATCTCCTTACGAGACTTATTATAAGGACCTATATATAGTATACTATATATTAGCCGTACTAAGCCTCGGGAGGGCCCGGCTTAGCCTACTCTAGGCTATTCTAGCTTTTATAGCTCCTTCGTACTCTCTTCTTTCCCTTCCTTATCGATTCGAGTATCTTATACTTAGGATAGTTTAGCCTATATATTATAACCTACTCTTATATACGAATCGATCTTCTAATATATAACGAACTATTTAGTAATAGTTCCTACCTCGAGGAAGGCCGGTAAATAAACCGCCTAACCTAGAAGCGAGCTAGAAGGCTTAGTAACGCTAGATACTATCCCTAAGAGGGGAGCAATATATCTATAGAAGGCGACGAAGATAAAGGATTAGCTCCGCCTAATAAGGACGGATCTATAGAAGACTAAGGAGGGCCGGTCGATAACTAATCTAGCTTAGACGACGATAATCTAGAGCGATAGATCCTTATAGCTAAGAAAGAGGCTAAGAAGGTAGAATAACGAGCTAAACTAGCTAAAATTAAGGCTAGGACTACCGCGGCGAACGCGACGATTACGGAACTAGCGGCCGGGAGACCGCTAGCTATTATTAGTCGGCCTACCTTAGGCTATACTATACTAACCTCGACTATAATCTCTAAGGCTCGTAATCTAACGGTCTTTATAGGCAAGAGCCGAGTAGAATAGTAGTAATAGGCCGACTCGATAGAGAGAATCTTCTATAGAAATCTAACTATCTATATTACTAAGCTTACTAAGATAGACTTCGGTAAGGAATAGGTCGATTACGAATACTAGTTAAAATAGAAGTACTATACTAAGTCGCTTAGGATAATCTAATCTATATAGAAAGAAATAAAGGTATATATACTAGACTCGATAGGATCTATAGAGGAGAGGGCCTAATAGGCCTATATACGACTTCGTTATACTAAATAAGGCCTCCGAGACCTATTAGAGCTTATAGAGTATATAAAGATCTAGTAGGACGAGATCGGTAAGGATAAATAGTCCTAATAGATATATACTTTTATAGTAGCGCTATACGATAACCTCTAGAAAAGACTAAGTCTTATTAAGCTACTACTAGCTACTCTAATAGAGGTAGAGAATAGAGCGTACGAATAATAGAGATATATAAAACTAGTAGAAGATAGTAGGGCGAAGGAAAAGGGTCGCCCGCGCTCTAATATAACCTACGATAATATAGATAAGGATACGCTAGACCGTAAACGACTATCTAGATCCTAATAGTAGCCTAATAGTCTATCGAGACCTAATTCGGACCGCGGACTATTCTAGAAAGCTAACGATAACTAGATTCGTTACTACTACTACTAAGAGATAGGTTATAAGCGACTAGAATACCTAGCTCTAAAGTAGAAGAGGTCGGAAAACGATAGCCCTATACTATAGAACGCCTCGTTACGGCTAGGGAAGTTTCGTATATAGAGGAGTAGAGACAATCTATAGAGCTAGGCTCTAAGATATTAAAGCCTTATAAGGAGCTAATTAGGCTCGATCTAGAGTTTACTAGGCTAGATAGGCCTAGGAAGGTAAAGGGCTCGCTCGATTATAGTGCCTAAGATAATTTTATTAGTAATATACTAGCTAAAGAGCTCGGTTTATATCTAGAGCGTAAGCCTAGTACTCGATATAGGACTCTTAATAGGTAGAGTCTATCTATTAACGGCTACTATCGCGTAAAGTTTTTAGCGCTAGATATAAATAGTATAGCGAAAGGATATATAGACGATTTTACTATAGATAGGATTTACGGTTTCGATATAGTTCTAGATATACCCTAGTTATCCTAATAGAATCCCGCTATTAATTTCTACTACTATATAGTAGTATAGAGAAAACGAAATAGCTAAAAATAGTATAAGTTAGCCCTCGTTACCGCGGTAACTATACTATAAGATATATTAGACTCCTCGACTATACTATATATAGGATCGCTAGCGCTAAATAATCCCTTATTAATAAAGGTTATTCCGGAGCGGTATAAGAAGTACTCGAAGATCTTCTCTAATAAGGATATATTACTATTACCGGATTATAGACTATACGAATTAAGTATCGACCTTATAGATAGTAAGTTATCCCTATAGAGCCTATTATATAACCTTTCGGAGATAGAGCTAGAGGTTCTATAGAAGTATCTAGAAGAGTATCTCGAGAAGGGCTAGATTAGATCTTCGAGGTTACTAGCTAGTATAGATATCCTCTTCGCGAAGAAGAAAGATAGTAGTCTATACTTATATATTAACTATCGGGCCTTAAACGCTATTACTATTAAGAATCGCTATCCTCTCCTACTTATCTAGAAGTCCTTAGATAGGTTAGCGGGCTCGAACGTATATACTAAGCTCGATATATATAATACCTACTATAGGCTCTATATTAAGAACGATAATAAGTAGAAAATAGCCTTTAGGATCCGTTATAGCCTCTTTAAGTATATAGTAGTCCTATTTAGGCTTACGAATATCCTAGGAACCTTCTAGGTATATATTAATAGTACCTTATCGGACCTAATTAACGTATTCTATATTATATACCTCGATAATATACTAATCTTCTCTAAAAACGAAGAGGAATATAAGTAATATATCTTAGCGGTTCTTAAGCGCCTAGAACGGTATAAGCTCTACTATAAACTATCTAAATACGAGTTCTATACGGATTCGGTATCCTTCTTTAGATATAAGGTTAGCCTATAAGAGGTAGAGATAGAGCTAGAGTAGGTTAATACTATACGAGATTAGCTAGTATCTAAATTAGTATACGATATCTACGTATTTATTAGCTTTATAAACTACTACCGCCGCTTTATTAAGGGATTCTTCTATATCGCGGCGCTACTAAACCGTTTAATAGAGAGGGAGCCTAATATAGCCTATAGTAGCTATAAATAGCGGAAAGAGGAATCTCGGGAAATCTATATCCCGCCTAATATACTTAAGTCGTTCTAAGACCTAAAGAAGGCGTTCTACTCGGCGTCTATATTAAAGTACTTCGACCTAGAAAGATCTATATAGATCGAAACTAATATATTAGGGTATATAGTATTAGGTATCCTATACTAATAGTACGAGTTTAAGGCTAAGATATAGTAGTTCCTAGTTATATACTTCTTAAGAAAGATAAATATAGCGGAGCGGAACTACGATATATATAATATTAAGCTACTAGCTATAGTCGAGACGTTTAAGTACTATCGATACTATCTCGAAGATACGAGGTATTAGGTAGAGCTAATATTAGACTATAATAACCTATAATAGTTTATAACTACTAAGTCCCTATTAAGGCGCTAAGTAAGATAGGTAGAATAGCTCTCCGTATTTAACTTTATAATTATATATATCCTAAGTAAGCTTAATAGTATAGTAGATATAGCGAGTAGAAGACCGGACTATATAGACGTCGACTATTCTAGTCGCTAGATAGTCTAAGAAGACTCTAAACTAGTTCTAAAAGCCTTATAGATCTAATTAGGGCTAGGAGGCCTAATAATAGGTAGGGGTATTACTACTAATATTATAAAGATAGTAGCGAAGTTAGAAGGACCCTTTAAGTATATCTCGGTAGTACGGATAGAGGTAGAAGATAAGACCGATATTCTCTAGAGGATTTAAGTAGCCTAGTAAGAAGATCCGATAGCCTAATAGGTCTATAAAGCGATCGAGGATCGGTAGAAAGATCTTTAGCTAACGAGATAGAAGGATAGGAGTAGTATACTCTAGCTTAATAAGCGTATCTACGTACTAGTAGGCCTATATAGACTTAAGGTACTCCGAATCTACTACGATAACCCTCTTATAGGCTACTTTAGGTTTAAAAGAACTATAGAGCTAGTATAGAAGGCGTACGACTAGCTAGGTATCCGACAATATATTAAGGACTATACTAAGAGCTATAAAGCTTACGGTAAAGCGAAGCCTAGACGCTATAAGCTATATAGTAAACTCTATACGGAAGCCCTACTAGAGGCATTCTAGGAGAACCTTATACTAGACTTTATTATAGACCTCCTACTAAGTATATATCTAGGCTAGGTATACGACTTAATCCTTATAATAGTAGATAGGTTCTCTAAGATAGTCTATTATATTCTAGTAAGGAAGGATATCTTAGTTAAAGGCCTCGCGGATATATTCCTAAGGGAAGTTATACGCCTATATAGGATACTAAAGTTAATTATCTCCGATAAAGGGCTAATTCTAATATCTAAATACTAGAGCTCCTTTAACTACTACCTTAGGGTACGTAGAGCCCTTAGTATAGCCTACTACCCTTAGACTAATAGCTAGACTAAGCGTTAGAACTAGATAATAGAGTAATACCTATAGGTATACTATTACTACGAGTAGGATAACTAGGTAAAGCTACTTAGTATAGTAGAGTTCGTATATAACGACTCGAGTTACTCTTTAACTAAGACTATCCTATTCTAGGTATATTAGGTACGAGACCTATTAAGCGCGAGATAGTCCGAAATAGCCTAGAAGAGTAGTAACTCGGCCGATATAGAGTAGCTCGCTAAACGAGTAGTCGAAACGTAGCTTTCCCTTAAGTAGAGGCTACTAAAAGCTAAGGAAGACTAAGCGAAGTACTATAATTACTACTATATCCTAAAGAAGTACGTAGTAGGGGATATAGTATATCTATCTACTCGAAACCTAGCTACCGATAGAGCCTCGAAGAAGTTAGACTATAAGTATATTAGTCTATACTAGGTCTCGAAGATTATTAGCGATATAGTATATATCCTAGAGCTACTAAAAACGATATTAATCTACCTAATATTCTATATCTTACTACTCGAGCTATATAAAGAGGTAGATAAAGCTATAAGGGCCTAGGATAACCTAGAAGAGCCTATCCTAAATAATCTAGATATCTATATAGTTAAGAAGATAAAGGGATAGGACCGCGATAAGGATAGAAGATAGATTTATAGGGTATCTTAGTAAGGATATAATTCTAAAGAGGATACCTAGGAATATACCGAGGATATTAGTAGGTCGGTAATATACGCCTATAAAAGGTCGATTAGATAAGGTATAAGGAGACGCCGAGGGCGTTAATAGGCTAAGATAGGCCTTAATAGGCTAGTATAGATAGGTAGAGATATCCTTAGGGCTTAGAGGGATATCTATAGTATAGTAAACTCGAAATATAGATTAGAAGTCTTATTAGATATATTTATATACTATTAACCGGGATATCTTCCTAAATACTATATTAAAGGGACTAAGACGAGGGCTAAAATAGGCTAGAATAGCCCTATAGAACCTAGAATATATAAAAAGACTAAACTAGATATCCTCCTCGGTATTAATCTCGTTAGAAGAGATTATAATATCGTCTAGTATACTAGAGAGGGCGCGAGAGAGGGTAGTAGCTCTAGACTAGGCCGCGATAGTAGTCTTAACGGTATAGAGGGCGGTACCGAGGGTCTTAATACGCTAGAATAGGTTAGAATAGGCTAAACTAGGGCGAAATAAACTAGACTTACTTTACGGAGGGTAACGATATCCGTAGCGCTATCTACTATACTAGGAGTAGGTATTAGATACTTCTTCCTACTCGAACTAGCTAGAGTCGCTAGAGTACTCTCCTTATTATCGTCTACCTTACGCTATAATAGGGTTAGCTAGGCTAAACTAGGCTAAAATAGGCTTATATTCCTTAGAGCTACGGTCGTTATAGATATACTTAGCTATAAGTAGGCTAGTCTTAGAAGGCGTAGAGACGCCTATATATAAGTATAGGCTATCCTTACTAGCGAAGGAGGGCTTATCGCTAGAAATATATTAGTAGGGGCTAGAATAGGCTAAGCTAAGTATATATACTATCTAATTATATCGTAGAGCTCCGTAGTAGCCTCTTATACGGCCTTAAGGATATCTTCGTCGGTATTTAGGGCGATAGCGATATAGCGAGTAGTATTAAAGGTATCGATACGGCCTTAATAGGACTCGGGGAACTAAAATAGGTTAGAATAGGCCTAAATAGACTAAGATAGGTATATCTACCTCGTAGTACTCGCTATTAGTATAGAGGTAGTAGGTATAGTACTTTATATAGAACCTAGAGCTATCGACGTCCTTATACTTATCGTTCTAGGGGTTCGCTATCTTATAGAAGTTCTAAATAGATTAGAATAGGCTAAAATAGGATATTTTAGGGCGGAGCTATACCTAGAGCTACTTAACTATAGTAATATTAGCCGGAGCGATATAGTTAATATATAGATTACTATTATAGGCGCCGGTATTAGCCTATTCCTTACGCTACTTAGCCGCTATAGTATAGATCGATACGGAATAGGCTAAAATAGATCTAGATTAACTAAGAGAAGCGTACGATAGCGGCGGAGAGGACTTACTATACTAAGTTAGCGTATACTAATCTAGAATAGGCTAGTATAGGTATCTCTATCTATACTACTAAAAATAGTATTTCTAGCTTACCTTATTTATTAAGGTTATAGAAAGGAATTTAGATTAGTAGAAGAACTAATCGTACCCCTTACTTCCGCGATTAGTACTTAAATCTACGCTATACTAAAAAATATAGTAGCCTAGATTATATATAAAAAAATCTACGAAATAAGGATATATAGAAACTTAGGATCTTAAGGATAACGATCCCTAAAAGGGGGGTAGTTATAAGGACCTATACGTAGTATACTATATATTAGCCGTACTAAGCCTCGGAAGGGCCCGGCTTAGCCTACTCTAGGCTATTCTAGCTTTTATAGCTCCTTCGTACTCTCTCCTTTCCCTTCCTTATCGATTCGAGTATCTTATACTTAGGATAGTTTAGCCTATATATTATAACCTACTCTTATACTTATTACCTTTAGCTTAGCTATCGTCTAGATATCTATAGTTAATTAGCTACTACTTTACCTATCTATTAACTCTACTCTATATACTACGAGTAATAATATTCTAGAACGTAAAGAACTTCGGCTTCTAGTTTATAATATCTTTTAGAGTCTAGAATAGAATATTATCGAATATATAATAACCGAGGTATTCCTTATCGCTATTACTAGTCTAGTACGTCTTTAATATAGTATAGTAGTAGTTTATAAAGTAGTAGAATAAGGTAGGATATAGTAGAGCCTAGTCTTTATAGTTATATATCTTCTAAGCTTTAATACTCTCGAATATAATACTTAGTATATATACTAATCTTATATTATCGCTACTAATAAGCTATAAGCGGGTCTCGAAATCCTTATTACGATCTAGACTAAGATAACTAGGCTAGATATCCTCTTAAATAGCGATTATACTCTTAATAGAGGCCTCGTTATTAAACGATACTAGTATAGATAGAACTAGTATATAGTTATACTTTATCTTCTATATTAGAATCTATACTAGATAATAGAAATCTATCTTATTATTCTTAAAGATCGACTTAATCTAGTTACCTACTATATACTTAATTACTTTATTAATAAAGTACTTACTAGTTATCTCCTTCTATATATCCTTTACGATATTAGCGATAATATCGTTAGTATCTAGTAGCTTAGACTAGTCGATTATATTCTTAATTAGACTCTCTAGTAGGATTATATTATATTTAGTAATTAAAGAGGTTATTATAGTATACTACTTATTAGAATCTCTAGTAATCTAATTATAATAGATATCTACTTAATTAAAGTTATTAATAGCTTAAAGGTCTATAGGTCCTTAGCCTACTTCTTTACCTCTATTTCCTAAATCTTTATATTATAGCCTATAATTATACTAATAGTAGAGGGACTTATAATAAGGCCGACTACGTTTGGTATATTTATAACCTTAGTCTTTATACTATTCGCGATATAGAATATACCTAACGTATTAGCTATCTAGTTAGAGTTCTTTAGAGTAATAGAGTAGATAATAATAGTAGTAATTATAGTAATACGTTTCTTATATAGGCTATACTTATCCTTAAACTATTACTAGTATTACTTCTATTTACTCTTCTAGTTCGGGAGTAGCTTATTATATAGAAGACTATACTACTCTAGCGCCTCGTTATAGATAATATTATCTATCTTAGTAATATTAAGCTATTCTATATTCTATTATAGATTATATTCTATAAGAACTATTAGTAAGATATTCGATTATATATTAACTAGATATAATATCTACTTCTAAAGAACTTCTTACTAATAAGATCCTTTAACTCCTTATATAATATATAACTAGATAAGAACTCTTTATAACCGAGTACCCTATAGATCTTCTTAATATAGCGGCGATATTTAGGCTTACTAGGTCTACTAGGTCTACTAGCGTACTTATTTACTATTTCTAGTAATATTATATTATACTCGTTAATAAACTTTATAATCTCTTTATACTTCTAGTTCTTATCTCTATAGATAGCTTAATATATATACTTAGGCTTATCTATAACTATATCTAGATCTTAGTCTTTATCGTCTTTATCGCTAGTATTTAATAGTATATAATTATTATTAGAGACCTCCTTATTAGGAAGGCCTTACTCGAGTTAGAGATCTTTATCGTCGCTAAGACTACTAGTATTAAAGTTATCCTTATCTTTATCTTTATCCTTATCCTCCTTATCTTCCTTATCTTCTTTATTATCTTCTTCTCCTTAGTCTATTAGATCTATACTATCTATATTCTAGTTATTATAAGTAAGCTCCTTAAGGATTATACTTCTAAATTAGCTAGTTAGAGGAATAGAACTTAGTAGATTATTAGAAGTATCTATAATAGCTAGCTTAAGAAGAGATCGGTCGATTTATAAGTAATAGTATATAAGAGATATATACTTATATTAATATAGATAAGATATAGATATAAATATAGATATAGTCGATACTTAAATAGAAGTTAGAGATAGTAGAATACTTAAATAGTATTTACTAGCTAGAAGTAGATCGCGTTATTATATTATATTATATATATATATATATATATATATATATATATAGGCTAAGATATAAATAGAAATATATACTAGAAGCTACTAGAAACTTATTACTTCTTATTACTACTCTTTAGTCTCTATATACTTAAATAGATATATATTCTTAATACTCGCGCGCTCCGATTTATAATAATAATATTATAATACTATATCTAACGCCTCTAATAAGAACCTCGAGCTATAAGAACCTCGAGCTATAGAATAAGCTCCTATCTAATATTACTATATATATCGATTATATTAATCTACTAAAGAAGAACCCCTTTAAGATCGACTATTACTACGATAGCTTCTAATATCTAAGCTATAAGGCTTATAGTAAGTAACTATATATAGTACTATATCTTAAGTACTAGAAGCTACTATAGCTTATTACTAATATTAAGGTAGAGCCTACTATAACTTTAGATACTAAGCGCGCTATTACTAGTAATATCCTTTAGTATATCTTAAAGGACTTCGTCGAGTTTAATAAGTATAATAAGTAACTAAGTAAGTAATAAATCGATATACTTTAGGAGCTTATATTTAAAACTAAGAGCGAGCTTATTAATAATACTAATAGTAAGGGTTGTCTACTATCTAAGGCCTTTACCCTAATAACTAGTATATATATAGAAGAAGGGATATATAAGATATAGTAATATACTAATAGTACTATAGGAGATTTTAGTTAAGTCGCTCTACTATCTTAGCTAGACTTAAATATATCTATCTTCTATAGTTAAGTTATTAGTAAGTCTTCTATTAATTAGAAGGTATTATATATAACTACTAGTATAGATAAAGTCGATTAGATAAAGGCTTAGTACCTAAATCTAGTCTAAGATATAATATTTCTATATAATAGTTATTTTTTAACTATACTATATCTTATAAAGGTTAGACTAGCGCTAAATAAACCGTAAGGTTAAACTCTATAGTAGTATATAGGAAAATAGATAGATTAAAAAATATAATTTTAGATAGTTACTATAGTAGCTAGCTATAGTTTAACTAGTATCTAGATTTAATATATTTCTTAATAGTACTATATTATATATATATAATTTTTAGATTATTAAATTTAGAATTGTACGCGCTATAATCTCCGCGTATTAGAATATTATATTTTATATTATATATTAATCTTATATTTTAGTAGAGGGCTATATACTAAATCTATAATAATTAGTCTTAGACCTATAGGCGAAGAATTAGTCTCTATTGCTCCTATTAGCTATTCTAAAAGTGTAAATCTAACCTAAGAAGCCGCAAAGTCTAACTCTATACACGTAATCGCAAACTAATTCTTCGTCCATGGGTCTAACGTTGAGGTAGCCGGCGCCCTGTGTCTAGATTCTAGAACACGCAGAACGCCGGACCGACTTTGTATGTACGCATCTTCAGATTGAACCACCGGCGAGCATACAACGCATAGTGCCTTCTCCACACCTTCCGCGTAGGCGGAAGGCGCGTTTCTACAGACACCTGAAGGCAAGTCTAATTGCAATTCCGCCCGCCTAACATTTCTAGACCTCCGTTGCCGCATTCTCCTCGCAAGCTCCTCGAATACTCCAACTCCGGCCTAGAGATGTCCGGCTTCGCTCAGACGAAGGTGGAAGCCTTAAAAGGCGAACCCTTTCAGTCATGACTGCAGCACTTCAGATCATCCCTTTCAAATCTCAACATGTCGCTGTCATTAAGAGTCACACAGAGCGCTATCAACTTCTCAACTGCAATCATCGAGCTTGCGCTCAATCCAGTCATCTCCGGAGCACTTCTTGCAGCCATCAGCCATCAGCGAAGCCCATCGGTTCTCAAGCAATATGCGCCAGCATTGCTGTCAGCCCTTGGCAGCCTCAGGAATGAGCGCAGTAAGACTATACTGCGCGTAATGATCGGCGCTGGCATCATTCGTTGGTTCAACAGACTCCTCAACAGCATTGCACTCAACAACTGGCGGATAACAGCACAGCCGGCGCTTCCGTGGCATGAGCAGATTGCTGTCGTGACTGGAGGCAGTGGTGGCATTGGCCAATGCCTTGTTGAGCAGCTCTTGGCATGGAATGCCAAGGTGGCAGTGCTTGACGTTCTTCCATTGCCAAAAGGCCTCGAGAACAACGCCAATGTAGCGTATTACAGATGCGACCTGACCGATCCTTCATCGATTGCCACTGCAGCTGAGCAGATCAGGTCTCGCTTTGGTCACCCGACCATTCTCATCAACAATGCTGGACTCACTGGACAGACACATCCAACGTCGGAGAATGCCATTCTACAAATGAAGGAGGAACGCCTTAAGAGACTCTTCGGCGTTGATTGCTTCGCTCTATGGTATCTTGCAAAAGAGTTTGTGCCTGAAATGATTAGGAAGAACAGTGGTCATGTCATCACAGTCTCGAGCATGGCTGCATTCGCGACCTGTCCAATGAATGTTGACTACAGTGCTTCCAAAGCAGCTGCCATGGTCTTCAACGAGGGATTAGCCAGCGAGCTCAAGCATATTCACCAGGCACCAGGTGTTATCACCACCGTTGTGCACCCAAGCTTCACTGCGACACCCATGACAGAACATATGGCGAGCCACAATGAGAGGCGCACTGGCAAGCAGATGAGTCGAGAATCTGTTGCTAACCAAATCCTGGCCCAGATCCGTGCGAAAAGAGGTGGACAAATTATTCTGCCTCGAACGCACTCGCTTCTTGCTGGTCTACGCTCTTGGCCGAATTGGCTGCAAGAAGTGTTCCGTGATGCCCTTGGAAAAGATGCTGCAGAGCCGTTCCGTGACGCAAATATCAAGATCAACATCTGATGCTAAAGCTTGCGAGCTAGTCGTCGTGCTGACTGCGTCGAGGCTGCGTCTTATCTGGCTGACTTTGAGGTGCTGCTGCCGTATAGGATTGACGGTATGATCTTGCGAGTATAATCTGATGGCGATAGCTATAATGGACCACTGTAGCACTTTCAACTTCGCTTATACAGCGCCGCTGGCTGTTCAATACCTTGTCAATTCCGCTACTGACATGCACACATGCGTCTCGATCTGCCTCGGCGCTTCACATGACCTCTTTCCATGTACACTCTTTCATACCTTCCTTCATCCAACCCACGTGTAATTAGCGTCGATCGGTTACTCGGGTGTTCTCGATAGGGTATAGTGTAGTTTCTGGCTGAGCAACGGCATAACTTGTGATGGTATTATGAAAGCCACGAGGCATCTCGCCACTCAGTCTCCTTTGAGCGATCTTTCCTTCTGTCGCAGGCTGCGACGGAATTTCCCTATTCTCATCATGCCTGCAATACCACAGCAGACGAATGCTCGATTGCGACGGACGGCAGCTTGCCTGGCGTGCCACCGACTCAAAATGCGATGCGAAGGCGCCGACAATCCACCCTGCGCCCGATGCTTGAAGGCCGGCAGAGAATGCTGTATGCCTTACATTAGCAGCAGAAATAGGGCCACCAGATGCCGTACGTTACCTACGTCGGCCAAAGCGCAAGACACCAGTCACGGCGTCACAGAAGGTCAGACTTGCACAACTATTAATGATATTGTGGACAAGCCCAGCGAGGCTAACACGAGTGAACGTCGTTTCCATCCGCCAGCCATAGCATTACCTTCCCTATACGAAGGACCACCAGTGGCCGTTGCAGTGCTTGGCAAAAGCCCCGGTATGCAGTCGACTGGGTCTTCTAGGAGCAAGCAAGACAGCATCAGTCCTTCGCCAGTGGAATATGGCTTGTTGAGTCAACCAGGACTTGAAGAGTGTGTGTGGGTCTATCACGTGCATGATGCCTTAGGCTGCAACTGCCGCACTTCTTCTTCCGACTTCTCGTAGATAGTCTCTATAGAATACATCAGTTACATTCAAGTCCAGGACAGGTCACCGACGAAACGCTCTGCGAGCTTGTCGATGTTTTCCGTTCTCAACTCCTCGAACATGTGCCGGTGCTCCTGCCTGTCGATTTCGAGAATACATCTACTTTGCTAACCTCTCGCCGACCGCTTGCTTACTGCGCTGCATTTGTGGCAGCACGCTTCATACCGGGATGGAGGGACTATCGAGCTCAGCTATACCCAAGCGTAGCCGCAGTACCTGGCATGGCATGGGCGAAGATCAGCAACTCCGAAGAAGAGCAATGGGCTCTCTTTCAAGCTCTGGCAGTCCTCTACGCATACTCTTCGTTCGCGGCCGTCCAAGACGATCAGTCCAATGATGACAATCACAAAGAGCTGAGCCCATGGGCCGTCAAGGCTGCTATTGAAAGCTACGCTCTCCGTATGTCAATACATCGCTCTTGGGACCACCTCACCAGAGCCAAGGAAGAACCTCCTTCGTTCACAAGCCCCAGATTTCGACGTTACGTGGCATGGCTGTGGTTGTTTGTGATGTCACATCATAGTGCACTCTTGACAAGGACACCTCCATCAATTAGCGCAGATGCTTCCATTCGGGCGGTATCTACATTGCTTGCTCCGGATCGCAACGAGGTCTGGCTACAGAAGATAGCTGCTGAGGTCGAACTCTGCCTACTCTGGCGACGAGCAGGCCGACAGCTGCCAGAACTGACTGAATGGTGGTGTCCGACTGTTTCAAGCTCAGACTCGATCAATAGCGCAGATACATTGCAGGCTGTTGAGACAGAGCTTTCAGATTGGAGCAAACGATGGAAGCTCAGCGACGAGGTTGGCGCCACGGCCAAGCCATCACATCGATATTCTTCAATTCCGTTCCACTACAGGTTTACACGTTTCATGATGAGCACATATCTAGTCCGTGTCTTTCACAAGATGGAAACTACGGCTCAAGGAGACTCAAGAACATCACAAGATTACCATTCGGCGAGTACAATTTTGCAACCCTCCCTCGACGCAGCGCTAGAGGCATGTGATGCGCAGCTCGCGCTTGGTCCCACCGGCAAGACATCTGAGAGATACCTGATGGACTTTGCACATGCGATCATCGCCTTTCCATGCTGGTACCTTCTTAGAGCTTGCACGAGTCTTCCACTATCAAAGGATCAAGCCTCACACTACACCAGCGTCATCAGACGCGTGGGACGCTTGATGTGCGATCTAGCAATCGATACTGATCATTGTGCATACATATTTGGAACCAAGCTCGTGGAGGAGGTGACAGTCGCTGAGGCGTTACTGATGCAGCATGCACAACAACCTGAATCGAGTCTTGCGGCCGAGACACTGTGTTCACCAGCCCAGCCATTGCGGTCTACGCAATTGTCGGGCGAGCATGAGGAAGCTACTTCATTCGCCCTTATGAACATGGACCAAACACTCGAAGTCACACCAGACGACCTTCACATGCTGTTTCCAGATATCGACGATATGGAAGTTGCCTTCTCCGATACATTTCTCAATTTCAGATGACTGGGCTTAATCATACTCAAGACCAGTCTGGATCGAACCATACTGCGATCGCCAGTAATCCTTGAAATACGAAACACGTGGCTGCCACGGTCCTGTGGAACCTGCCCTTGGTAATCGATCAATCGCTTTGACGACATATGTCGAACTGAGATTGATGATTGGCACCTCCTCCATCTTCAAGCCTTTGGGAACACGAGCTGTGACACTTGCGAAGCCCTTGCGGTGCATACGATTGAGGACTCGAGTCGTCACTTTTGCAGCACAGTCGGCGCCCAAGGTCCAGGAAGCTGTCGTGTAGCCAATGACCAGACTGGCGTTGGGAAGATCTTCGATCAAAGTGCCTTTCCATACTCGCTTGCTTGGTATGTCAAGAGCAACCTGATCAACGGATATCTTGACGCCGCCTGCCACATTGAGCCTCAAACCTGTCGCTGAGATGATAACGTCTGCTTGCAGCGACTCTTCGACATTTTTCAGCTTTATCGCAGATCCCTCTACCTCCTGTATCTCACCAGTGACAATGCTGGTACCTGGCGCATGAAAAGCAGCATAAAAGTCGCCATCTGGACAAAGGCAGAGTCGTTGATCGAAAGGATTATATCTCGGCGAGAAATGCGGATCGATGCTGATACGAGGAGGCAGAAGTCGCGCCGAAAGAGAACGCAACATATCCCTTGACCGACGAGGAAAAATCCGACAATATTGCAATAAAATCCAGGGCATGAGGATAAACTTCCACCGCATCAACAATGACGCCCAAGAAGCTGGGAGCACTGCTCTGAGGAAGCCACCCAGCTTACCTCTCTGAGGTTGAGAAAGAACATAGCTGGGACTCCGTTGCAGCAGCACAGTCTCTGAAGCTTGCTTCGAAATGCTAGGCAGTAGAGTTATCGCCGTAGCACCACTCCCAATGATCACAACCTTCTTGTCCTGTAGCTCCAAATCATTCGGCCAGAATTGAGGATGAACGAGCCGTCCCTTGAAATTTCCGAGTCCGGGGATTTGCGCATTTAGAGGTGTATTGTAATCATAATACCCAGTCGCAAAAACCACGAATTTGCATCGCATAACACTTTCCCCATCAGCATCCTTATCCTGTACTCTCAACGACCACACCTTATCTCGAGTCTCCCAATCAGCTGCTACTACCGTCTTCCCATATTGAATCCTTCTATCAATCCCATATTTCTCCGCGCTAGATTTCAAATACTTGAGGATCAAACCCGCTTCAGCGATTGCTTCCGGTTTATCCCAGCGATTCCATTCAAAACCAAAAGTATATAAATCAGAATCTGATCGGATTCCAGGGTATTTAAAGAGTGACCATGTCCCTCCTAACTCTTCTTTCTGTTCTAGGATTGTGTAAGTGTGTTGGGGACATTCGGTTTGGATGCGGTATGCTGTGTTAATTCCTGAGATTCCGGCTCCGATTATGATGATGTCGAAGTCGAGGGTCTCCATGGTGGATTGTTGTGACTAGACTGGTTCAGACGAAACATCTTTGACGACTGGACTTTTTGGGTCTGGAATATAAGGCGTTGCGAAAGACAGAAGGTGACCGGCCGGTGCTTGACGAGAGGTTTGGCAAGCTTTGACCGGCCGGCCATCACCCACAGCAGCCGGTGGTTGAGCCGGTCCGTCCATGCCGGTCGCAGCAATGGCAATTTGCTTCTGGTCCATATGGTGCCGCCGGCGGTTATACGACATGACGAAGCTCCATTCAAACGAATAGTCATCGAAGTAGTGACTGCCAGACTTGCGCGAAACGAAAGAAGTTTTATCACCGGTGGCCGGCGAACATTTGGCACATGATCTCGCAATGCTTTGATCTCGTCCTCATCTCAAACCTTCATACCTTTTATGTCATGTATATAAAAGTGTATGCAATGCGTAGTTTCCCCTCCGTTCATGCTCTCATGTAGGTCGTATTGTAAAGCCAAAACACAAGTCGCTCAAAACTGGCAAATGGTACCAAAGGCCAAATGACTTATGCATTCGCAAACTTCCACAATGCGCTGGATACTCTTTCCAACTCCTGTAGCTCTGCTGCCGCTTTCGTCCCCCGTCACGGCATGCTTGAGGGGTATGTTCTCTCATACCGTATGCAAAGCTCTTCTATCGAAGACGGGAACGCGTCGGAGACTCGCACTTCCATCACATACTCGCTTGTAGAGCCTTGATCTTATCATAGAGCTCGAGAGCGTTGACGTGCTTCAGCTATTGAAGAAGTCAGTATCATGCGTTGCGAAGTCTGCTCTGTCGCATTGCTGCGCGACCTGCACTTACCTTGAGTTGCAAAAGCGCCAAATCCGGCTTGTCGTCGATGGTGCCAGAGAAGAGGACATTGCCACCTTGAGGCTTGTCACCGCTCTGATCCCCAAACTTGAGTTCCTTCTTGATAGGCGTGTTGAGCATGATGCGATGTGATCCGTCGGCGCGTATGAGTAGCCGGGCTGTCAGCTTAGCATCCTTGTCATCCGGTGCAGGCTTCTTGACATTGAGTTTGAGAACGCCAATGCCACGTTCTCGCCACTCCTTCTTGCCGCCTTCGACTGCCGCGTAGTTGTAGAGTTTGGAGCGACAACTGAAATCGGTGACTTCGCCCTCTTCGCCAGTTTCCAGGGATTGCTCGTAGAAGCGCTCGTCTTGTTTCTCTTCTTCTTGAGACAGTGGGCTTTTCGTGCCAGATCGATCGTCCTCTTCATCATCGCCCCCATCGTCCTCGTCGTCGTCATTCTTCGCACCAAAAGGCTTCGCGCTCTTAGCGCTGCCGCCGAACGGTGCCGTGGGCTTGCCGCTTGCAAAGCTCGAAAGACCGCCACCTCCAAGAGAGCCAAATCCGCTGCCGCCGGTCACGCCTGCGAGACTGCTTCCGAAACCACCAGCACTCTTGCTGCCGAGTGACGAAAAGCCAGAAGCTGAAGATCCAAATCCGCTGCCACTACCACCAGCGGAAGAGAATGCTGACTGTTGACCAAGAGCGCCTCCGAAGCCACCAGTAGATGCTGGTTTCTCATTCTCCTTCGTGTTCAGCGGGCTCTTCGCGCCGCTTGCGAAACCGCCGCCCAGACCTGGTCCTCCTGCGTTCTTCCCGAGCGCGCCGAATCCAGAAGATGACGAAGCCGCCAAAGCGCCGAAGCCTGATGAGCTGAATGCGCTGGCAGACGTGTGTGCTTCTGATGAAGGAGATTTGCTACCGGCGAGAGCTCCAAATGGCGAAGATGAAGATGTGTTTGCGAATGCGCTTCTGGGTGGAAGCTTCGTGGCTCCTTCCTTCTTCGCATCTTCTTGGGTATTCGTAGTCTCAGTAGCATCGGTCGAATGCAGGCGACTCCTCTTAGTCTTCGGACTGGTCAATGTTTCCTCTGCCGGTTCGCTACGTGCGTCTGTGCCTTGTTCTGGGGTGCCAGGTCGTGGAGGCTTGGCAGATCCATTGGCCTCAGCATGTGCATCGACTGCCTCATTTCCAGTTCGCTCGTGCTCGTGTGACTTTCTTTGCCCATTGTTTAGCACATCTTCTTCTGCTGTGCTGTCACGCGAACGCTTCCTAGTGTGCTGTCGAGTAGATATTGTTGTAGCCTCCTGTGCTGACTCGCCCTCGACTTCGTCGTAACTTCTCTTTTTCTGTAGCCGACCTCGACCTTCGGATGTTGCGCCAGGTTGCTCAGGCGAAGGTACGCCTTGACTCGGATCGTGTGCGCTTGCGTCTGGCTTGTCGGCATCTTGCAGTTGAGCCTTCTTGAGCTGCTGTCGGGTTGCCTCCTCTCTGCCCTCGGTATCGGATAGGACACCGTTATCTTTCTCTGACGCCATCTTGGCGATATGTCGGTTTGGTGGTTGTGTTCGAGTTTCTGGTAGGCGAAAGGAGTCTGGTAGCAGACACAAAGTGGCTCATTCGAATGTCGTCTGAGCAGCGCCTGTGCCTGCGATTGATCTGTGTTGGATCGGCAATTACTCGCTTACTCGTGCGGGCCAATAAGGTGTTAAATGAGGTCTCTGCTAGCTTTTGGGCAGCGCTGGCGGCGGTGAAGTTTGCGAGGGCAATCTCGTGCAGCAAAATGTCTCGGATTGCTTGTGACTGTGACTGTGCTGGTCAAGGCGCGCACGTGAAGATGTCTCAATGTGGCGGAGCGGAGCGGTGCGGTGCCAACACACTCTGAGACGGCTCGTGATATCGCTGGCTATTCAAGCGTGCAAAAGGGTCGGGAATCCTAGGGCAGGTCTACCCACTACCTCTCGAAATTAAGTATAGTAGTTAGATAGCAATTATAGTACTATAATATATCTAAACTATAGTCTCTAAGGCTTTAGATAATTCTATAATATATACCTCGTCGCCTTCGAAGATTTCTAAGTATTTAATATATCTAGTATTAGCTTCTAACCTCGCTATCCTTATCTAAGCTATAGTTTCTATATAGCTATAGTCTATAACCTAATTGTTACCTATTAAGCTACTATCCTAGAGCTAACTAGATACTAGATATATAGAAGAGACTATTAAAAATATATAATATATCGAAGATATATAAAACTATAATCTAGTAGTAGTAGTATTATAAAGAGACGAAGATCGAGAGCCGACTAAAGCTTAGAAGTAGTACTTAAGGGATCTATATTAGGATAACGACTTATTATATATATTAAGTATTTATTCGATAGAAGTTAGAGATATATATAGTAAGAAAGAAATAGAAATAAGAAGTAAACTTAAACTTAAAGATAGAATATTATCTAGATAAGAAAGTAATACTACTCTACTTCCGAGCGCTTAACCTAATACTAGAGGAACGACTCTTTCTTAGAAAACTTAGAAACTATATAAAACTAGTACTAAGACGAAGACTAAGCCCTACTCTATAGTACTAGCTACTTAGTAGAAGAGTACTAGTAGTATAAAGAATAGGAAGTTAAAAAAACAAAAAGCTTAGTAGAGGTATTAAAATCTTTAGCTTTATAGAAATATAAATAATAGAGTATTACTAAATAACTACGTAATACTACTAATATATAAACTAATATATAGAATAATACTCTTAATATACTTAATAGATCTCTAAGTAAATCGGATAAAATTAGTATAATAGTAGTTAAGAAACGTATATATAAATCTATATTTACTAGTAAGCCGTCTAATAGCTAGCTCTCTACTTAATCTTTAAGCCTTTACTATAAAGTTATCTATAAGATACTATTTAAATATAGTAATACTATAACGCTACTTAAACTAAATAGTTAATCTATTATTTATAAGGATATTATCGAGACTATATCTATACTATTTCGAGAGGCTAAGATCTATATAGAATAGTTTATAGAAGACTATAGTTTATAGATATACTTATATAAGCGAGAGGCCTTTATTAAGTCTATAAAATACGGCTTTTCTAAGTAGGTAGATATAGTTTAAATAGTAGAATTAAAGGACTAGACGATCTATATAGATAAGCTTATTATCTATAGTATTAACGCTAAACGATAAGTTACTATAACTATTAAAGAATACTAGTCTAATAAGATATAATAGTTATTATTTTTTACTAGAGATAGTAATATAGATCTTATAGAATCTAATTAAGATAAGCCGTCTACTATATAGAAGGAACGAGATATTAAATCTATATATAATACTAACGAGAAGACTATTGCTAGTATACTCGAATCTCGAGATATATATAAGGCCTTATTAGTAAAGTTTTACTATCTAGATAAGTAATATACTAATACTAAGAAGGATAGTAATATTAGCTATTATATATAGTATAATAGTACCTACTACTAGATACTAGGTAGATACCTAGAAGAATAGTATAATACTATAGAGATAGATAGTACTACCGTCGACGATTTATCTAGCTAGCTTATTTAGAAGGTTATAAAGAACTATAACGATATATATAGAAATAAGAAGAAGGAATTAATTATATAAGAAACGCTAACTCTAGCGCCTTCGAGTATACTATAGTATAGCTCTATACCTTAGTTTAACCTATTTACTATACCTCTAGTATATATAATACTCTAGCTAATACTACTATAAGCTTAGTTAAATCCGTCTATTTAGTAAAATCCGCGCTCTTTACTAATTATTAATAGTAAGGCGATAATTCTTAATAGGTCGAAGTATATATCTAGATACTATAACTAGCTTTTAAAGAGGTATATATATATATATATAAGAGGTACTCGTTATTATTAAAGCTAAGCTAAAAGCTAGCTTCTAGACGTTTTATATAATTAAGAAGGAGCTAGATAAGGTACTAGTAATTAACGTATTATAAATTAGTATTAGATATAAGCTAAAGGAAGAGATAAAGGTATATATAAATACTATAGAGGGCGGTATAGCTTATAATAGTAATAAAGAGAATAAGGATACTACGACTAAAGACGAGTCGACTAACGATAAGTTATAAGCTATATAGTAGTTAAGCTAGCTTTAATACTTTAGCTTAGTCTATATTTAACTATAACTATTAAAAAAAATCTAGCTATATAGGTAGCGTATCTTTCGATAGTATAGATTAATATAGGATATATAGTATAAATTGTTTAGATTAAAACTAGTATATTCTAACTATACTATTAATATTAGTAATACTTTAAGCTAATAGCTAGAGGTAGGTAGAAGATACTCTATAATATTAGCGAAACTCTTAGCTATACTAATAGTAAATCTACTTTAGCTTTATATATATAGAATATACTATATAGCTATTCTCTCTATATAAATAAGAATAGTATCTTTCTAGTTAATACTATCGGTATATTTTAAAAAAAAAAGAGTATATTAATAAGTAGTATAGTTATTTAGTAATATATTTAGGTTTACTAAAGCCGGCTTATAGACTATATATTAGACCTCTAGCTCTAGCTTAAAGCTCGAGCGACTTTATAAATTTAAGTAAATTTTATAAACGACTTTATAATATAATAACTATATATTAGATTAACTTAATTTTTTTTTTAAAATATACGAAATAGGCTAGTTTCTTTATTAGGAAAAAAATTAAATATATAGTATTAGTAGAAGAGAATATATTAATTAGTATTACTAAATCGAGTAGAACGCTAAACTAAGCTTAGAGCTTTCTAACTTTCTATACGAATATATAGATATAGCTTAGTAGTATATATAGTATAGCGGAAGTAACGACGGTAGATAGATACTAACTATATAATAGTTATATTAATATAATTTTTAGATAGTATTATAGCGCTAAGTCTATACTATTTAATAATATAAAAAGTATATATATTAGTATATTATATAGCTTATATTATATAGTATAGATTTTTAACTATATAATAAGCCTTAAAGATTACTATATAATTAATCCCTCGAGCCTAATTATAATATTCTATCTATAAGAACTCTTTAAACTTAACTTACTACTCGATATTACTATACTTTAGTATTAACTTTAAGTATTTACGTATCTAGTACTTTAGTAGGTAAAAGGACTTCTTAATTAGTATATAGGTAGATAAATACGGTAGTAGAAATAGTACTTATACGCCTACTATATATACTATATTAAGGATATACTCGCGACTATAAGTCGTATAGTTATCTATTAATAATACCGAGTAGCGGCCTAGATATATATTTATCTTTAATAATACGTATAACTAGATCTAGATTAAGAAGTCTACTATATTTATACTACTTAATTTAATTAATAGATTATCTAGATATCCCTTAGAGATATATACTAATAGTAGTATAAAGTAGTCGCTATAATAGAGATACTAGATATCGTAAGCTAGTATACTAAGTAGAGCCTAACCGCGCCTTCTATATACTACTTTATCGCTTATATAGGACTCGTCGATATATATAATCTATTCTATACTAAACGACTATACTTAAGCCTCGAATATAGCTCTTATAACTAGATCGCGCTATATAGTACTTCGTATTAGAATATATAGTCTAGTTAGTAACCTAGTAAGGGATACTAAGGTAGACTAGGTTATATAATAATAGTTATATAACTAGTCCAAGCTAATACCTTTCAGGTTTAGCTCCGACCTATAGAAGATAATAATATACTTACTATTCCTACTTTGGCCCCTACTATTCCTTATAGCTTCTATTACACTTTATAATCTATTTATACCTATCGGCCCTCCTTAGCTCGATAGGTTATAAGCCCGGGTTTATAACTATAAGGTAGAAGACTAAAGTAGTATAGGTTACTCCTAAACCTATAAGTCTAGTCCTAGAAGGAAGAGGCAAAATAGGAGAGGGAGACTCGAGGTAGACCTATACATATTATATAAAGAAGCTCTATATATATAAGCTATAAAAGAACCTAGTAAGGTACACTTGCTTAAAGCGTATTAGATCGCTTAGAGTAAAAAGGGAATAGATAAGCCTAGGTCTTAAGTACTATTAGATAAGCCTTAGATTTAGTACTTAGTACTACCAATACCCTAACCTATAGATTATAATAGTTAGGAAGGACTTAAGGAAGTTATTAGCCCTATAGAGTAGGAATCTATACTAAGTTTTTAGTAACCTTTAAAACTAAGAGGCTTAGTAGAGCTAGGGATCTATAACTAAGGAAGACAGCTATCTAGAAACTATTATTTTTAGACTAAAGAAAGAGCTTGTTTCTAGAGTTTGTTTAGATTTGATTTATAGAAGAAATTATAGATTAAGAAGGAGGAATTAGTAAAAGAAGGGCTATACTAATCTTAATAAGAGAGAATTATAAATTATAGTTTAAGATAATTAGGATATACCTAATAAAGCTAAAGGTTGAATAGGTACTAGATAAAATAGTCCTTAGTATCCTAGTATCTATACTATCTAAATATATCTTAATAACATTATTAGAATTACTAGACTAGTTAATTAGAAGAGTAAGTTATAAAGTTTACAATATAATAGTATTATATAAAATGTTTATCTATATTTTAGAAGATAACTAGGATAAATATTAAGAGCTTAAACATATAAGGTATCTATAGATATAGGTAAAAGGAAAATATAAGAGGAAGCTTTAGGCAATAGGAAGAAGCTTGCTCTAATAGTATACTAATTTCAGTATAGAAGAAGGCTAAATAGTTAATAAAGTATAGTAAAGCCTAAGTAGTATAGCTAGGAAGGCAATATTAATCTCTCTATAGTTTAAGGAAATTAAGACTAAGGAGAGAAGGATTTAATAGCTTCTAATAGCCCTTCTAGAATCATTTAATACTATTAGGGATAGAATAGATCTAAGATAGGACCTAAGCCTATAAGATATTCTTAGTATCCTAAGAGAAAAATAGGAATAGATAATAAGATAGGAAATAGCTATATTTACTAAGAAAAGAAATTAGGTAGGTAGGGATTTATTATATTTCCTATATAAAGGAAAGTACTAGATTAGAGAATACCCTAACCTAGATAAGGCAAAAGTAGCTATTAAGCTAAAGTAGAGCTATAGGATAGTAAAGAAACAATCTCTATCTAGAGCTAGGAGGGGATCTTTACTAGATAAAGAGCAACTTAAAGAAATAGTAAAGAAACTAAGCCTAAGAATACAATCCCTAGAAAAGAGGACTAGGAAACTATCTTCTAAAAGGGCCTATATAGTATAAGATATAGAGGTATCCTCTAAACTATCTTCTCCCTCTAAGGAGGAAGATATAGATAAGGTAGCTTATTTAACTATTAAAGTAAAAGGCAAGTATAGGCTATCTAAATAGCTACTTAACTCTTATACTTCTACCTATATAACTAACTAGGAATTACTCTTTAGAGATATAAAACCTCTTAAAAGGAAGAAGTAGATTAAGGTTAGAGGTAGCTATCTAATAGCTATATATATTAGGAGTATAGTTATAGGTAGGAGGAGAGGAAAATAGATTATATTAAAAGGTATTCTCTTTATACCTAGGCTTAGAGTTAATCTCGTCTCTTAGAACTAATTTAGTAAGTAGTTTAGTATTCAACTACTAAAATTTATACTTTATTTACCTAATAGGAAGCTAGTTATCTAGACAAGGCTTTTAGGAGGAGTACTATTTATTAAAGAAATTAGCTAAGATCTAGATAAATTTGTATACTAGTATATTTCCTAGGATTTAATAAAAAATAATATCTATATCTTTATAGCCTAGACTAATTAGGATTAGTAGGAGCTATAGTATAGAAGAGTTAGATACTTTAGAGAAGGACTTCTAAGAGACCTTTATAAAGTTACTAACCTAAAGGAAAAAATTCCTATCCCTATAAGATACTAGCCCTATAGAGTATATTCTTTAGCTAAAATAAAGAAATATAGAGGAAAGGAAATAGAGAGAAAGCTAGCTAGACTTTCCCTTATTTTAGTTAATATCTATAGACCTTTACCTATCTTAAGGCTAGGTTTCAAATAGTAGCTTAAGATTATTAACAACTTCTTAAGAAAGAAGTAGGTATTCCTATTAAAGTTAAGAGAAGATATAGTAGATATACTATAGGAATAGAAAAGAAAAGCTAAACTATAATTAGGGAATCCGCTTTAGGTAGTAAGAAGTAATAGGGCAAGAGAATTACTTATATTACTTAAGTAGTAGGAGAAGGAATCTAGAATCTCCTACTATATAACTAAAGTATATAACTTAATCTAAAATAGAGTTATAGAAAGGTTAATCTAGATATCTAAGGAATATATTAGGGTAATACTTAAGGAATTAAACATACTAGTTAAATTCTAGCTAGAAGTATTAGATACCTATACTATTATAAGAAATGCCCTTCTAAATAGGCTAGATATAGATAGACTTAAGGTTTTACCTAATAAAGCCTTTACTAGAAAGAAACCTTCTATATTATACTTTAAGGTTTAGGGATATAGAGTAGTTATATATATAGATACTAAATCTTAGCTAGTTAGGATAAGGTTAGACAAACTAATAAATAGAGGAAAGGATGCTATATTTATTAAATATATACCTAATACATCTAAGATATAGCTATTCTAGGAGCCTAATATAAAGGCTATAAGAGTATATAACAATACTATCTAGTTTAAGGATAAGAAAGGAGGGGATATAACTTTAAATGTTTCTAGACTTAACTAGCCAAGCTATACTCTAGCTAGAAACCTAGTTAGTAGACTAGTAAGAAAGGAGAAACTAGACCTAAAACTACTACAAGTTTAGCTACCTCTACTACTAAAGGATAAGGACTAATATTAAGTAATAGATAATCTAGAAGAAGAAAAAGAAAAACATAAATAGTAGGCTCTAAATTAGAGCTAAAAAGAACCTTAGTAAGACAACTAGAATGTCTATACTTAGAAGGGGAATTTAAAGAGAAGAAGATTAATCTCTAATAAAGGGTTAAAAAAAGAAAGAGTTTATAGTATAATTATAAGATTAACTATATAGAAGAGACTAAGAGAATTAGAGGATAATAATTTCCCTAAGGCTAAACATTATAGAGCCTTTATCTACCTAATAAAAGATCTAGATCTAAGTATAGATTAGGCAGATAAACTTCTAGAGTGTATTTATAAGGTTGCATTCCCTACTTTTGTACTAGGAATTATACAAAGATAGGAGGTTCCAATTCTAAGAACCTACTAAGAGGCAATATAAGATCTAAAATAGGGTTATATATAGGAAGAGGCAATCTAGAAAGAGCTAATTATACTTAGAAGGAACTATACCTAGGATTAGGTAGTTCTACTAAAAGGAGCAAACCTAGTTACCTTAAAATAGGTATTTAATATAAAGAGACTAATTAGTAGAGTAATTAATAAGTTTAAAGTAAGACTAGTTATAAGGGGTTTTTCCTAGAAATTTAGGGTAGATTTTTAGGAGACATTTATACTAATAGTAAGGCATAATATACTTAAGGTATTTATAGCTACTATATATAAGAAAGACCTAGAATTATACTAAGTAGATATAAACAATACATTTACTAAAAGTATCCTATAGGAAGATATCTTTATAATTCCCCTACTAGGAGTAGAAATCCTATAAGGTATAGCTCTAAAAATCCTAAGGAGCTTATATAGCCTAAAATAAGTAGTAAGAGACTAGAACAAGCTATATATCTTAAAGCTAGAGAAAATAGGGTTTTACTAATTAGAGGTAGATCTATACTTGCTTATTTATAAGGATAGGAACCTAATAGTTTTAACCTATATAGATAATATTCCTATTATAGTACTAAAACTAGAAGATATTCTTTAATTTAAGAAAGAACTAGGCAAGGTATTTAAAATCAAAGACCTAGGTAAACTAACTAAAATTCTTAGGATAAAGCTTACTAGAGATAGAAAGAATAGTACTCTAAAGCTTAACTAAGAATATTATATCTAGGAAAGCCTTACAAAGTTTAGAATAACTAAAGAAATAGCCTACCCAACCTTATTACCTCTTAATAACTATAAGAGTCTAAGGAAATCTAACTTAGATAAAGAGAGATATAATAAGATAGAGTACTAAAGCTAAAATAGTATATAGATATAGCTAATAACTATAATAAGACCTAACATTACTTTTACCTTTAGAAGACTTAGATTATATATATTAGATCTATCTAAGAGATACCTAAAAGTACTTAGGAAACTAGCTAGATACCTAAGATTATTCCTAAGTCTAAGTTTAATATTTAGAAGGGGAGGAGGAAAGCTAATTAGATATTCAGACTCTAATTATATAATAGACAAAGCTAATAGAGTCTTAATCCTTAAAAGCATCTTCTTTCTCTATAGATTACTAGTTTCTTAGATAAGTAAGAAGCAAAAGTCAGTTACTATATTAACTATAGAAGCTAAGTATATAGCAATAAATATATATACAAAGCAATCTCAGTTCTTTATAGTACTCCTAAGGGAGATAGACTATATATAGTTAGTAGGAGAATGTTTATTTCAACTACTAATTAAAGGAAATTCTAATATAGTAAATAAGATTAGACCTATTTAGATTATAGGTAACAACTAGGTAGCTTTAACTCTTATTAAAGATGCTTATACCTATAAGAGATTAAAACATATTAATATTAGCTTTAACAAGGTTAGAAATCTTTAGTAGTAAAGAAAGATTATAGTAGAATATACTCTAACAAAAGAGATAGTAGCTAATAGCCTAACTAAGCCAAAAACAGGGCTATAGTTCTAGTAATTTATAAGGCAATTACAACTTATATAAAAGGCAATAAAAGTGCCTACTTAAAGGCGATCAATACCGTTAAGCAAATAAGATACTAGGCCTAAGAATTGAACTTAGCAGATTAGATACACTATACTAATCTAGAAGCTATTATACCTAATTAGCTAACCTAGAATCTTTCCTAAATATAAATACAAGTAGGATATAGTAGTTTAAAAGGAAAGACAAAAGAATGTAATAGAAATAGATTATTAGGATTTATTCTACTATATTAATTCTAGATTAAAGAATTGAACCTTACTAGTTAGATATACTATACCAACTAGAAGACTACTATATCTAATTAGCTAATTGAAATTCTAAATTATATATGTTTGTTCGGATTAGATTTAGAGACTAACTATTCTAAGTAGAAGTATTAGAATATATAGTCTAGTTAGTAACCTAGTAAGGGATACTAAGGCAGACTAGGTTATATAATAATAGTCATATAACTAGTCTAAGCTAATACCTTTTAGGTTTAGCTCCGACCTATAGAAGACAATAATACACTTACTATTCCTACTTTGGCCCCTACTATTCCTTATAGCTTCTATTACACTTTATAATCTATTTATACCTATCGGCCCTCCTTAGCTCGACACTTCGCGATAATTACTTATAGATAAATTATTTATCCTTTAGTAAGCGATTTATTATCTAGATACTAATCTATTCTAAGTACTTATTAAGTAGATAATACTATATCTTTTTATACTATAATAATAGTATCTCTAGTAGTATATCTAGTACCGTATCGCGTATCTCTAGACTAATTATTCTTAGTCTTCTACCCTTTTTTAGCTATATAGTACTAGTCTTTTTCTACTACTTTATCTATATATAAATTACTATCTATAACCTATAATTATTATATAGTAATAATTTATACGTCTCTTCTAGTATCTAACTATTATCTAAATAGTACTAGATTAGGTTATAATTATATATAGTTAGGTATATTAGAAGAGGCGGAAATAGCTCGAGAATTAGTAATTTAGGCGATAACTAGCGCTAGTAATAATAATACCTCGAAGGGGTCTATACTATTGAATTTGTAACAATATATATACCAGGTTTAGTATAGAAAGAGTAATAGGAATAGTAGAGAACGTTACTATCTAATCGCTAACAATTTATTAGGCAATAGGTAGGTAGAGTCCTCCGCATTCCCGACCCTTTTGCACGGCTGAATAGCGGTGGGAGCGATCTGCAGTGCTGCCGCGGCGGAGACGGTAGGGCGTCCAAGGTGTTGTTCTGCTCACAGTCGAGTCCAAACACGCAAAGACGAAGCACAGCGAAAATTGAGTGTTCAAAGGCAGCAGTCCAAGTGCAGTGCAGATGCTGTCGACGAGCCTCATCTGAATCGGCGGGTCAAGCACCCTGGACCTTGCTTCTTCTGCGGCAGAGCTCCCGAGTCGAAACTCTACCACAACTTCCCCTCTCTCCCTTTTCATGCTCACTCAAGAGATAACACATCTCACTGTCCACCTAGACACTGACACTCATCGCCCACAATGTCCCCCAGGCGCCTTCTTCGGAACTGACAGAGAGCATGACCCAAGCATCATGGAGCGGTTCGACATACGTTGCGCGCGATCGGCACTGATCAGCACAGCCACATGAGGCCTCCAATGCTACGGAATTGATATAAGAAGTATCGCTCGCACTGTCTAAGCCGTCCAACTAAGAATTATCCTCGAGCATACGGCCTCCTGTGTGCGCTTGGCCATCATGTCTGCTCCCGCGGCCATCGACCAGGGCGAAACATGCCCCGCCATGACCATACCAGCATCAGTCCGGACTCTCGCCATTGCAGAACTGGTCGACATGATCGCAAGCCATCTACCCTCCGAGGATCTCATCGCAACCTCGCAAGTCTGCCGGACTCTCTATATCCATCTGCATGAGTCCAGCACAACACGAAAGCGACTATTACGCGCAATCCAGATGAAAGCTACGAGGAGCCACTGGAAACAAGTACCATTCGCAGATCGCTCCAACAAGAGTCCTAACCCTTTTCCTTCAAAACCGCACGGGGTTGACACGGAGCTCTTTTCACCTCCTCCAGCACCCCTGACCAGCTTGCAGTGGATATGGGAAAGACTGCGCCGAGCTCGAGACCCTTCACCTCCGCCGCCTGGACTGTTAAGGCAACCAGCGCTTTGCAGTAACACATACTGCGCTGGAAGCTGCATGCTCTGTCGTCCGCAATAGTTGACGCTGCTGAAAGCTTGCAAACATCGGACTCGCTATAATTCTATGGCCTTTAAATCCCGACTCGGAAAGGAGACTGCTTGCTCCTGCTTCCAACTCCTACCAGCTTCGGCAGAGCGATGATCGAAAATAGATTAGTTCGACAACTCTGTGCCGTTTGAGACCTCGATATGCTTACCTGCAGAGCTACAAGACTCTCGTCAGGGAGCCATACTGCGATGTCCCGGTTGAGGCTTGTGCGCATCGCAAACGAATGAATCTCCAACTCCGACACATCATTCAAGCGTCCAGAAACTGAACACCTCGGGCTACGCATTTCTCACAAAGTTCACATGGACATCTGTCTCGGGCTTTGTGCGGTAATGTGTCCAGCACAAATTCCTGGATTCATCTCAATCCTTTCAAAGCCTGGACGCGCTGAGACGCGTCGGCGCTGGACTCAGCGACATTCACATCCATCACCGCTTCGCGATAGCGATCATAGAGCCTGTCTTGGCCGTTCGCGGAACGGTCCTCATCTGCGGACTTTGTGTCAAAAGATCTCCCTGCCACATTAGATCCGATGCATTGAATGCGTCGGCAGACCAGAATCCGGCAATTGCTAAACAGCTATGGTGCGTTCGCAATGGCTTAAACGAGAAAGCAAATATCTTACCACCTGGTACTTCGCTGGATGGCTTTGACCACGCCGACCGGTCTCAGGCTTGTGACCGCGGCGTAGTGCCTCGTTTGAAGAGCGCTTGCCATACTTTTGCGATCTCATTATTTATGCGGAATGCCTCTCCGGCCTGCCAGTATGCCAAATCCTCTCCATACGCGCTCTTGCGCGGGATCTCATCACCGGACCCGATAACTCTCGATATCCCGATATCACAGTGCCTTCACTTTCCAGGTTCGAATCAAAAACTCAAGCCTGTTCCGGGGACAGACTTCGAGGTGTTAGTTGGGCACGCATGACATCTCCAGTATAGTGATATTCTTCTCTGTTGTCCCCGAGGATGGCAAGGTGTTTGTACATTCATATAGATCAGGAGCAAACGTCACAGTGCTGTCGCGGACTGGCGTTCGTTCGAGCATAGACGCTTCATCCTCGCATTCTGTATCTTTTCGAAATCCATAAGCATAACAGAAGGAGACTAACTCCATCGAAAGGAAGTCCCTATCACGTCTTACATACTGTTTCATTGCTGAGTATATGTGCGGGATGCTCGTGTGAACAACACAACTCAATGAATTGGCTTTGGCCGATCCCGCCGCCAAGCTCCATCTGCTTTCACTTCATTCCCAGCCGACGAACTTCATCCTGTATCGCACAATGCAGTTTCGGGATACTGCCACTTCGGCACGCTCCAGAAGAAGAACAAAAACACCCAGCAGTAGCCAAGCAATCTTGCCACAGCACTCCGCTTTATCGCGAGCCACAATTGCTCCTGCCCTATTACCATGAAAGCCCTCCTCATTAACCCCAACACAACAGCCTCAACCGCTCCGCCCACGAAGCATTCCAAGAACCACAAAATATCAAGCTTCCAATGATTATCACCAAACAACCACGCCGTCGCCGCATGCGCAAGTCCAGAAAGTCCAAATACCACAAAAGCCACCACCAATCCTTTCGTCTTTCCTCCAAACATGCGCTTTCCCACTATCCGCCCAAAATTCGAATAAGGTCTCGCGATAAGTCTATGCCAAAACACTCCCCAGAAGCGCCGTAGATTGTAGGCTTCAGAAATACTGCCGAAAAGTGGCGGCCACTCCTCAGGCTCGTCTGTTCGTAAAACAACTACGAAGAGGATAGAGAAGAGCGCGTGTGCGGTTTCTAGGGTCAGGTAGGGACCTAAAGCCCAGAGGAAAGTCCAGATTATGCGAATGAGGGTTTCGTGATATGTGACTTGGTTTATACGGCGGAAGTAAGTTGTATGGACGGCAGAGAAGTCGTCGAGCTGGACGCGTAGGATGGATGGGGAGAAGGTAAGTGGGAGGATGAAGATGTAGATGAAGAGGTAGGCTGCGGCTTTGGCGAGACGATAGGTTGTGAATGTGAGGAGACTTTGAGTCGAAGCAGGTTTGATGACTTGAAGAGGTGTGCTGATGAGGCGAGGATTATTCCAGATTTTCCAGATGCTGATAGGCTCGTTCTTTGGTGATGGGTTGACTTCCTTCCAGAAATGCCAGTCTTCGATCCACAAGATGGAAGTTGAGTGCGAGAGCCAGACGGCCATCATCAACGCCCATGTACTGTCCCATGGATCTGGAAGCTGACCTGATGTCGAGAAGGATACTGCAGTCGATGCTAGTATGGCTGTTTGTGGTATTAAAAGATCGGGTCTGGTTGGTGAGGATATGGTGAAGGTGATGGTAAGGACCGAAAAGGCCAGAGACAGGATTGGAGTAGCCATTGGCAAAGATGTGCTGCAGAAGATTTTTAGATTGGGTTTCCGAATACTGGACAACTGGAGCGTAGCAGATCGGCACCAATGCTATATATGTTGCGAAATGCTCAGCCGCAACCTGACAGAATCTTGACAATAAGCATTTCACGTACGCCCCTGCGAATGACACTGATCTGGCCGACTAGAAACCAAGCCGAGATGCAGGCAATCCGATCAATCTAGCGATCCATCGACCCAGTAACGAGGCCAAAAACGATCACGATTCTCAAGGGCGACGAGAGTGAAGATACCAATTCCAAAAGAAGCCAATTTTAATCTACGAAAACTCCTAACGAGCGACAACATCCAAAGACCCAAAGCGGTCAAGAGATGGAAGATAGAAAGGTATATGTTGAATGCCCATTTCCATCACTCCATCCCTCAAGCGCCTTTCCTCCGTATACGTTTGCTCTATTCAACCTCCGCTGCTCCAAACTTGTCCTTGGGATTCTGGTGATCTAAGACACCTGCAAAGCAGCGCTCAAATTCTGACGATCCTCGACAGTCAAACCCTGGTACTCAAGACTGTTGCTGCTCATAGGAATAGGAACCGGTCCACCTGCTTGAGCAGGGTTGCCCGTAAGAACCGTAGCAAGATTCATACAAGCAGGAGGAACATTGCTAACAAGAACAGCTGCGACCATCAGCAAACCCCCTTAGACTCCATCTAAAACGCTGTCAATTCGACTTACAAGTCTCCCCAGAATCCGTAATCTCAACACTTCCGCCCCCATTGTTGAACTGATCATTCAACTGCTGAGTGCATTGATCGATCGATTCCTGAGAAACTCCCGGTGGCAGTTGACGACGGACGAGTTGAGTGAAAGCCATGGCACGTCTGACGTTGGCGTCAGGACAGTACTTTGTGCAGATTGAGGCTCCACCGCCGATTACTCCGGCTGCGACACCGCCTGCGATTGCTGCGACGACGGCTTGAGGGGCTGGGCACATTTGGAGGAGACCGGCTGCTGCGGCGATGGTGATGAGGAGGGAATTGGAGGAGACCATTTCGAATGAAGGTTTGTGATTTGGTAGGTAACTGGATTGATTTTGCTTTGGAAGTGATTGATGCTGCTGATGAGGAGATTGGAGAAGGGGCGAATGAAGGCCTCTTATATGTCTTTCTGGTCTCAGCTGGAGTGTCATTGCCTCTTGCGTGGCCGCTGTGCGATGACAGGAGATTCAGCACCATTCTTCCATCGACGCCTTCCGTGCTCATCCAGATCGGGCAGTTCGAAGACTTCAGACGGGGCCCAAGACTGCTCGTCGATTCCTTCTCTCCGTATTACGTTCGAAGAAGACATGCTCCGAAACACCCAACATGCTCAGTACGGTTGTCGTTTGGGTAGGACTTCCAGATGTGTTTTGGTATCTCATCCTTCATGTATGTTCGTCACATTGGTTGCAACACCATGATGTCGTCAAGATTGAGGCCGCGAGTAAGAATTCTCTGCCTCCACACCAGAGCCTTGGTCTCATCACGAAGGTACGCACGGAGCGTTTGGGCAGAGACATTCATCTACAGCCATTTCGAGGAAGCCTGGAGAAGGAGTCGATACCAACAACACCTCATCCCTACTAGGTCATTGAGCTGAAGCACATCGTCCTCAGAGCTGCGATACTTTGTACTCTTCTCCCTGCTCTGGCCGCCTGAGGCATCGAGTAGATCTAAATGTATCCGATGATCGAGACCCGGCACTTCAACGGCACTGCGCAGCCTCCTCATCTCATAAGGCTGACAAGGATGCTGGAGGACTACGAAAGTGCCGAGTAAGGCGTACTCAGAGAGCCAAGAGATAGGACTGCCCGATTCTCTCAACTTGATCGGAGAAGGATCGATCCCTTGTGTTCGACATTGTGACGCAAGAAGGATTCATCAGAGAGTATTGGGCCAAGGAAGACTAGACCCATCTCGTGGAAAGAGGGACATGGATGTCTAGACTGGGGGAACAGAGCGCGCTGTCCGTATCGGCAATTCTGCAGTATCGAGAATGTTTGTTTAGATCAGTCTTTAACGTGCTATGAACCACTGTCTGCTCATTTCGCACTGCTCGCTTGCATGGAACTATTATACATATTCGCCGCCATAACCACAATTATAGCACTAGCAAGACTCAAATCCATGCCCGCTGCAACAGTGACATCCCATTCAATCTTCCTGCCTGGAAGATACGTAGATAGCTTATCCGTCCTTTTGGCAGTCATGATGATCTTCTCTCCGAGATAGACATTGGTTCTTTGCTTCCAAATATCCTAATGCCAAGTCAACGCACATTTTGATAGGTTGCTTCTCCAAAATTCTACTTACCTGCCCTCGAACTTGAAGTATGACATCTTCCTGCGTTCCATCGATAGCAGCGGCGTTCTTGATGTGGACATCCATGTTGTCTTTGAACATGCTGAAGTTTGGTGCGAGTCTGGCTATAGCTGTGTCGTTGCCTCCTGGTAATTCGATATACCATCTTACGCCCATAGGTTTGTGGTAGAGTTCGAAGAGTGGCAAGCCGGAAGCGTTATGAAAGCAGCGTCTTTCTTCCAGAGTTCCATACTTTCCGTTGACGGAGAAGAGAGTCTGAGGTTCGGTTGACGCCTCAGCCCTTTCTGCATTGTTCGGAAAGAAGACGGTGAAGTTGCCGCTGTGAAGTCCTATGCCATGTTGCTGAATGCGGAAAGTTGTCTGCGTATCGACGACGTGCTCACTGCGGATTGCAATGGGAGCTTTCAAATCGAATAGGTCTGGTGCCGGCATGATGTGGACACGATGAGGGCGCTGGAATACTTGAGTGTGTCGAACGATAGGTCAGGAGAGGAACAATGGGCAGAGCGAACTACCTGCCTTTCGAAACGAAGCAAGTGAAGCTGTGCGGCACTGTACAAGGATGTTACCGCCAAGTTGGCAGACTACCAACTAGCTTAGACAGCTATACATACAAGTTGTGTTGTATATAGAGCGCACCTCACGAAGTCCAGTCATAGTAGTGCTATAGGCGCTATACACTACCATGAAGGGATCTTGCTTGTAGAAATACAAGGAGGTGATGTTGGAAGAGGAATGTCGAAGGATTCAGGCACAGTCTCAGGTTTCGAGATCGAGCGAGTCGCAGCTGGACCGAAATCGGGCCGGGTGCTGCGGCTGAACAGTCAGGCTGTGATGTCGATCCATTCCTGCGGCTGACACGAAGCGAACACCGTGTTATACTCTTAGCTGATGCGAGGAATTGCTTACTTCTTCTTGTCTCAAACGAGTGCGAGTCGAAGTGTTGCCCACCTCTTTCGAGCACAATTTTCTCGTCATGCGCAAATCCCTGCTCAATGCCTTGCCCCTGGCGCTCTCCGCCTGCCATGTCTTCGTGGCCTGGAAAATATGGTCACTGATTACGGGCTCGGCCATCCCAGCCATGGTGGTGATCTCGGAGTCGATGGCACCGGCTTTCCATCGAGGTGATCTGATTCTCTTGTGGAATCGTACGAGCGATATCAATGTCGGCGACATTCCCGTCGTCTGGTTCGAAGAGCAAAGCCTACCAATGGTACATCGCTGCGTCCAGACCTACTGGGAAGACCGTGAGGAAGGACCTAGGTAAGGTGTGCCAACTGCGGAATCAAACCTGAGCTGACCACATCCTGCAGACAGCACTTTCTGACCAAAGGTGATAACAACGATGTAGACGATGTTGGGCTGTATCCTCCAGGGAGGACTTCAGTGCATCGTAATGAAGTGGTCGGGAATGTTGCTGCATATGTTCCGTTTCTCGGTTGGCTTGCCATCGCACCTCGGGAAGTTTTGCACAAAGTTCTGGTGGCTTACTCAAGATATGGGGTTGAATCGCGAAGATGGTACACTCCTGGGTATGCAGAGATCGTTAATGCTGGACTCCCTGCTTCGCATCTCGTCAGCTATCAGATCTTGCATTAAAACAAATGAAGAAGGGGTGAGTGAGCGTTCGGGGTCAGAGAGAAGATTAGACAGTCGACATGAACCAATACGAGTCCTTCAACGGGTAGGTGCCCTGAGACCGAACCCAGGAGCGGTGCTCTCGAAAGGCTTTCCGTCTAAGGATGAACATTATTCATCATGCGATGCGAAGGAGGCGGTTGAGGAACACTCACCAGCAGAGATACCTCATTGCAAAGCTTCATCGCAGTGCATGTCTGATGTGGTAGTGGTGTTATTCTCCGTGATAGAAGCATCGCGGTGGTCAAAATGCATTCAATAGTCCATCTCAACAGGCTCAGTCTGCTGGTCGTCCAGTTCGCGAGCCACCCGGCGATGCGTCAAAGAGCCTTCGATAGGATCTTCGTCGTTGATGTAGCCTTCCCACTTGCGCTTGTTGCGCTGTTCATAAGGAATATTCTGCTGCGAAGGACGACCTCTTCTCGATGCTGAGTTGGAATCACTGCGACTGCCGTGAGAAGGCTGTCGTTGTTCGGACTCGACAGACTGCGGCTTAAGCTGTTTCACAGTCGCGTATGCCAGAAGTTCGTCTTCTAGACTGGACACATCTGATGCCGGCGATGCAGCACGGATAGGTTCCGGTTCGTGCACGTCAGCGGCATTTTCTTGCTCATCTTGTTGTCGCTGCTCCTGTTCATGCTTCATCTGCCACAGTTCTGTTCGCCGAAACACAGCAATTTGCTCGTCAGTGAGAGTGCGCTTGACGCCGTCTTCATAGTAGCCTAGTCCATCATCATCCTCGAAACTTAGTGCTGCCTCTTTGGTCACGAACCAGTTGTCGGGCTTCGTGTCATCTCCAAAATGCGCAAACTGGAAGCTCAAGAGATCATCCTTGAGAAGTCAGTACTTACCTTTCCACGCACAAAGTTCTTACTTGTTTACCTCTGATATTTTTGGTAGCGACGCGTAGTACTCGTCGCGCACCTTCGCCGCAGCTTTGGTCTTCGCTTTGGCCGCTCTTGACTTCGCGTTCTTCTTGCGCTTCTTCTCCTTCTGATGCTTGGCGGCAGCGGTCTTGCTTTGCCTTCCGCGGGCAGACGACTCTGACATGACTGGCAGCGACGTCAGGCCAAATTCGGCCGTAGTATGAAGAAGTTGACTGCAGGTTGACGCGATCTGTAAGCCAGTCGCGCCAAGGCTGCCAAGAGTCCTCGACGGACCGTCCCTCCCTTCGCAGTGCGAGCCACGAATGGCAAAGCGTGGCTCCGATCTGCAGGAAGATCGATGACGATGGCCACGAGAGCGACATGTTCGGTCGTGTGAAAGTCCGGACGATGCAAAGAAGATACATGAAGGCGTCACTGCTAGGCTGTGCCGGAAAATAAAGAAGCAGTTCTTAAGCAGAAGCTGAGAAGGCTCATTCACTTCCAGACCAGGATCCACTCCAGGGCTTTCAAGCATAACAACAACTCCATATACCCGTTCAGGACTATTCTGCGGACCAGAACCCGAGCAGCAAGAGCAGAGCATATCGAACAGAAGCAGGAAATTCCTGCGAGCCTCATCGCCATGGCGCTCTATCCTCCAGTCCATGTACTGGACAATTACTACTTGGCCATAACCCTCCTGGTCACCGTGGGATACCAGCTCGTCGGTTTTAGCATTGCTTATTCACTGCGCTTCGATAAGCTCACAGTTCGTTCCCCTAAATGTGCAAGGCACAACGTCTGTATGAGAGAAATGCTAATATTTCGCCTCTAGGATTTCATGGGAGGCACAAATTTCGTCTGGCTGGCCATATTCACACTTGCCATGAGCGGCACCACAAACGCCAGGCAAATCATCACATCTATCATGATCATGCTGTGGGGAGCACGTTTGTCCGCATTCCTTCTCTTCAGAATCTTGAAGACTGGCAGTGACGACAGATTTGACGACAAGCGAGACAAGTTTTTCCCCTTCCTTGGATTCTGGGTATTCCAAATGTTCTGGGTCTGGACTGTCTCCATGCCAGTGACTCTCCTCAACTCACCAAATGTCCTTCAGTACCCTCAGCCTTCGTTTGGAAAGGCCACGGATATCATTGCGATCATTTTCTTCGTCATTGCCTTCTCGATGGAAGCCATTGCAGACATCCAGAAATACCGCTTCAAGCAAGGTCCAGGCAAGGAGCCAGGTGCCGTATGTGATGTCGGCTTCTTCAAATGGTCAAGACATCCAAACTATTTCGGCGAGATCATGGTCCAGGTTTCGATCTACATCATTGCAGTCACCCCTGCAAGCTACGGCACAGTTCCATCGGGATCCGGAGCATATGCAGCACTTTATGCTTCATGTGTTGGATTCATCTTCCTTACGACACTGCTTATGTTCGTCTCTGGCCTTACACTTCAGGAACGACCAGGTGCCAAGAAGAGGTACGAAAAGGGCAACGGATGGCACGCATACGAGAAGTACTTGCAAGAGACTAGCATCCTCATCCCAATGCCACCTGCCATCTGGAAGAGGCTTCCAACGATCGTGAAGAGGACGGTCGGGCTCGAGTTCCCCATCTACGTCTTTGATCCCGCCAAGCACGCCGATCATGATGCAGTGAAGCAGAACCAGGCTGAGCAGGGACGCTCTGAGAGCGAGGCAAACGATAATCGACAAAGCAGTGAGCCACTGAGGTAATGGTCGCTCAACAAGGACTCAGTAAGGATGTTACGATACCGAGCGGCGTGTAGCGTTCAGCATTGCCAGCATTTCTGTAAATCTAGATAGATCTCCTTCGCACGTCACGACAACTTACGACTTAATAATGTAGACTATGTCAGTTCAAGCTCTTCCCAATAACCAAGTTAACGCAATTCCCACTACGCAACAGGCATCTCACCCACCTCCTCCATAACCTTCTGCCTCTTAGCATCCGGCATCTTAACATCCCCCTCAGCCGCCACATCAGCAACCGCCCCAGCATTACTCTGACTCAACCCCAACTCCCTAATCTTCTCAAAACACCTCCTATACGCCTCCCTTATCTCCAACAACTCCACCTCAACCCCTTCATCCCTATACTCTCTCACCTTCTCCACCAACTTGCCCGCATCCAACCAACAATTACTCCTCTCAGCCTTAATAACCCCCGCCTGTTCCTCCAAAGTGAAATTCTCCCAACTATACCCCGGCTCAACAATCTCCTTATACAGCTGCAGCACCTCATTATGAGAAATCGCCTCCCCCGGGTTCGTGAAATTATAGACTCCTTCCTCACCATGTTCAGACATTGCGATCACGATGGGAAGGAGTTCGGGGAGGAGGGAATGGGAATTGGGGATATTTACGACTTTTGGGTATCGGGTGATTTTTGTGACGAAGGAACGTGGGTGCAGGTCTGCGGATACTGGCATTCGGAGACGCAGAATTAGAGTGTTGGGGAAGTTTTTGAGAAAGGTTTCGATGGGGGCTTTGGTGGCGGAGTAGAAGGAACCTGTGAAGTTTGGCGGATCGGTTTCTTTGAAGGGTTTGCTGAGGACTTTTGAGTTGTCTTCGGTGTAGACGGAGGTGTAGATGCCTGTGATTGTGCGTCAGTATTGTTTGAGTTGGAGGAGTCGATGCAGGTTCGCACATCCTGTGGCCAGGTGAGTGAGATGGATGCCTCGCGTGTAGCATTCATTCGTTAGAATCAGTGCTCCAAGACCATTGGCTTGCATGGTCTCAATCTTATGGTCTTCGCACCAGTCGACGTTGGGTCTCCCTGTCTTGCCAGCACAGTTGATAACGTGTGTAGGTTTGATTGTGTCCAAGACCTCTCGGACTTTTTGCTGTTCCTCCATGCGAACTGTGGTACCGAGAACTATCTTGCCTTGTTCCTTGAGAAGGTCGATGATCTGGCCACCGATCCATCCTCCTGAACCCCATACGAGGAACTTGTTCTGCTTAGCTGCCGGCATTATGTGCGGACGGCGTTGGTATGTCAATGATGGAGTAGCTGATTCTTGAAGGGTGGAACGAAGAGCAGAGAGCATGTGCCGGAATGACAATTGATGCTTGGACGTGAACAAGAAAGTCAAGGTGACGGTTCTCTACCGACGTTGCTGTAAAGGAGCAACAGGGATATCTGAACTGTGGTTGGACATGCAAGGGATGAACAAGCGGTATGCATCTCAAGTGAGGAGCTCGTAGTCTGAGCAAGGCACATTCTCGGTCTTGATGCGTTGTTCACTTTCGTGCCTGTCGTTGCATGACCACAGAGTACCTGCTCTGGTCAGTAACGTTACACAAAACTTCAAAAAGGTTTCCATGGACTCACGCAATAATGCCTCCCACTGCAAGGACAACTCCAACCAAACTTCCATCTTTGAGCGGCTTCCTGGAGATGATCCATCCCATAGCAACGATAGCGCAAGTCTTGAAGTGACCGACAACGGTACTGCTGACGGGTCCAGCTTCATTGATGATCACGAATTGGGACAGATTGATAAGGCATGCCAGCAGGCCGCTCTGGATCACGATTAGCGAGATATATTGTCAATATTAGCGGCGGCCTTACCAGCAATATCAGGACCCATGAATGAGACTGAGTGCTTCTCCAGACTGTCACATCATCCGAAAAAGGTATGACATAAAGCAGGATCAACACGCTCATCGGTGCTTGATTCATCAAAAGCTGGACACTCGTACATTCGAGCGTCTTGTGGTATTTCGCGATCCAGACGGTGTAGATCGAGCTTGCAAAGACACCAGTAAAAGCGAATATCACGCCCCATCCATTCGTGCCTTTCATTTTAGCCTCCCCAGTAGGCTGCGTGTCGAAGTATGATACCACGGCGACTCCAACACAGACCGGAACAAGCATCAACGCTGCATATTTCGGTATTTTGGCCTTGTATAGGACGTAGTTTAGTGTTGCGACGCAGGGCGTCAGGAGTACGCGAGCGACTTGGTAGAATTGAATGCTGGAGTTTGCGAGGGATGCGTTCGGAAGGACGACGTTGAAGATCATGGCCAGAGCGAGCGGCACGACCAAGTATGAATCGATCCGTCTTGCTTGGAACATTGGTATAGAGGTCCGAGAAAGAGCGTAGAGAAGGCCAAAGGTTACGGCGAAATGGAAAGCAGCGAAAGTGACTTGGGCGTGCTTGAGAGAAGCGTCTGAGAAGATGCGCTTGTTGACGAACACCTTTGCATACATTAGCTCTGATTCATCAATGTCTGTCCAGGCACTCACAATCGCGGCCGTGCCTGTAGTATTCACTGCTGCACTGAGCCAGAATCGGCGGCTCAGGCCTTTTGGTACAAGCACCGGGGGTGGTGGGAAGTTGTCCTTCTCATCTTGCTTCAGGAACGCTTGTGCCTCCTCGTAATTGTCGTTTGAATCTCTAGCTTTCTCATCCATTCTGTTGAGCCTTTCTGTGGTGCTGAAATAATTTCTCGCCGGTCCGGAAATGTTGCGATGCAAGTACTTTGAGAGAGACGCGCTCCTGCGCGTGGGCTGGCGTATGCATTCCGATGGAAATATGCGCCCTTGCAGTCACAACGGACATTATGAGACGACAAGTAATGCTGTCTTTCTGCATGTCGAAAGTGTAATCTGATACACTTCACACAATGGAAGCTCTGGGTGCAGGTTGGCAGACGAGTGGTAGGTATAGCAGACAATCATTATTCGGAGAAAGACTGAGACTCGTTCAGGCAGTTTGGAGTCGCGATTCTTCGTCGATGACGGGATCTGGAAAGATGCACCTCTTTTGACAGGTCAGACCTCGTTCGAGCCTCTGCCTGATGTCAAGAACATATTAGTGACTGGGGGAGAAGGATTTATGTAAGTAAGTCCACCCTTGGCAAGCCGAAGAACAATATTGACTGTCCAGTGCCTCCTGGCTGGTCCGACATCTGGTCGTCAAGTACCCCGATGCGTACAATGTGGTCTGCTTCGACAAACTGGACTATTGCAGCTCATTGAACAATGCCAGAATGCTCGAAGGTCGGCCGAATTTCAAGTTCTTCCATGGAGAGCTCACCAAGCCCGCCGACGTCTTGAGATGCCTCCGCAAGTATAAGATCGACACAATCTTTCACCTTGCAGCACAGTCGCACGTGGACTTGTCCTTCGGAAATTCATACAGCTTCACTGTAAACAACGTGGTTGGGACGCACGTACTGCTGGAGACTGCAGTAGCTGTGAAGACTGTCAAGCGGTTCTATCACATATCCACAGATGAGGTAAGATGTGGTCGAAAAGAGGAGATAAGAGAAGACATTGCTTACCTTGAGCAGGTCTACGGCGAAGTAGCTATGGATGCTGCAGATCTGACAGAGCACAGCATCCTCGCACCAACCAATCCATACGCAGCCAGCAAAGCTGCAGCAGAAATGTATGTCAGAGCATACGTACAAAGCTTCCAGCTGCCAGTGGTCATGATCCGCTTGAACAACGTATATGGTCCTCATCAAGTGAGTGAAACCTTGGCCGTCACGCATGCAGGGCACAGCTAACTGAACGCCAGTTCCCAGAAAGTGGGTAAGCCGATTGCGTATGCTGGTCGTACATGCTGATGTGTCGCGCAGAGGTCATTCCCAAGTTCATCAACTTGCTGCAGCGTGGCAAGCCACTTTGGATCCATGGTGATGGGCAGAATACAAGGAGGTACCTGTATGCCGGGGATGCTGCCGATGCGTTCGACACGATCTTGCACAAAGGAGAGATTGGCCAGATCTATAACGTCGACTCTCGGGACGAGATCTCCAATCTAGACCTAGCGAGCAGACTGTTGCAGACCTTCGGTGTGAGCGACACTCAGAATTCGATCCAGCACACCAGAGACCGTCCATTCAACGATATGAGATATGCCGTCGATGGCACAAAGTTGCGCAAGCTAGGCTGGAGCCAGAAAGTATCATTCGAAGAAGGCCTGGCGAACACTGTGGCATGGTATGGCAAGTTTTCCGGCTGGTGGGGCGACATAGAAAATATACTCGCTCCGTTTCCGGAAGTCAACCATGATCGCAACGGTGAGATTGCTGTGGAAGACGGCTTGCGTGCAGAGGTTGCGCATCTTCAGCAGACAGTGCAAAGTCTGCAGGAGAAGCAGAAAGCGCAGGCCTCTGTCACGCAGCAAGCCAACGTAGGCGCGCAGATTTACGATCCTGTTGCTGCTGGCCAGCCCAAGAAGCTGAATGGTGTCAGTGCCCTGAATGGGAATTTGCAGAAGTCCAATGGCGGCGTGAGAAAACGGAAGGCTGATGCCCTGGATGAGGAATGAACGGCGTCGTCGGGGCGTAAGAAAGTACTCTGATATTGAGGTCGGTAGTTGCAAGCGTGAGACGAAAGTCAGCCTGCTCGCCGTCTGCACTATGGTCTCAAACACTTGACGCTTCGCGCTACAATTGTGATGGAGGTGGAGGACCTCGGGCTTCCATAGTAGCTCTGCGTGCTCACATCCAGTCATTGGCATGTGGCCGAGTTGGTGCTGTGGACGTGGCCCTGGAATCCTAGATTAGAAAATGTGAAGCCTGGTGGTGCAAAGGCGTCATCTGTTTGGGAGAGTTCAGAGCCATGCCGGGTTGTTGAAGCGTGGTAGCTTTCGTGTTGGAGGTACGAGGTGAAATTCCCATGAGCAAGCGAAACACGCTGTGATTCCTCAGGGCTTCCGTCAGGCTCTTTCAGGCGTACTGGCATGGGTGTACCTTGTCGTCCATGCTGGCCCCTCGAATGGCAATTCGCACAGATCTGCAAAATGACGCTCGGCAAGCCCGAGCAAAGCGATTGTCAGAAGAGCCTCTCCGCGTCTCCATCGCGAAAACCGAAGCTGTGATTCCCTGTCGTGAATATTCACGTGTAAACAGGCATGACCACATGCCACTCCATTTGTGCGACATTCGGGCGCTCCACCCAACCAGCGGCTCAATTCCACGCTCTGTTGTTTACTGGTGGAGGGAAAGCAGAGGTGAGGATAGACGGCGTCATAGGTGCCGCTCTTTCGGGTAAAGTGAGGTAACATCGACTGGTCCTGGTTAGCATTGCAACATGGCTGGCAAGCCAGCGCCGTGATTGGTGAGACTGCTTTGCTCGAGGCAGGGCTCCAAAAAGCAGGGCAGGCCTCGAAAGCCAGCTCAGCATCCTTGCATACCCCTAAATCCACTACGCAATATGAGGACAGTGGCTTGCAGATCAATCCATCGAGCGGAAGGCGTGAGATTGGGCTGCTGTAGGCTGCAGATGGATTGTGTGGGAGATGTCAGACAACTGTGCTACATGGGAGTGTGGAGAGTGCTCTCGAATGTATGTTCAAGGTGATGGGCAGAACTGTCTCGGGTTGTGTGTCAATCGCATGCTGAGCACCAAGAATATCCCGCTTGGTTGTATTAGCATTTCATGGCAGGACTGAATGAGTGAAGAAAGATGTTGATCAAATGTTCTGAACGTTGTGTATTGATACAGTCGTCCCGCCACTGCTGTCCTGCCTCAAAGCATAGTGTACATAGCAAGCGCGCTGATAGCGACCGTGCAACCTCATTCGACTGGACTTTTCATCTGCCGTTCATAATCAAGGCCCTGTAGCCGCCTGACTCCCTTCTTCGGGGTATTGATACAAAATCATCCGAGCCATCATCTGATGTATGGCTCAGTTCTGTGCGCCTCAACGCCTTGCAAATCAATCAATCCAAGAACCTATCCGCGATCGAAACTGGGGTATCAAGTCGAAGTAAGCGATTGTCGTGGAAATAAAAAGCCTGTAGCGCGCCTGTTCATCGCTCTTTCCCAGACGCCATATCGTTGTCGCACTGTACACGCGATATCCAATTCGTATTAAAAAGTATAGTGTCGTTTACTCGTCGTCCTCGTCAGGTGATGGGTGCTCATGACCCTCACCCTTGTGGACCTTGCGATGTCTTCGCAGGTTTGAAACAACGGAGAAGTGGCGTCCACATCCCTCAACATCGCATGCGAAGGCTGTAAATGATCAGCATAATGATCCGAGATCTACAGGAACACAAAACTTACGCTTCTCGCCAGTATGGCTGTACATGTGGGTTTGCAGAGAGCTGGGCCTGGTGAATCGCTTGTCGCAAATCTTGCACTTGTGCTTCTTCTGCGAGCTAGAGGACACCTTCGAGCTGAATTGACCCATCATCGATTGTGGTGCTGGTGGAAGACCGGCGAGACCGTTTGGTCTTGGGAGAGTCCTCGAATTTGGCATGTCGACAGATTCGCTGGCTGAGCTGTAGTCGCCTACGGACGCCTCGCTGACTGAGCTGTTGTAGTAGGTTGGATATGTGCTGGCGGAAGAGATCGACGAGTGGGTTGAGTGCCCTGATGGAAATCCATACGAATCGGTCGAGCTCCTTCCAGAGCTATGCGAGGTGCCGTAAATATTTCGTGGAGTGATGTCTGTCTGGCTCATGGCAACCATGCCACGGCTAGCGTCGAGAGCATCGTTAAAGCTCTGTCGCTCAGCTTCAGATGCTGAGTTCAGTCTGTCGTTAAAGTCAATCAATGAACTTTGACGGAACTTCTGTGCCTCAATAGGCGTCCACATGAACATGGTGGAAGGTACTGACGGGTGCGACGAGCGCCTGTCATAACCGTACGCAGCGGCGTACTGTGGCGCTGATGTTGGAGCATATGTGCCTGCACTTGGTGCAGCAGACGAGTAAGATGCACCGTATGGCCTGGGTGCGCTCATGTCTTGCGCGAGTTGTAAGCTGGTCTGGTCGTAGAGCTCTGGATCCACCTGGGGAAGAATACCTGATGCCATTGAGGGCGCAGAGACGTGGCCGCCAGCATATGCAGCCGAAACCTGAGGTGCCTGGACATAGCGAGCATCGCCGCCAGCAGTAGTCTGTGGCATTGATGTCGCATACATCTGACCTTGGTTGGAGGCCGGAGCAGACACCCAAGGATTCGTGAACTGCGGCTGCTGTGGGTACCTCATCGCGTCGTAACCCATTGGGTGGAAGTGTTGTCGTGAATCGACGGCCATCGCCATGTCGACTGTGTAGCTTGAAGGTCGAAGAAGAATGAAGTTGTAGTCGTCGACAACGTTGAAGCACCGGTATTAGCGCTGGGCCACGAGTAGGTGATCAACGCTGGAGAACGAGCTTCAGAAACGTGGAGAGACGATCAAGTGTTTGAAGATGTGCGGGATCAGCGTGCTTAAGTGTGCCGTTCCTCGAGGCTGGGAGCATCCGAAGGCCAGCGGGCTGTGAGTATCAATTTGTGGTAGGAGCCAGTGCCGATCCTAGACCTTATGGTTCCTGGAGGGAGGCAGCGGACTGTCAATGGGTAGAGGATGGACCCCTATGCACCTAGTAGAGCCGGGCTGCTGAGCCGTCAACGTCGACGGCGAGTGTTTCAGATGTTCGAGTCGTCTTGCGTGCAGCGTTTGCAAAGTCCAGACGCGGTGATGAACGGTCGAGGACAGAGAAAGCAGTGATAGTCGGCAGCTCATAGCATTCAAGCAAAGATTATCTCACCAGGGCGAACGGTGTTGAAGCCCAAGATAGCGTGTGCGGTGAGTGGGAGATGGGACAATCTTTTGTGGGTATACTGCAGATCATGAACATACAGGGCGAAGGGAGTCTGATATGTATGTCGAACGAGGTTCGGCGTAACGCACGCAGTCCTTTACACAATGACGACGTGGTCTGTGAGAGGAGCAGCCATCCCGGCAAAGGGTCTATGCACGCAGCAAGCCCATCTCTGAAACGAAGCGCCATCCAGAGATGACCCCACACACTTCGAGCCATCGCAGCAGGGGTGTCGAAGTGTGTGCACGGCCGGCACTATTTAGCGATCGCACCCTTCCTTGCTTAGCGCCTTTACCCTGCGTCATTCGCACCTTCTCCGCCCGAGAACTGCTGGGACGCGACTGCCTCCTCTCCTGCTGCCTGCCAAGCACTGCGTAAGCGTGCGCCGACCCTGCTTTCTGCCTCGATGGCATCTCCCGCCGTGCCTGTCGCTGGCTGCAAAACTACGGTCGGTGAGCAAACGCCATCCGAAATGTCCACATTCCCCTCAGCGCCATCACCATTTTAGCCTCCATTGCTGTGACGAGGTGTTGAAGCAGGTGCCCGCGACAACGGAGAGCCAGCAGCCGGCCCACGAAATCACGCGTGATGCTACCAGCTCACCGTTCAGCGCTCAATCTCCCAGCGCCGGTGGGTGAACTTGAATTTCGCGCATTCGCCGTATCCAGCAACACCGAGCGCGCTACCATCCCGCATCCAGCGCGCTGCCAGTTGAGATATGTCTCGCATGTTCATTTTGCCCGCCAAAAATAGGGCATTGGACACAACGGCCGCCCAGTGAAGGCAGGTCGGTTGATCGATGCAGCCCACAGCAGCCATCCCGCAAGCAAGACATCAGCAAAGCACTGCCCTCTCCCCTCAACCGTCACAATTTTGCGCCTTTTCATCGGCAGGATGGTCCGCTGGCTCATTCACTCGCTGAACAGGGTGGGTCTGCTGTGAACTCTGGATGTAAGCGAGCGGAAGCCGAAGCCAGCACGTCTTTTTCGCTCGCTCACTCGACGTCGCTAGCTTTCTTGCTGCGCGTCGTGAACCCTCCAATCGCCAAATGCTTCCTTTCTCCGTGAAGAAGCATTTGTATTGGTTCTGTTAGCCCATTTGTTCAATTTGTTGCAATCGACTCGCGCAATGCATTTGCTCTCCCACTGGATTTTCGCTTGGATCTCAACAGCCATACCGCCTCGGCTTCTCCATCCACTTAGCATCTCCTCCGGTCTTGTCATCTCTAGCGCGCCACCCCAACTACGGCGACCAGTGTTACTTGCTGCGCTTGACTGCAAGATCCAAGCCAAAGGCGCCGCCACATCTCTCAAGCTCAAGTCCTTCGGCATCACTCTTCCGGCCAGCACACCAATTCAACAGACAGAGATCAAGTAGGCCAGCCACGGACGTTATGCTTATGAGTAGCCTCAACTTTAAAGGCTTACTCTCGACGACAAGGGATAAGCACTGCAACTGCCCGATACGACTCTGCGTGATACCGCTTGGTGCCGAGAGCGCTTCATCTGTATTCCCAGCTGACCCGCCGGTGATTTTGCCCCCAATCTCGGCGCTACAGCACTTCTTGCAGCTTATCTATGCGGAGAAAGCTCACATGCTGCCGGTGAATGGAGATGACAGACCCGGTTCTTAATCAATAACCGCGGTCTTATTCTTCCTCGAACTAGCAGCTGATGTGTCCGTGCCTACAGGACCGATTGGAATTCTTGACAGGCAGTCTTCCGTCAAACCTTGTATTGCGACTGCTCCACCGGTTTTGGCGTGAGCATGCAATTTTGTGTTACTCGCGAGTCATGAGCTGAGGTCTTCCAGCAGAGTGGCAAACATGTCTCCGAATGGCATTTGCGCGACACGGACACCGTTCATCATTTACTGATTCGACAGAGCGACACGTGCTGGTGATTTTCGCTGCACCTTGCACATTGTTTCAGGTACGCGTGGAAGATTGTCGCATTTTGACTGCACCTGTGCTCTTGAACATCAATTCGGCATTCTCACAGCAGCACTGTCATGAAAAGTTCACCTGCGGGGACCTGATCGACCAAGGCGCTCGCCAAACTCTGGGTGACCAAGGTAAGGTTAGAATATGCATACAGCTGGCGCGCCTCGCCGTTGATGGAGAGGACTTCGCACAGTTCGGATATACAGAATCTTGCCAGCAAGCCTCATCCGAGTTGCGAACGCAACCTACAACCAGCTTCGCTTACAGGTCTACTCTACTGTAAGCAAACAAGCGCCACCAACTCGCCATACCTCGCAAGTCCGGGAAATGCGGTGGTCGTTTAGGTGCTGTTTTTGGAGCTATTTTGGATCTGCAGGCGTAAGGGGTGCGAACGAGCAGCAGAGGCGCTTTAAGCGTAAATCAAGTCTGCTGTAGTGTAACACGCCACACAGAAGTAAAGTAAGCCGCACATCCCACGTCCTTCTGCCTGTGGTGGAAACGGTTTTCGTGACAGCAGACGCGTAGGCGATGTGGAGATTGCGTTCAAAATACCAACAACAAGCGCCAAGAGTCAGTCGAGGACCACGTTGAGGACTTTTCGATCCGGCTTGTCGGTATGAAGCTCATCTCCTGCAATAGATGTACTTTCGTGCTACGCCTGGTGATTCATTTCCTGGTTGTTTAGCTACTAACAATAGTGCTTTGATTGATGAAGGAGGCAACAACGTACTGTCGTTCCTTGGTTTCAGGTGTCAAGTACTTGAGCTTACCAGAGAGTCGGAGACTGGGAGGCTGACCAGCGCCGCAAAAGCACAGCTCAGGAGTTCTACCACTGTCTGCTATAGGTGAAGATTGCATATACCGGAATGCTTAACCTTGAACCGGCGCGTACCGAGTATAAGCAACAAACACTGCAGGTTTTCCTCTTTCTTTACCAGCTGCCGTGTTCAACACCACTGGCGCTGGACTTGGCAGATTTGCAGTGTTACTGATTGCAATGTTGGGACAATGAAGTAGCATCCGGCCTGTCTACCTTCACTGGTCCTCATCTTGTCTGAGCTTTTCTTGGATGCAAACGGATTCGCATGCTTGGTTCAAACAGTGGTAGTCAGTAGGGCGAAGAGCCGGCCACAGCCAGCCATTCCGAAATGGCAGAGCCAGATCATCGCCGCCACCCAGAGATTTTGCACGACGGTAATAGATCTTCTGGTATGAGCATCAAGCTTCTGGTTCCCTTACCATGTCCAGAAGGCTTTTGCCAACCTGCCTTACCAGGCACCATTGCTACGCGGAAGTCCACCACAGGACTGCCTTCTCCTTCTGGCCATTTCTGCAGAAGAATACGGAGCACCGCCTCCTCAGCTACAATCCAGGCGTTGACTCGAGGTTCTCAAGCTTTGGGTGCTCTCAACACTCAGATCCTGACCAGGAGTCTACCAGCAGGAAGGCACATGCGATGGCAAGACCAGCCGGTCCTTCATCAGAATCCAGGCGCGCGGTCAACCGGTGCTGGCAATGTCATGAGTCTTGACACCGGATTCAAGCAGGAGGCATCATTCCGGAAGCTATCAGCTACTGAGACTCGTTCATGTTTACCTGTTCCTGGCAGCATGCATACTGACAAGCATTGAATCCAATGCATCGAAGTCAAGCACTTGGCGAAGGTCTAGACATGAAAATCTCGAAAGCTGACTCAGAAAGTGCAGTCGACCTGATCAACAAACGTACAGAGTCTCTTGTGCATATGAGAAGCCGCTCTCAAGCGCTTCCTTCCCGCTTACTTGATTGGGGCAGATTTTCTGTGATTTGCACAAAAGTCCGTCCACAGCTTGCGAAAGAATTCTAGGGGCAGCGGGCACGGATCGCTATCGAGTCCTGTCTCGGCTTCCTGTATGCACAAAAGACTCTGTACCTGCTGATCAGTCCGGAAGGCAAAGCCGACTTTTACCGACAACTTCTTCGTTCCTGTTGTCGATCATGACTCTCTTTCAACTTCACCTGTTCCTGGATACCAAGCAGTTGAAGCTGCAGGGCATGGACTTCCAGGGTCGTTTTGATCTTTCAGGGCAAGCTTTTGTCGACATGTCTGAACTCCCTCGTGTTTATCGTTACCTTCTCGAGCAGCCATTGGGAAAGAAGACCTGAAGTCCAGAATCGGCTGACTCGGCATTGTTGATCATCTCAGGGTTGAGAAGATCGGCCCGCAGGAAGCGACCTCGAATTCTTGCAAATCGGGACCCCGAATGAATGTGATGTACGAATTGCGACAGACTTTTGCATCTATTTGATACACTTGGCTTCCTCCTCTTCAGAACACAGTGCGAAGCAGAAAGGCTACGAAGACTTTTGTCCTCCCAAGCGAGACGTCTCGAAGACCCTTGTTACCTTCAAATTCCTGCACACGACTCAAAAAGCCAAGAATCTCGCTCTTTTCAACCTCTTCCTGGTATCGTCCGTGTTCCAACATCACGTACCTTCGGTCTCTCAATTCCAATTCTTTCAGCCGTTCCAAGCGACCTTCCTACTGAGTCTGTGTCTTCACGCTATAGGCATGAGGTCCGAAATCACTGACTCAAGGTTCGACGTCGCTTAGTAGTCTGGACTGGGGTGTGCCTGGTTGCAAGCACATGGGCGAAGACGCAAGGGACCATGCCCAAGATGTTGCGTCATAGGTAGCGATAAGAGTTGGGGGATGGTGTTGGTCCTATCGTGGAGGGTAGTTCAGCCTGATCGGATGTTTGGAGTAGCGAGGGGGAGATGAGGGCTGGGGGACTATGAGGTTCTGCAGGTAGACCGACTGAGACCTTGAGTTTCGCAGGAAGAGGCTGCTTCAAGACGCCGTTCCCGATCGCAATGGCACTGTCGACAGATCTTGATTGGAAATGACTGCAATGTTGCCGTACTCACGATCCTTCAATACCGGAGGCTGTGTACGAAAATACTGATTTAGCATCTGAAATGCTTACAGGACTTTTTCCCGCTACAAACGACTTTTTCGACATGATCGATGTCAGAGCGACTTCTGAAAAGTTGGACTCTTCGCCCTCTTGGCTCAAATTGTTCACCATCTGGTCATTTCCGATTCAACAATGTCACTGGTGAAGGTCAAGCATCTCCTTGGCCGATCTGATCTCGCTAAAGGTCCTCTTACTTTATGATCGATCCAGGTCTGTTCGTCCTGAAGGCTTCACTGCAGCTTCTGGGAAATATCAAATGGACAAAGCGATGTTGTGTTTCAAGCAGAATAGTTGATGATTCTCAACTCAACGACGATTCCCGTAACATCGACCAGGACAGAGGTTCATCATCAGCAGACCGAGAGTTGACGGACTGCTGCGTACGAGACAGGATTCATTCGAGCGTCAATGGGAGTGAAGAGGGTCGTGATGAAGATGAAAGGTATTGGGCACGATGCCACGCTGAAAGTCTGGCTCTTAGCAACAGACCAAGTTAAGTTGGTTCTCTTGAAGCGAGCGGTCTTCATCAGACTTCAAGTGGCCCTTCAGTATGTCTGTGAACGTCGACTTCAGAGACAATACTGTCTTTAAATGGGGATACCATGATCGAAGCCTAGGCTAGTCTCTGTCTCGATTACTCTCTCAACTTGTGGGCCAGAGCCCCAATCTGCGCCCTGATAGCTGTGAAGCAGTTTTGGAAGGATTGTATACGTTGTTTCGTGAAGTGACATCATCCAATAGCAGGACATCATTTGCATCAGTGGTTTAGGTACACCCTCTCGAACGCCTTCGTCCCTTACCAGTTACTAATAGCACCACAGTGGTAAAATCCATCGTTGCCATCAATTAGATCAACGTCGATGGGCCCCGTGTTCGATTCACGGCTGATGCATCCAATACTGCAATGGTCGCGACCAAAATTTTTGTTGTTTTAGGCCTCATTTTGTACTACGGCAGCGCTGTGAACTTCACAGGCCTCAGTCTAGCAGTAGAAGAGCAACACGGCTTTCGTTTTGATCAGTTACGGCCCTGGTGGAACGCTCATCGTTGATCAATTGTGCTAAATTCGCGATATACTGAATGCCAAGACTTTGGTGCGAAATCGGATGAATGTTCACCGAGCAATCATCCCCTGGCTTTCCTGCTTCATTCCTTCCATCTACGACACCGCAAGGCGTAAATCATCATTCCACGTGAGCAATAGAAGTTGCTTGCGAAGTTCGACGAGCAACGAACAAGTCCGATTTGCGGCTGCAGGTAGCAGTGCTTATACCGGGATCAAAGACCGCAGATGCATGCGTAGGAGCTCTGGCTGCAGTGGCTTGACCTCAGCTGCTCCAGCCTTGCCTCAGAATTGACCTTTCATAGAAATGTTCATGCGCGACTGCGACAGGAGAAGCATGCGATTGTGCCTCTAGTGTAGTTGTAGACGGTCATGTCTGACTTCAAACGCCAGCCTCTCACGGACCCCAGCAATCAGATACGCCTCCTCCAGCTTCCAGCAACAAGATGGGCCGGCGGCATGCACCTTCAGCTGAGCACATGGGATCTCGAAAAAGCACCTCCCTACAGCGCCATTTCCTACACATGGGGTCCCGCAGGTTATCCAACTCGAAGTGTCACTATCAATGACCAGAACATGGAGGTGCGTCAGAAGTGCCGCTTCGCCCTCCTCCAGGCTCGAACCAGATGTCCAGGAGAATATGTCTGGATCGATTCGATTTGTATCAACCAAGACGACCTGAGTGAGATGAGCCTTCAGGTCGCTATAATGTTTGATATCTATAGGGGAGCGAAACAAGTGCTTGCTTGTATTGGTGAGAGTAGCGAAAGCAGCAGACGACTCGCCCCAGTAGCCAATATCATCGGCCATATGCGAATAAAGCATGACCTGTTCAAGGATCTAGTTACAATACCTGAGGCACCTGGCGCTCTGATGAGCTTGCCATTGATCACGATCCTACGAGGTTTAGGCAAAGAAACGATGCTCCAGCTGAACCAAGATTTAATAGCCATGAGCGAAAGAGGGTATTGGCACAGGCTGTGGATTGTCCAGGAGATCGCTGCTGGACAAGCAAAAGTCCGCATCCTTTGTGGCACTGACATGATCTCACCAATTGGGCTCTACCTACTGACAAGACATCTCGATGGACCTGGATACTATCGCGACCCTTCAAGCAGATTATTTGACCAAATCGTGACCTCTACAGCTTACACTCGATTGTCCGCGAGGAGCCTAGATGATATCTTCATAGACTATGTCGATGCGAGGTGCTCCGACGCTCGTGACAAGATCTATGGCGTTCTTGGTCTTGTCGACTGGAAGCGCTATGGTCTCAAGCCATTGATGCCTGATTACACGACATCGATATGGAAGCTAGCACTCCAGCTGATTAAGTATACGCGAAGCATACGTTTGCTGTGGGCTTTCAACATCTCTGTCGAAACACCAGAGCTGCAAGAGCTCGTGCATTCAAGATCACTACTGCTCCAGGATGTTAGGCCGTCATCGACGTTGTTGCAACAAGGCTACTGCCTACACGACAAGCTCGTCCATGCACGAAATCTGGTGGCCAATATCGATCTCAACTCCAGTAAGCATCTATCGCTCACTGCTATAGACATCGCAATCGACAGCAGACCAAACCCCGGAAGGAAGAGAGCCCAAAATGGCACAATGAATGCCTGGGAAGCGATGTGTGAAGAGAAGAGTGTGTCTGCCGACATTCTGCCTAAGCCGGTATACGTCAAACAGGGAATTGCTGCGTTGGCCTGCGCTGCTACCTTGCCAGGCGATTACATGATCAATGCTGGATATGAAGACGTGTATCTGATTGTACGTCATAGCGAGAAGGTCGCATGCAAGTACGATGTTGTCGGACAGGCTTTGGTAGTTAATGGCTATAGACTGGCCAGAGAGACACATCCGGCATGGCTTAGTGATCCTAAGCTCAAGTCATTCGTCAACGATACGGGTTCTGCTTCGAGATGTTCCTGCACAGACGTGCCATCTCAGCCAGCAGAATCGTTTTGGGCAGACACGAAGATACGTTGGACACCGGAAGACGCTATGTTGCTAGCAGGACAAGACTTGCTGCCGAATCGTGAGATGCGAGATGTAAACGGGAAATTTGCTCGCTTGACAACCCGGACGCTCATCGATCCCAATGGTGCTATCAAAGTGGACCGCCTGGTTGATACCTGCGCACAGTGCAAGAGACTGAGATCGTTTCCTGCATAAAGAACTCTCACGACTTCATCAGCTTCAGTGCTCCATCCTCAGTGTGCCTCAAAGAAGCTGCCATTTGGCTTGCAGCCTTGTCCATCGTGCTCAGCTTTCCTACATCCAATGCATCTTCACTCCACCCGCCAAGACCGTGAAACAGGATAGCCAGGCTAGACGACTTCCATACAATCTGACTGTTCTCGGAAGAGAAAGCAATCGTCGCTACGAAGAAGAGAATTGTCAGGAGAACCAAAGCTGCAGGATATGTGAGCCACGGCCAATTTACTTTGATGACCGTGATCTCAGAGACGACATCGCCGTGCGCGATTGTTCCATTTGGGCCTTGACGGACGGCATTCGTCATCCCGGTAGCGACTGCACTCATGATTTTGGAGAAGTTGCCGCCGTAGACGCTATAGAGTACTTGGCCAAGGCTGCTGGTGTCCTGGTTTTCGAGCTCTTGGTTGAATAGTGTTTCAAGAGATTGTTGAATGTGTTGAGAGTCGGCATAGTTGATCCACGTCGCATCAGGATAGTTTGTCTTGTCATTGTAGCTGACACACATGTCAATACCAGCCGGCGTGCGTCCTTTTGGGAAGGCTGCCAACCGTAATGCCGGTTTGCCGTAGATTATGCCAACACCAATTCCGCTGACGGACCATGTCTGAGTTTCATTGGCGCTGGTGACTGTGTTATTCTCGTATGCCGTCTGATTGCTAAGCATTCGTCGTATTTGATATAAGGTGCGAGGTCGTCGGACCACCTTGTCTTAGGATAGTCTCTGCTGGGCTCGAATGGAAGTTCTATCGGTGTCTCTCGCGTTGGCGTATCATGAAGCGTGCCATTGATAACACTATTGGCAGCGTAGGTCTTTACACACCATGAGAGCTCGCAATCATACGCTTCTGGTGTCGGTGGTTCGCATGTCGGCGTTGTATAGAATCTTGAGCAATTCTTCTCGAACCAGTCCTGAGGCAGCTTTATTGACGACAGCTTCGCGAGGCTCGGAAGATTGGTAACAGTGTTTGCATCGTAGGTAAGATTGCCAAAGTTTGGCGATGTCGAATTCCAGATCGTGAATGTCCCAGAGTGCATTGAGACGGCGATGTAATCCGCAACATAGTTCACGCCAAGTTTAGAGCCGAAGGGCGTCGTGTACATGCATCGCTTAGTGTAGAGTGGACGAATACCAGATCTGGTCTCCTCAAGTGTACAATTCCTCTCGAGCTGGCTGCTCACGTTAGTGCAGGAACTGCAGACACCGAGCGAGCTGAATTCTGTCCAGGTACAATTGCCCGTCTTGCATTCGAAATTCATAGATCCTGTAGCATTCGATAGGCTTGCTAAGATAGCTCCCGTCATCACTGATGTGCCGTCTTGTCCTGTCGCGAATCAGTATTGTTGGAGCTCGATGATATCTCATCGCGACTCACCGTATGCAGGCCCCAGGAAAGGCTCGTCAGAGTTCATGACTGTTTGCAGTGTGCCGTGGTCATAAGCAGTCGCTTGCCAGAGGACCGCATTGTTTTCCGTAACGTTCTGAGGCACATATGAGAGCACTTGTTGCGTAAATGGCTCCATGGCCAAGGCCATAATGGTGATCAGGGCGCCTAAGGATGCGGCAATTGCAGTCCAATGGAGTGAGACTAGTAGGAGTATGGAGCCTCACGGCCCACGACTGGCATCATCGAAGACCTGAAAATGCGTCAAGGGGTGTGGCCGCTGCTGAAAGTAGACCCATTTGAGTTGTGAGAGACATTCTGCAACCACGACTAGCATCGTAAGTCGACATAATGTCATAAGGATAGATACCAGTGTGTTGGGTCTGATCTGCCATGGCATGTTCCAGGTCTCAAGCGGCTTGCCATGGAAAGCCAGTAGCACAGCGGCAATAGCGACCAGGAATGCCGCGCTGCCCAACATAGGAAGGCTTTCGGGCCACCATATGAAGATTCGTCGTTCATGCGGTTCATCTTTCATATCTGGCTTTGGTCGCAACGACTCCGACGACATCTTGCTTGATGTCTCAGAGTGTCCTTGCGCTGATGGGCTTGGAAAAGCTTGACTCTCGGAGCCCTGGGTTAATGGTTCTGACGAGGGTTCTCGCGACGACGCGGCTTCGTTCATTGACTCAGCGATAAGCTGTGGATCTAGTGAACCTGGAGTCGGCTGCGTCGCAGACTCGCAACTCACTGCGGAGACAGGTGAACTGGCCATGGCTGAGCGGAATTGTAAGAAAGACAGTACGATTCCTTTGCAAGGCTCCTCAGACCATTAGTGTTATATAACAAGTCTTGGGGCTGAGCTCGCGAGCCGTAGCAGGCTGCGGCCTCTAGCTGTATGATTACGCCTAGACGTTCCTGTTACACAACATTAGCGTTGCACTTGTACCTGTACTTGTCTGGATCCTTACAATGTGCTAGGCAAAGAGGCTTATAAGAAGTAGCTGACCAAATGAGTGGGCAAGAAGATCTATGACGCTCAATCTGTGGTTGCAACTTATTTGCATTCGACCTGGGTCCGGTGAAGAGACTTCATCTTCCAAGTAGTAATGAAGTCGCACTCAGGCGGCTGAAGTGCATAGATTTGCTTCGCCACCGGCCAGTTCCGCCAGTCCAAGCATTTCTCACGAGGCAGTAGCCTTGTAATAACTGTGCTGGTTGAAGTCGGAGGACGCTGTTCCGGTATCCCTGCCTGAGAGACACTCTTCGTAATCTACAGTACCCAAGGCTCTTAGAGCGAATGCGAGGAGCTGTATCGAGCAGAAGAAAAGTTTTAAATGCCGGGCGGCTTGGGATGTCAAAATATCTCCATATGGCTGCACATAGTCTACACAGTCACCATAACGCTAGCATTCTTGTACCAGCTGAGCAAAGGATTCTCTCCACTCCGCATCTGCGTATCCTCAAGATATGCCCATCTCTGGAAGAAGTCCTCGTGTGACATAACTCTCGTCAATCGTCCAGTGATGGCACGATATATATCCTCCATCACGCCAAAATCAGTGGGAAACAGAATGTCGAAATATCCCTGCTGTACAAGCGGTGTCTGAACAGGTACAGTCCTCCTTTCATACCTCGTCTGCACCACTGGCGCATTGTATCCAGCAGTAGCTTGCGGCAGACTGTGGAAGTCAGATGTGATCAATCGATGCGCCGGAAACTTGTTGGCCAGTATGGAGAAGAACTGCATCAATCGTGTCGGAATGTACTCTGGTAACGTCAGATTTGGTGCCATAGGCATTCGATGTCGCATCGATCGCAGTAGTTTGGAGGTTCGAAGTGGGTGTGGGTAATTCCTGTCTTGACACGCTGCGTCCCGTACTCGCAGGAAGCGCTGTGCAACTGGATCCAAGGTTCTGCTGTAGAATTCGTAGAAATCGCCTTCGCTGTCGATAAGCACCGAACCTTGCATGACTTCTTCCGTGAAAGGATCGTAACGCAACACGTCATGCGCGAAGTTGTCAAAGACTTCCATGGCCAAGAAGAAGCACGGCGTAGGCACGTACAAGTCCCAATCAAAGACGGACTTGTTGATGATCTCGACTTTGCCCTCGTGGCCACGCGCTGAAGCAGTCGATTTCAGCTTCTGCGCTTGTAAGTTGGCAAGTGCATGCGAGACTTCTATGATCTTGAACTGCGTCCTGGCGTACACTTCTGGGTCTGTCTGCCGTATATAATCCAGGATGTTCAACATCAGAGTACCGTTTCCAGCTCCCATTTCATATATTACCAAGTCGTGGTAAGGGTACAAAGTGAGCTTGTAGTTTGCCACCATGTATCTTGCTATTGCCTCTCCATAGTATGGTCTGAACAGCTCTGTAGGTGTGTGCCACAACTGCCTTGCTTCATTATACTCTTTCTCGTCCAGCTGGTCTTCAAATTGCGTGTAGCGCTCTCCAAGTAAGCGATAGAACTCCGGTTCATCTCTTATGCTGTTGTAGTCGAATGGCGCTCCAGGCGAGAAGATGGTGACGTTCTTGCTGAAGTACCCATAGTGAGGATTGTATAAACTGTCTTCGATGAAGTCTCTCATCAACATTTTCACCCTCCGCGGCCTTTCTCTTCGTCCTCGTAGTGCATCTGAAGTCACACTAGGAAAGCGTTTGAACTCTTCCGCTTTGTCGCTGGGAAAATGGTCGGTTCTCTGCTGCCATGAGCTCTCGTTCGTGGTCTTCGGCCGTCGTCCAGTGCTTTGGCATCGCCATTGTGTCGCTGCTATCGGCTTTGAAATATGCTGTGCTTCATGGCAAAAGCGATGACTTGCCAGACGTCGGAAAAGTCGATTGACTGCAGGCGATTCCATACCAACGTATCTCCTCTTCAATACTGGCCTGGAGTTGTTCACTTCACGAGGTACGCTTGCGGAGCTCTCTTCCGACAAGGTCTGTGCTTTGCAGGGGTACTGAAGCTTAAATTGCAGCGTCATATGCTGTTTCCATTTCCCTTTCACAATTTCATATGAACATCACCTCTGCCGTTCTATACACGACCACATGCCACAGCTCTGATTTGTGCCACTGAGGATGGGAGTCGTGGCCGACGTATGGCATCGAATATGGGACAGCATCGTCGATAATCGTCACAAGCTCACAGCAACTGGCGGCTTTCTTCTTGGGATTATCGTCACCCTAGGATTCAAGGACTTCTATCCAGACCTAGAACATGCCTATCGAAAACGTATAAGACATCTGCGAGGACAAACCCATCCAAGACCAGGACAAGCAGATTATGTGCGACTAGAAGACCATACCAGACGAAAGTCTTCTGTAATACCTGGATCAACACTCGATTCAAGATGGTCTCAGTCGAATGCCATAGCACCCGAAGATGAGATCAGTGTTGGTGTTGAAGGTCTAATAGGCAATACGCCATTGATAAAATTAAAGTGCTTGAGCGATGCTACAGGTTGCGAAATCTTAGCCAAAGCAGAATTCCTGAATGGAGCTGGAAACTCGCCAAAGGACAGAGTAGCCTTATCGATGATCACGCATGCTGAAGAAGCTGGGATCCTTGTACCTGACCGCGGCGACACAATCTACGAAGGAACTGTAGGTTCAACAGGAATTTCACTCGCAGCTGTGGCGAGAGCGAGAGGATATAAAGCACATATGTACGTATCTCCATCAATACGAGACTGGAATATCTCCGAATTCTGAACGTTCTTCGTTCTAGCTGCATGCCCTCCGACATCTCTACCGAAAAAACCGACATCCTCCTCAAGCTAGGCGCAACAGTCGAACGCGTCCCACCAGCCTCAATCATCGACCAAAACCAGTTCGTCAACACAGCACGTCGGCGAGCCCAAGAACATACCGACGACCCAAATAAACCCGGCGTAGGATTTTTCGCAGATCAATTTGAAAACACAGCAAATTACCTAGCCCATCAATCCACTACTGGCCCAGAAATCTATTCGCAAACCTCAGGAGGTCAACTCGACGTCTTCGTAGCCGGAGCTGGAACGGGAGGTACGATTGCGGGCGTTGCGTTATATCTCAAACCTCTTCTTCCGGACCTTAAGATCGTCCTTGCAGACCCTCAAGGTAGTGGACTCTACAACAAGATCCGATATGGCGTTATGTTCTCACCCACAGAAGCCGAAGGCACGAGACGACGTCATCAAGTCGATAGTATCGTCGAAGGAATCGGAATTAACCGTTTAACCAAGAATTTCCAAGCTGGGACGCATTTAATCGACGACGCAGTCAAAGTGACAGACGAGCAGGCGATGAAGATGGCGAGATGGTTAGTTGAGAAGGAAGGATTATTTGTAGGGGCGAGCAGTGCTGTGAACCTCGTAGCTGCTGCGACCATGGCAAAGAAATTAGGAAAAGGAAAGAGGATCGTCACTATCATCTGTGATAGTGGGAATAGGCATTTGAGTAAATTCTGGAGACAGGCTGGAGAGATTGGGGGAATGGACGTGGAGTTTACGCTGGATGAGATCTTAATGCCATAATTTATGCATCCTATCTATGTCTTCTTTCTATCGCTCTCATCCTCCTCATCACTCTTCTCCTGCTCCACTTCCCTCTCCCTCTCATCCTCCAGTTGTCTTTTCTGCTCCTTCTTCCTCTCCCTTTTCTCCTCCCTCCACCTCATGCCAGCCTTCATCAACCAAAACACCGCCGCAATCAAAACAACATAAACAAGCGCCAAAAAGGTAAAAGCCCAGCCAATCCCCATGGCATTACACATCGGAATAATCGCCGCAGCACCACCCGCACTCATCAAACACCTCACAAAATTGACAGCAGCTGTAGCCGTAGCTGGTTGATCACGATGTAAATCGATGAGTAGTGTGTTGGTGATATTAAACGCCGTGGAAACACCAAAACCGATCAAGAATAATGCGACCTCGGGACCAGCGAGAGAGGTATGGAAATTTAACGTCCAACCAAATATCAAGATTCCGATCGTTCCGATTATATGTCCTGGAACCACGACTTCGAACCGTACACGTTCGATTGGGAAGTTGGAGAGGTCTTGTTGTCTGGTTTTAGAGATTTGGAGTCCGAGTTTCCGGGCATGTCGACGGAAATTCCAGTCGACAACGTGGCCCGTTGTTAATGTTGAGGCTAAAGAGCCCATGCCCATGGAGATGTAGCAGAGACCTGTGTATAATGTGTTGAGGTGATAGAGGGATTCGTATAAGGTGGGTATGGAAGCCGTGACGACCATCATGCCAGTGAAGAAGAGGCCGTTGTAGAGAAGGATTAAAGATGACTCTTTGTCGGTGAGGATTGCGAGGGTCTGAAGCGGGTTTGGAAGGGAGAGTTTCGACGAGCGCTTTTTGGAGCGGGTTGTTGTGAAGGAGCTGGCATCGTCGGGTGAGTTGAGACGGTGGTGGCGTTGTTGGAGGTAGCCCAGGATGGATTGGTTGACGCCTTTGGCGGGTATGGAGCCGTTGCCAACGACGTTTCGACAGGTCTCGGGGAAGAAGAGGGTGAAGACTACCAATAGGAAGCCTGAGAAGATCACCAGAAACCAGAAGGTCCAGCGCCATCCTAGATATTGGGCGAAGAGGCCTCCGATTGTCTGAAATCACAGGAAAGAAGCGATTAGTGATTGTTTGAGAGAGGTGTATAGAGGTAATGTTTGAAAAGCCTACCGGACCAAAAGCTGGGCCGAACAACAGTCCTGCTGTCGCATAGCCCATATACTTGCCTCGTTCTGCAGACGTGGCAATGTCGGCAACAACAGCATTGGAAAGAGCTATAGCAGCGCTACACCCAAACGCCTGCACCATACGCAGTACCAAAAGTGCTGCGTAGTTTGTCTGAAGTGCAAGGCCAATATTCGCGACAAGGAATATTATGAAGCAGACAATATACGATAGTCTCCTACCATTCGTATCTGACATTCCTGCTATGAGTGCTGGCGCAATTGCTTGAGCAATCTTCTCAAAATCAGTATCTGCCTTGCTCAACCAAGTTTTACACTATTCACTTACCATGTAAGTCGTCAAACTCAAATTGATCAAGGTTGGCGTGACGCCAAGATCTCGTGCAATCACATCGAGAGCTGGGTAGAACGTCGTAGCACCAAATGGTGAGATGAGAGACGATATCGAGACCGCAACGACAATGAAGATTTTTGCTCGAGGTGTGAAGATTGAATACGGCGGTCCAGATACAGTTCGTTGAAGTTCGAGTTTGGGCGCAGCATTTCCTTCAGCTTCATTGCCATCGGCAGGACTTTCGACTTCCTCTTCGCCTGGCATCCGGTCCTCTGGCACGACCAAAGCCGTGGGCGCTTCTTGCCTCTTCTCCATAATCAAACGTTATCTGTTTCGACTGTTTCGTGAGATCGTCATCGTTTGCTGCAAACGACAAATTCAAAGTAACGGATTGGAAGAATTTTGATAGCGTCTACTACCTTCCCATATCGGCCGGAGGTACGAACGGTGTTAAATGCCTATCTCACCTATATCGGCCAAGCTAGTCGATGCGCGGGCTGTAGTGGGTACGGGTATGCAAGATTGATAGACCATTTTCGCGGAGCCGCAGGCACTAGTGAGCCGATTTAGCCGCTCATTGGGGAAGGCGTTTGTGACGTCCTGTATGCCTGGCCGATATTGTCACACGGCATTCATCAGAGCATGCGGATTCTTTTCATGTTCACCATGAGTTGAATGATAATGTTTCAAGCAAGTCGAAGCGTTGACTGTGTATCGAGACCAGCAATACAGTAGAATCTTTTTCTTGGCATAGGATTTCTGCGCCTAGGACCTCCTTGCTTGACATTCGCGTTCGTGCTCGGGTCCTCATTATCATTCTCATTGTTTTCACGTTCCATGGTGGTGGGTAAGCCCTTGTGTGTAAGCCACGACTCCGAGCGAACGTGTAGTACCGAGCGAGCGGTGTCAGAAATGGCAGCCTTGTCCTCAGCGCGACGTCTCGGAGTGCCTTTCGTACAACCATTGCTGACCCTCATATCTATTCCTTTCAGGTGGTAGCTTGTAGACGCTGTTGCTTGAATCTCAGCGCCGATTATCGGCACTCCAACGTGGACCTGCATATGGTTTTACGTGACGATGCGGTGACACGTTCTCATGTGTCGCTAAATTAACTATGCTTGTGTTCTGTCGCGCACGCTCAAGATTTTTCATGGTATCACCTGCGCCAACGTGCAATTCTTGTCATGAAAGGCAATGCCGATATCGGTAGTCACAATCAATGCTGGCATGCAATGCTGTCGCTGCTATTAATCGTGCCCTGTAAGGGTGCGGAACACACGTCAGTCACTCAGCTCATGCCAACTCATCTTCCTCAGGATCGCTCATGACTCTGACAGGCGTCTCTACAAGTCTCCTGGAGACATCACCTCTCTTATGGTTGATGATCGACGTACTTCTTCTTCGTGGCGTTGTATGGCTCTTGAAATCTGCAAGTCTGCGTAAGCCCAAGGGTTTCGGTGTTTTATGGTTACTCGTGGGCCGTGGTGGCTTGACAAACAGTGGTGAGCTTGATGAACTTGCAGATGGCTTGCCTCGCGAAGTATGAGCCCTACCATGCGAGCCGATCTTGTCTGTAGACGTTCCGATTGTTACTGGAGAGCTCAAAGGATCATGAGCCAAGTCGGCCGACACCAAGGAGTTGAGACTCAGCCTGACGCTGCGCCTTTTTCCTGCTGCTTCGGAGCGGCGCTGCATGACAGGCGTTCGTGCTGTTTGCGTATCTGTTGAACGAGGCCTGATCGTCTCGATCGGGGTCGTGACAATCACCTCGGGATTAAAGGTGACATGACGAGAACGTGGCCGATCCAGTCTAGCTGTGTCGTCGCCAGAGGCAGCAGCGTATTTGGGCGCCAAACCATTGGCGAGTGCTTCGGCGCCTTCTTCAGGCTGTGCATGCAAAGAAGAAGTCGAAGACTCTCTGACCATGGTCATTGGACCAAGCCCTTCCTCGCCTCCAGTCAGTTGGTTGCCAAGCTGCATTGGAACATCTATACCTGTCGTTGACCTTGTTCCCGACCCCCTCTTCTTGCCTTTCGGCCAGCCCTTCCTTCGAGGGGCTTGAAAGCTGAAGTCCGACACCGATGGCGCCTCGCCGTTTGAGCTGTGCATCTTGACGTCGATCTGCTCAGCGTTCGAAGTAGTCAAGGATTCTCCCTGGAGCGCGGCAGTGAAATCGGAGGTGGGAGTGGCTGCTTGGGGTCCCTCATCCAGACGTTGCGCCGGGTCGGCTACCAGCGCGCCCGAGTCAGCACGAGGCTGCACTCCATCCACCATCACATTGGCCTCCGAGCCTGCTGTCACGCTGGCTGGTCTCAATGCGAGGATAACCCCGTCTATGCTGGAATCCGTTGCAGCTTGTTCATCGGTCGCATCCTGCAATTCAGTGACTCCACTCATACTTGGAGTGGCTGGATACAGTGTCTCTGCCGAGAAGTCCTCGTCAATAAGAGTTGACGCAGATGGTCGAGAAGACCTAATTGCCAAATCAACTTGTTTGGGCTCATTCGATGGGACAATGTCGTCCATCGACGTGTCGGACTCGAAATTGTGCAGGAGTACGGCAACCTCCTCTGACGCGTGCTCATTTTGGCCATCCCGCGTAGGCGAATGCAAAGGCCCCTCGTCGATTGTAGGTTGAACCACGAAGTTTGGTCCATCTGGTGGAGAACTGGAAGAGCGTAGGAGCTCATCTTCAAGCTGTTGAGATGGCGCCGACAGCTCTGTCTGTGAGGAGTGTGGTAGATCTTCTTTTGAGTCTGCTGGTTGAGGGGTCGGCGTAGGTTGAAGCACAACATTGACAAGCTCATGATCCCCTGCTACAGCAGCTTGGGTCTCTTGAGACGCTGCGTCCGGTTGATACTGTACAAGTGAGTCCGACTGACGTCTCAAGCTGTTGTCTAAGGCTCGACGTAGCAGCGGTGTGGCAGAACTTTGCAGGCCTGAGAGCGATGCAGTTGGCAGACTCCTTCGGGCCTTCGAGTGAGATGCTTTCAGCTTTGTCCTGTAGCGCTTGTGAAGTGAACCTGGAGCCCTGCCATGAAAGTGTTTGGCCATGTCATACCAAGTGAGGCCCTGGTCGACTAGACGCGAAATGAGCTCGTCTTCTTCGGGTGTGTACCAGCGGGATGGACTCTGCGGGATTTCGAGCGGTGGAGAGGAGGCGTCATCCGAGACGGCATTGGCAGTAGACTGTTCATACTCATCCTCCGTAATCACTTCATACCGCCTTTTCACTGCTTCCACATCACCACCTGGAAGAAGAGTGGCAACTTCGTGCCACCCCAAGCCTTGATCTTCAATCAGCTCGAGGAGAAGTGCATCATGCTGCTCACCCCATCCTTCGATTCGCGGAATTTCAGCAGCATCTTCGGTGCCAGCTTCCTCCGCGACAGATTCATTCGCGGCGGACTCTTCAATCGCAGTCCCCTCTGCAGTATGTTCATCAGTGACCATACCCTGGTCGAACAGGTCCCGGCCCTCACTCTTCTGGCCTTTCAGATGAGAACTGTAGTGCACCTGCAGTGAGCCAGCCGAACGATTCGGAAAATGTTCGCTGATCTCCTCCCAACTTAAATTATCTGTTTCCTTGAGCTTGATGATGCGGGCATTCTCTTCGGCTGTCCATCGCAGTCGCACTTGCTTAGGAAGCTGTGGGCGAGTCATAGGCCTTGAGGTATTGGCTGTGTACAATAACGAGCTGCTTAAACGGGGCATCGGCGGGGGTGATGTATTTCGCCGTGGAGAGCCGCTGGAGTCCGGCTCGAGCTGTATCTCACTTTGCTGTCTTTCAGAATCAAGCTGGCTGTCTTCTGCGGCGATTGCCTGTTTAACAAACATTGTGGGTTCTTCGTTCTCCTCTTTGACATGCATATCACTTTGCATTGTATCGGGCGGCGGTGGCGTCGGCGAGTCGAAGGGCTTCATACGACCATGGTGCTGATAGTACTGACCACAAGAAGCGCACAAGTCTTGACCGTGGGGCCCCTGGATCCAGTTGGGAGAACGAGTCAAACTGCAATTCCAGCACCTCTTTTGCTCAACGGCGTCCGCATTGACGCCAAATCGACGTACAGGTGGCTCAACGACCTCAGCATATAGGTTGCGTCGTCTTCGCTTACGTGCGGCAGCTGGATCTGCATCTCCAGACCATAGGGATTTGTCTCCGAAAGATGCAATTGCAGGAGAGGAAGTAGTCGGCAAGGCTGGACTAGGGCTACGCTTTCGCTTTTCTTTTGGAGCTCGAGGCAGCTCGGGGTAGTCCCAAACAGGATCTGCCGCGCTCCTTTGCGTCTGCACCTTTACCTTCTTGCCCGATTTCTTCGAGCTGCCCATGAGTTGCGCAAGGCGATCCGCAATGCGCGTGCCCAGAGCTTGGATCGTGTCCGAGTCGATTGCTGCGCGTCGGCCATCGCTCGCGTGTAAAGCAGCTGCAGACTGTGTTAAACCTTCAGCTAGGACGGCAGCAGGAGTCACGGCTTCGGACATGCTGCGATCAGTAGACCCTTCCAGCATGGCTTGAGCACCATCGTCGTCAATGGTAATAGGACTTTGTGGGGTGCCGTCTCCCACCAGCAGTTGAGCCAAACGCGGAAGCCTTACGGGTCTCTTCAAGCTGCCCAATGCACGTAGAGAGTCTTGTTGTGCGGAATTGGGAATTGTTGTCTCTGCCCCGAGATCGACAGTCTTTTCACCATCATCGCCAATAGCATCATCCTCGTCACTCTCGTCGGAGTCCTCCACATCATCCTCGGCATCTGAACTGGTCGACACATCTTCAGATTCGTGGTCGAGATTGTTCTGGAATGTCTTCAATAAGAATCGAGACGAAGCGCTCCTTCCAGGATCGACTTCGCTTCGCAAATGCTCCAAGTGACCATTGTTGACAACGATCTCGTTCGTGTGGATCTCGATCTCGTCGCCGACTCCACTGAAATCGTGCTCGTACTTGGCGAAGATGTGCTCAAAGCGGGACTTGAGTCTCTGGTCGTTGCGGGCGCGATCGTCTTCGAGATCACCATCGTCGCCGCTCTGTTCGTAGTTCTCCGCCATCATATAGACAAATGCGCGTTCAAGACATCGCCGTCGCTATACAAACAGTAACAAGTGATTGTATGCCCGCATCCGAAGCGCGCCTGGGAGACGCGACGGAAACACCGGGAAGTGGCAGGCGGAATCTCTTGGCGTCGGCGAGGCGCGACTTCAACTCCGATGGCACCTGGTCATCTGGCATCTAGAATCATCACGAGTGACACGGAACAGATGAACATTCGAGATTAAGATAGTTTTGAACCTATCTGAAAGATGTGCAGGCACGATTTTGACCCTCAACTAAGCCCGCGCTGAGCAAGATCGACCGCCACTAGGTATCAACCAATATGGCGACCCTTCAGTGCCAGAAGTGCAAGACACCTCTCAAAATTGACCCATCACTTGAACATCTCAACCCTGCTTCATTCAAGATTCTGGCCGATGCAGCGCCTGTATTGGAACCAAAGGCGCCGGAGGCTCCACGATCAGCAGTAGCAAAAGAGCGCAGGCAGCTCTACGATGAGGCCTCGAAGCAGGCTGGATCGCCTGTCCACAAGCGGACTGTGTCTGCGAGTAAACGTGCAGGTCTGAATCCTGACATGTCATATATCATGCTGTCCGAGTCGCAACTGGCTTCTGGAGAAGATCATGTCGCTGCGCCACCAAAGAAGAAGCCATCGAAAAAGTCAGAGCCAGTTAATGTTGCAGACGGCCAAACCACTCTTTCTCAGGAAATGGAGACGACCATGCGCTTGTTTGAGATTCTGTCGGCTCGATCTGACATTGATCATCCGGTGTGTTCAGAGTGTACAGAGCTTCTTCTCGAAGGCCTACAGAAACGCCAAGCCAGCGTGAGTCGCGAACGCGATGCTTACGTTGAGTTTCTGAAAAAGGCTCAACAAGACATTCCGACTGAGGAGGAAAAGGCAAAGACCAAACGCGACCTTGAAGATGCCCAGAGGCGAGAAAAGCAGGCTTTGGAGGAGCTCGAGGCTCTGGAAGCTGAGAAGGCACGAATGGAGGACGAGCTTGCTGCTCTTGATGCTGAAGCAGAGGCTTTGGATGAGGAGGAAGAGCAATTTTGGCGTGATAGGAATGCATTTTCAGCCGAACTTGCTTCCTTCCAAGAGGAACGTGATAGTCTTCAGGTTCAGCTCGCACATGATAGTAAGGTGCTTGAAGCTTTGCAGCGCACGAATGTCTACAACGATACCTTCTGCATCGGCCATGACGGCACTTTTGGAACTATCAATGGCCTGCGCCTGGGCAGGACCCCGGATCAATCTGTAGACTGGCCAGAGATCAATGCTGCATGGGGCCAGACACTTCTCCTGTTGACGGTGGTGATCGAGAAGCTCGGGATCAAGTTGAAAGGCTTCGAGCTGGTTCCAGTCGGTTCTACTTCTAAAGTCGTCAAGGTCGAGTATGCACAAACTGCCTCGACATCGGATGGGAAGCCCAAGAAGACCGTTTATGAACTGTTCAGCAGCGGCGACCTGCCTCTAGCTTTGAACTTCTTGCACCGAAACTTCGACAACGCCATGGTGGCCTTCCTTGAATGTCTTAGACAAGTCGGCGAGCATGTGGAGCGTACGACACCGAAGGCCGGTAGTCCAGGCCTCACGATGCCGTATCCGATTGTCAAGGACAAGATTGGCGATGTGAGCATAAAGCTGGGCAGCTTCGGCCAGGACGAACAGTGGACAAAGGCCTGCAAGTACACTCTGACATGCTGCAAGTTCCTCCTTGCTCATGCAAGTCACATGGCCGACTCGGCAGAGACCAGAAATGCTCGATGAAGACGATCACAACGAAGGCATACTTGGACTACTGACTTGGCTGCTGCAAATGAAGAGCACGTTGATGGAGCATCTTCAACGTCTCTTCGGCCTCCTTGTCATACGGCTCAGGACCGCTGCGCAGGAATACGCCGCTCTTTGGCTCAATCTCCAGCGTCTCACCGCTGATGTTGTCATCAAGACACTGCTCGAACGCTTGGATCACCGACTCCATCGAAACAAGCAAACCTTTCGCTTCCATCTTCGAGTAGAACGCCTCGGTTGAAATGCTAGTGCGGACTACATCTGGACAGATTGCGTTCAGCGTAATAGCTTCGGTCAGCAAGTGCTTGCCGTAGCTGCGAACAAATCCAACGACGCCGCTGAAAACATGTCAGTGACTCGTCACTGAATTGATGAGCCAAAGAGCTTACTGCTTGGCTGCTGTGTATATGGGCAGCGTGGGAACACAATAGAAGCCACAAACGGACGCAACAACAGTGACTGGAATAGCCGAGGTCAGCGGACTCTGCTGTATCGTGCGCGCATCAACAGAGACACACTCTTTCCTCGAATACCACCTTCGTCCGGCTCCTGACGTCTCATCTGCTGGATAGCCAACGCAGCCGTGTAGAGAACACCATTCAAGTCAATGTCAAGAGTGGTCAAATCAGGTTTCACAAAATCAGTCGAAAGAGGATCATTTGCTAGCCACCTCTTCTCTCCGATCCCAGCAATCGCAAATACATAGTCGATCCGGCCGCCGAACTCCTTGAGCGCCGTTTGAAAGGCTGCAAGCTGTGAGTCCCAGCTCGCGGCATCCAACTCGACCGCCAAGCCATCCTTGAGCAGCGATGAGACAGCTTCCTTTGCTCCAGCGAGGTTGACATCTGCGACTGCTACACGGACTCTGTACAAGATCTTAGAGCACTATTCTTCATTTTGAGCGTAAATCATACCCTCTCTTCGCTAACATCTCGACCACTGCTCGGCCGATCCCGCTGGCGCCACCTATACGCAGCTAGTTAGCCAGCATTTAATGAAAACAATGATACGACTTACCAGTCACATAAGCTGTCTTGACTGCCATGATATATCACTTGAAGTGTTGAAGCAAGTGCATCTCATAAAGTCAGAAATGCTTTATTGTAATGCTCATTCATCCTTTCGGGATGTACCTTGTGAGGTGAGGGGTCGGGTTCGCGATGGCTGACTTCAGCCGATGCCTCACTCCATGTAGAGTAATAGCGTCCATGAACGGTTTGCTGGCAAGCTTGGCGATACATCGAAGCTCCTGCCATCAGATAATACTCTCCCTTTGAGATGTGCGAACGACTCCACAACCTAGGCTCGTCATCTCGTAGACCGGAAGTATCACCTACAAGACGTACTCCGAATAACAGCAGAAACACAGCTCCTCTGCAATGACTACTCTAGTATAGCAACCAAATGCATATGAGGTCGGATCCCGAGATGAGTTACAGTAATCCGTCCATTCATGCTGGTATCGAAGTCAGGAAAACTAGAAGTGCCCGCTCCAGTTTTGCATTTCCATCTCCTCATCAATCATGACAAAGTCTTGTTCGACAAGCATGCGTAGGCCTAATCCTTATTCTTACCACCAATCGGCAACTTGTCCTTAATCTTGTCAATCATGCTCTGCTTGCCCTCACCATCTCCTGAAGAGCCGTGGCCTCCAGCGTTCTTCGCGGTGTTCTTCGCAGTCTCGTCTACATCGACATTAGCATATCTGATGTCCTTTGCTGCTAATTTTGGAATGGCTTACCATCTGGCTGTCCACTACCGCTGGAGACACCCTCGCTCTCTTGTGGCTTTGGGTTCTCCGGCACGATCTTGCTCTCGCCCCAGTGCTCTTCGCCTAGTCTCTGACCGCCGGCGGTAGGTATGGCGCTCTCGTTCTCCATCTTCTTGGCACCTTCCTTCTTTGGTCCCTTTTCACCACTTGCTTCTCGCTCGAGGTGGCCTTCACTGCCTAGAAGCGTAGGATTACATGTCAGCTGATCTGTTAGGTCGAAATGGAACCGCAATACTGGAGCTGCCGCCATCTACCGCAGGAGCAACAGCTCATGGCCTAGGCCAGAGCTGTTCGTGCCCATCCGCGCCTTGCGTTTTCGCTGTACTTACCAACATTCTTGTTCACTCCACTGTCCATGGTGTCACCAGGACCAGACTGGTTATCAGTCGCCGTCCTAGTCACCCCACTGTCGAAGGTGTTGCCAGGGCCAGACTGGCCATCAGTCGCAGTGTTGCTTACTCCGCTATCGAAGGTGTTGCCAGGCCCGGATTGACCATCAGTAGCTTTCTGGCTCACTCCACTGTCAAATGTATCTCCTGCGCGGCCTTTGCTATTGTCAGTATTCTCCATCTTGCTTGTTGTCGGGATTGCTGCAGACGCGGCAGTGTCAGCCTCAGTGCTTCCAGTAGCAGTGTTCGCTCCTTGTTCAGACTCAGCAGCTCTTGTACGATCGGCAAGCTCGGCAGTGAAACTTTTGTCGCTGTTACCGGATGCGGTCACAGCAGCTGCGGCTACAACGGCAGAAGCAGTTGTGAGAGTTGCAGCTTCCTCCACATTCCTCGCTTGCTGCGCATCCGTGTCCTCTGCCCTCTTCTCTTCGGGCTGACTACTCTGCAGTCCGAGGAAACCTTTCACAGTATCGACAATGCCGCTGCTCTTTTCTTCGCTCGGTACAGGACTGCCTATGGGAGCCGTACTGCTGAGGCCGCCTGCACCTTTGGGGATACCACCAGAAGCATCCGCATGGCCGGGATTACTCGCTGGTGGCTGGAAGTCTATGGGCTCGGGGGCCGTACCTTTACCTGTTCCATCGTCTGAGATTTGGTTTTTGTTGATCTGGTCCTTGATGTAGTCGGTGCCCTCCTTGTGGATTTGCTCTTGCTCAGCGTTAGAGCCAGGTTCTGCGAATGAGTATTAGTGGCATCTTGCTGAGCTTCACAGAACATGTTCACCTACGATTTGGGTTCAGATCCGACATGTTGTTCAATTCTCTCTTTTCTTGTTTGGGTATCTAGAGTAGTTAGAAATTCAAAGCACACGAACAAGAGTTGGTCTTTATGAAGTAATGCAGCAATTAGTGTCCCACCGCCTAAAGACCCACGCGCACGGAAGCAGTAGCCTTATATAACTACCAACTAGTACCCAACGCTTCCAGGGCAAAGAACAGGTTAGACGAGGGGTGTTGGATTCACATCCCTCAGAAATTCGTCCACTCCTACGTCAATGGGCTGTTCAGGTGCCGCCACGTCCGACGAAAGTGCGCATGACGAGCTTTCAGCCCAGGAGCTCGTTGTTACCGTACTCTCACCGGGCGTGGCGGAACGAACGAGGAGTTGGACGACTTCGGGCTGAACCTGTCGCTCGCGAAGGAACTGGAATGGTCACACGCGTCTGAGGTCGCTAGTGGGGAAGATGTGATGTCAGATGTGCAGCACCGAACATGCCACGACAGCTCTCAAGCCTTGGACGTCAAAAGCATGTTCTCTTGGTCAAGTCATTATCCGTCATGTAGATTGGTCTTTGCAAAGAAGCTGGCCAGCTAAGCATTTTAGCAGCCCAAATGGTTCCACAATGTTGGCTGTTGCCATGCTTCTCGATGACTATCCACTTGTTCTGCCGAGGGTCGCCTTTCAAAGCTTCCTTTTTCTCTTATCTACCTGGCACTGTCCTTCTTCATTGACAGGCAGTAATGTGTATCTTTTGCCCTCGAACAGCAAGATATTCATTGCGAGTCTCAGCCGGTCGTCCTTTGGCGTTTCGTGTGGGTGCTTCGAGATCGAATGACTTTCGGCACTAGGACGCACGCAGGAATGATCGAGAGCTGTGAAGAATGCGGTGTATGCGCTTGCAAGTGGCTTCCTATACGAGAAGTACTCGGAAACGACGTCTGAGCATGTGCAAGATGCTGAGTTGGTGCTAAACGCGCGATGAAAAATGCCTCAGGCGTGAGGCGCGGCAGCCGCCATGCAAAATTACATGCCCTGTCCTTGATCGCATGTCAGGATCTCTAGCCTTGCAGGCGTTTGCATGAGGCTGTAGTTGGCATTTGCTAGGACGTAAGCACTTCAGTAGGACCGGTAAAGCTTGGATCTCGATGGCTTTCAGCCTGCTTCACTAGGTAGTACTTCACTTGCTGTACACACATCTGACCAATATCTTGGTCTACAAAAAAAAAAGCTGCAGCCTAAGCGCGCTCCACCCACGCTCGATATCAATCAGGTCACCATGTGCGCCTGCCTGCCTCTGCCTCTCACCAAGTCCCAGCAGTCCATCCTGACCAGGACTCCGCGTACCTGCGAGCTCCTCATCCCTAAAGAGAAAACCTTGTCCGGTAATCAAAGAAGCTGTCGGCCGTCACAATATACATTATATCGTGGGTCGCATCTGATCACTAGATTGCCTTCTTCGCCATCGCTCCAGTGCGCCCCACCAATTATTATGCAGATTAATACAAAAAGGGGGAATATCTCACTCGCTAAATCAATCGAAAGGTTGTCGTTCTTGGTATTGCCGTGTGGGCATGGGTTCGAAGGTTGGCTTTTCCTTCTTGCCCCATATACTGCGTGACCTGCTGCGACCCTGCTTTTCGTCTTTGGACTTGGAGGACTTCTCCTCTTTGGGTTTTGACGACTTCTCCTCTTTAGACTTCGTATCGGCAGAAATGCCGGAGTCCTTGGATATCGCAGTGTCTGGACGCTTCTTATCCTTCTCGAGCGTTTCAGTGGAGTCGTTGTCCATGTATTTGGACTTGTAGATCCTGCAAAAACAGTTAGCGATTGGTCTTGCATCCACGAGCACCGTATGTGCTTACCAGCTGTTTCCAGCCATGCTGACACCGTGTTCGGCAGCCTTTCTGTACAAGCTGGCTCCTTTCTTGGGATCCTTCTTTACACCAAGACCCTTGGTGTAGCAGAAAGCAGCTTCAGCAAGGGCATCAGCGTCGCCCCAAGCTCCAGCGACTTCGTAACATCGTACAGCCAACGCTTTGTCCTTTGAACAGCCCCAACCGTGCATAGAACTGTTGCCAAGCTCATAGATGGCAAGTGCGTACTGCGCCTTTTTCTTCTTGCGCTCAGTTGGGTCCAGCTTCTTGTTTCCTCCATTGAGCCGCTCTTCAGCAGTCGCCACATCCAGTGCTGAGGTTTCCATAGCTTTTTTGAGCCATTTCACACCTTCTTCCTGATTTGGGCGCATACCCCAGCCATGTCTACAAGCAAGTGCATACAGCAGCATGCCAGTCGGTAGACCAGCCATTGCTGCTAGTCGGAGATGGTATGTCGATTTGTTTGTCTCTCCTTTGTCATGTGCTGCGATACCAATGTCAAGATGTTCGTCTGGGGTCAGGTCGGCAGAAGGCGACTTTTTGTGCAGCGGCACAGCTTTCAACGTACGATCTGTGCTGTCAGTCTTGACCGAAGGCGACGATCTGTGCATTGAAGAGAATTGCTGCGCAGGCTTGACAAAGCCGCGTGGATCTGCTGAGTGGCTTCTCGCCTCGCTTGTAGTGGGAGTAAGCGTCCTGCCACCTCGAGCTATCTCTGATTGTGCTGGTGAGCCACGAGGAACAGACTCGAAAAGAGGGCTGTCGGACTGGTTACGTTCGTGGCCAGGTAGAGTTCCATGCTGCTTGTCCCATTCGAACTGGTTTTGGATCCACGAATCTCGGAAAGCAGTCGAGCTCCGGTCCACAGGCCTACCACGAGGGAGCGCGTACTTTGCATAGATGTACGAAGATGATGAGTTTGCGTCGGGTGTCTTTCCATCCGAGGGGAAGTACTCTTGTCCTGAAGTCAAACCAGGTGTTTCGATGTGCATATGGCTCATGGGTGTCGCCAACACATCATCACCAGATCCTTCACGGGATACTGCTGGCCTGAATGACGCCTCTGTGCTGCTGCTGGCTCCAGATGGTGCGCGACGTGGCGGATCGGACGTCTGACGATCAAGCGAGGGTCGGTTGTCAAACGACGTCCTGCTGTCAAATGATGGCCTGCTCCCAGAACTGCTCATAGGCCGTGAGAAATTTGAAAAATTTGAGAAACCAGGCGCGGGTCGTTGCAGCTGCTGCGAACCGTTCATGGAGTACTCAGACGTCATGGAAGGCGACCTGTGTATCGGGTGCATCCAGGGTGAAAATGGAGACTGCGGTCTTGACATGTTACTGCTACCAGAAAATTTTCGTGACGATACGCCCGCCACATGCGATCCTCCAGCGGACGCGCCATCTTCAGCATCACTGTCCGGCGGTACTGATCGTATGCTTTGAAAGCTTCTCGGCGATCGTGGAAATCTAGGTGACTGTGGTGGTGCCAAGCCCTTCTCTCTTTCAGATGCAAGGGAATGCTGCGATCGATGAGATCTTTGCGAGTCATTCGTTCTTGTTCGAGGATGCGAAGATACTGTGTCGATGCTGTTGGTTAAGCTTGGTGGTGCATGTGGAGATGGTGCCTGAATGTTGAGTTTCGGGTCGACTGGATCTGGAGACGTCGCCCGTGCTATTCCAAAGTAATCCGGAGCTTCAATGGCTGAAGACGTGTGCGGGTTCTGGTCCTCCTGCGCATCAAAAAATGGCGTGGGCACGCCAGGTATGTCTCTGCTGTCTCTTGTGGCCACAGATGCCCGATCGAACATGGGATAATGACTGACAGGTCGATCCTTCTCTGGACTCTGCGTTTCCTTCCCACGGTGTTCGACTGGACTGGCACCTGCCTCCTCTTGCCCTTCTGCAACAGCACTCATCTTGCTTTCATTGCTCAGACTTCGAAAGTAGTCTGGCCGACTCCGCACCTCGCTGGCGACCATAGTCGGCGGCAATCGACTGATCCTCCTCCCATTCTGCTCCTTGCGCTTGAACTCTTCATGCAGCGGTCGCAATTGGAAAGCCAGCGCGTCGAGCGGCGACAGCGCTGGCGGTATCTCGCCCGCGCGCGGCGATGGAAGATCTCTCCATGCTCTCACCTTGGGCGGTTGGAAGTCTTCACAGCCTGCTGCCGCATCCGCCTCATCGTTCTTGAGGTTCAAGTGGGTGGGCCGCGGACCCATTTTGTTGGCGTCGTAAACAGAGTTCGTGAAGCCTCATGCGGTGGTCCAATGTTGCTCATGTGTTGGTATAATGTTGCGCCAGGGTGCATCAGTGATGGAAGTGGTGTTCGGCGCGGGTCTCCGGACTGCCTTGCCGTCTGACGTGGTCGTCCTGGCCTGTCAATGTGGTAGGGGGTCGATCGTAGATAGCCGCGACGGCGAGCAGGGCTACGTCTATGTTGCACGGTGGCGGCGAGGAAGAGTATTATTATGCCACACGGCGAATATTATCAAGTCGACATGTAAAGAACGGACGGCGGCGACAGCACTGCCACTGGCAAAGAGAATAGTAGACGACAGCAGGATCTGAGGCAAAGTCACTTGCGCTCCCTTCACACAACCAAAACGCGACCTGCATCAGTGCAGCTCTCTCACTCCTGGGCCCTTTGCCGCCGCTCGGCACTTCACCACAATTGACCAATCACATGCACCAAACGCACGCCCGCGCTTCTTGTGCAGATGCCCCTGAAACTAGCGTGCGCACTAGAACGGTAGAAGTTCTCTGCTTCAGCGCCTCTGCTACGGCGTTTGCTTGGACATTTCAGCTCAGGTCAATGAAAGGCGGGCACAATTTCTGTGAGATTGCCACGCTGACGCGTGATGGAGCAACACCACCCGCCGTCTCGATGGGAGAATTTGAGAAACACACTTGGTGTATACTCTAGCCGGGCGCCAAGAGATCGATGTCGCCGGCCACTTTGGTCGCCCGTTGCCACTTCTATATTAAGGAACCCTTCTCGTGGACAAGCATACCTCGACTACACCTGCCATCGATGTTGACGTCTGTTAGAGATCTAGATTCGAGAGAGGGCAATCGGTGAGCAACACCTCGCCGTATCATACACGATTTACTGTTCGTCTGCATCTGCATGAGAGCGGTCGCATTCGCAGAGCCTTGTTTAGATCTTGGCACGACGTGTGTGTTTTGCGTGATCGTGGGCTCCACATACAGTCTACTGCCAAGCTGGTTTATGGGTACAGTGGGAACATCTCAATGCACCAAATCTCACAACACTGCTCCAGTTTCACCTAGCAAGCCTAGCAAGGAATCTTTCTACTGGCATTCCAAGCTCGTCAGATGAACAATCACGATCATGCCCTTTACTTCAGCCCTAAGTCTCTAGTCGAGCTATCACCCATCAGCCCATCGACCCGGTCGAAGATGATCAGTCACCTTTATTATTCGCCAAATTTTGCTATCGCAAAGGCCAATCCTGGATTCTTGAATTCTCCGGCTGGCATTGATTGCTGTCTATACTGGCGGTACCTCAAGTCATCGACTGCGTTGACAGCATGAGCTTTTAGTGCTCCATCCTCCGCGGAAGGCATAGACGAAGAGTCTGAGTGGCGTGCCAAAAGAGCACTCTATGCGGAGTGTGAAGCCCCTGGTTCGACAAAAGAATACGATCGCACCGTACAGCCGGCGGAACTAGAGAGCATGCATTGTTCATCTATGAAGAGATATTTTCATATAATGATCAAAGTTGACTTTGCCTTCATTCAAAGCTATTCCATTGCTTCTCCATACGTAGCGCCATGTAAAGAGCGTGCAAGGACAAGATGCACGACAGTCGTAGCCCTTGAAGTGTACGAGCGACTTAAGTTCTCATGAGCTGCAGATGAGAGGCGCGATGTCATCTGGCTGAGCTGGTCCCTTCGTCAAAGGTCTGTCGATCTCGGCAACTCTGAAGATGAGTGGCACTGTTGAGCCGGGCACGATGAGGACGAGACACCTTTTCGAAATGAAGTCGTGGCCAAGCCTGATCAACCCTTCAGGGTACGTAAAAACGCAAAAGGTCCTTATTTTGGTAGGTCGGAGCAAATAATCTGCGAACTGGCTGGCTCGTAACCGACCCTGTTCTGGGGCGCTTAGCAGTCAGCTTTCAAGTCTTGCGTGACTCTTGTAATGCTGTCTCGAACTTCAAAATCATCTTCTTCATCATGGGATCCCTCTGCGGCGGAGCTACTGCCATTCTTGCGTTCGTATCCTCTTCCTTGCTACGCCTGTCGATACGTGCCATGGTACAATCAGATGATGCATGTACATAGAAAGTCATTGCTCCACACCTGCTGCCATCTACACGTTCAAAGGAGGCGTTAGATCTGTTGAACGGGGCGTCAACTCGTCCCTTGTGAAGGCGGACAAAATGGCCACATGCCTCTAGTCGGAGCGCGATAATGGACCACGCTAGCTGGGCACTGCGATCAATCTCACTAGGGTGTGGGTCGTTGTCAGCAGGACGATGCTGGCAGCGCAGGTAGACAAAATATGTGTTAGCTCCTAATGCATAGCACATGTTATCCGGCCCAGATTCAAGTTTCACAAGACCGCTCTCAACCTGGATTCGAGGATACAGAAGGCTTTCTGGACGAGTATCAGCTTCGTTGGCAAAAGCCGCCGGCGAACTCGCCAGCAAAGGAGTGAAACGCGTGCCTTGATCGGATTCAGGAGCCTCATGAATGTAGTTCAGATCCTGTCCCGTCAAACTCCAAGAGAGTATTGATTCATCGACCGAGGTTCTGATAAGCTCCTGCTGTAATCGGACAAAGGCTTTGTTCCGTTCACCATACATCAATGGCATGTTGACGTCTAGTATACCAAGTAGACAATAAGCGTGATCCTCCAATCGTGATGTAGTGCGTTTGGTAGCCCATGACAGCCTTTGAGCTGTACTGTAGTCGCTGTATCTCGAAGGGTCACGTAGAACAGGCACAGGCAGTCCGGCAATGTTCGCAATACGTTCAGTGCCATCCTTCTCTTCGGCCCATTTCCAAAGATAGCCTGGAGGTAGAGTGCTTAGATACGCATTCTTAGTTCAGAATATCTCCCACGTAATGTCGTAGAAGAAAACCCAAGTCGGTGCTAATAGTTCTTGCAAAGTCCAGCCACGTGTGAACCACTTACTTTCCGCGAATTCTTTGAGCACACGATCGATGGGTCCGTACCTCTGTGATGAAACGTCCGAGAGATATACCTTACATTCCCAAGCCTCTTTGTAATAGTTGAACATCGAATTAATTGCTTACGTCAGCTCGGCGCTGGACCTTTTGTCAATGCAGCACGTGTCTATCCACAGCCATTGTTGATGTTGCACTTCACGAGCAAAGTCGCAGGCTTGCAGAATTTTGCGGTAGCCATTGCTGTCTTTGCGTCTGCCCTTGCGGTAATCTTGATAAGTCGCTTCGTCTGATTCCCACCGGTGAGACAGTATCACGTCCCGAGGCGGGGGTTGGCCTATAGATTCATGCAGCTCGTGGGTTATGGTGTTGAGGAGTCTCATTCTTAACTTCAGTGTATGAATTTCAAGTGAGCAGCATACATGCCAACTTTCGTCAGTGCAGAAGAGCCTCACGAGCTATGAGCTGAAGCTGAGCTTGTTCTGCGACAGCTCTGCCGCTTCGAGCATAGGCTGCTTTCGAATGGCATCGCGGTCAGCGGAAACATCAATCACCATGTGAAGAGTATCGCATAGAGTAACGACTGGCGACCGATCCATCATGCATTGAAGATGAATTTGGAAACGCAATGTGAGGGTAAACACTTCAGAAGTGCAGTGGCCTGAAGTCGTACGCACGTCGCGCCAAGGCGGAAGCTGCCGATCGCACTCCTTTCGCGCAGATTTGGCGCACGCCGCGAGCACCTCCGACTTCGAAAATCCAGGCCGACGACAACTTCGCTTCCACCACAACAACATTTCCACCACTTCAAGTCCTTAAAGTCCTATACTGCAGAACCGTCAGTATGGGTGGCAAGAGCGCAAACAAGGCCGGCTATTTCGACAAGCTCAAGGGCTTGCTCGAGGAGTACAAGTCCATCTTCATCGTCACCGTCGACAATGTCTCGTCCCAGCAGATGCACGAGATCCGTCAGAGCATGCGCGGCGAAAGTGTTGTCCTGATGGGCAAGAACACCATGGTATGAGAGACAGAGTGTGTTTGCGACAGGCACAATCGAGACTGATACGCGACAATGTAGGTCCGCCGTGCGCTCAAGACCTTCCAGGCCGACTTCCCAGAGTACGAACGCCTGCTCCCACACGTCAAGGGCAACGTCGGCTTCGTCTTCACCAACGCCGACCTCAAGGCTACCCGTGAGAAGATTCTCTCCAACCGTGTCGCCGCCCCAGCTCGTGCTGGTGCCGTCGCTCCCGCCGATGTCTACGTCCCAGCTGGAAACACTGGTATGGAACCCGGCAAGACCTCTTTCTTCCAGGCTCTCGGTGTCCCAACCAAGATTGCCCGTGGTACCATTGAAATTACCACTGACCTCAAGCTCGTTGAGGCTGGTAACAAGGTCGGTCCGTCCGAGGCCACTCTGCTCAACATGTTGAACATCTCTCCCTTCACGTACGGTATGGGTATTGCCCAGATCTACGACCAGGGTCAGACCTTCGACTCGAGCGTTCTCGACATTGAGGAGAGCCAGCTCCTCAAGGCATTCAGCACTGCGATCGCTACCATCACCTCGATCTCCCTTGCCGCCAACTACCCAACCCTGCCATCCGTCATGCACAGCTTGGTCAACGGCTACAAGAACGTCATCTCTGTCGCTCTCATGACTGAGTACGAGTTCGAGGCCATCACTGAGCTCAAGGACCGCATCGCCAACCCAGAGAAGTACGCCGGTGCTGCTCCAGCTGCTGGGTCTGCCCCGGCTGCCGGCGGTGACGCTGCTCCAGTTGAGGAAGCTAAGCCTGCTGAGGAAGAGGAGGAGTCTGAGGGTGACATGGGCTTCGGTCTCTTCGACTAAGCGCTGTTGCGAGATACACGGACACCATCTTGAAGCATCATGGCGACGGTTCATAGACTGTCGACGAAGAGTGTCGACGATGAATGAGAAATGCCGCCCGATGAAACAACACACTCTACACCGACCCATGTCTTATCGCATCGACCACACTTACTGACGAGCAGGCCTCTCGGCGGCTTGGTCTCGGCGAATCTATGGTACGTTTCAACTCTTTCCTTCTCTCAGCCCCTTGGGAATGATGACACATTTTTAACCCTGACCTCCATGAGGATCAAAATGCAACACAAACTCTAATTTTTTTCAAGACCCATCAAGCAAACACCTGCTTTGTATTTGCACTTGTACAGATGCAGCAACTGCTAACAGCTGATACAGATAAATTTGCAGCTTTCTCACTTTTGGAGCGAGTTTTGAGGCCGCATCCAGCCCTCTATTTTGCCAAGCTCAGATCCAGCCTCACCCAGAACGTATCCCCGATATGCTTCCCTCCCAGACTCTCTGAAGTCGCCACGCTCGCCGCATTTCCCCTGATCACATAGTCGTGAGCCAATTTCGAAAGTCTATGCTCCCAGAACCTATCCATCTTCTCCCTCCACAGCTTCAAAGCAATCATCTTCGCCAATCCCTTCCCCCCTCCACTCTTCCTCAACATGCAAAGTCGTCAAGCTCGCATCAATACCCACAAACACCCAAGCAATCGGCATCCCCTTCTCAACATCATAAATCGCCAAATTCGGCAAATCAGCCAAAGTCTTATCCTGTCTAGGAATCTGTGTCCTCGCCCTCACAGTCGCAAAATGTTCATACCTCAACTCTCCCCATCGCAATCCTTCCGGCAATTGTCTCGGCTCAGGTAGTTCAGATACATCAAAAACATACGTATGATTCGGAACCAAACCAGCATCAAACACATTCTTAATCAATCCCAACCTCTCCAGAATTCCAGTCGTAGACTCATGTACGGCTCCACAAAGAATAATATTCGGATTTAGAATATGAGCTGAATAATCTTTCCTCGACACACCCGAAACATCCTTCTCATTCGTTTCCGCTGCTGCTGTGATATCGAGGAGAGATTGATGTATACTTTCCGGTAAAGATAGATTTGAGATGGCTTTCATTAATTCCAATACCAAACTCTCAGCCTCTTGATGTGGTGTTGTGGATGTTTCCCAAGATCCAAAAATCCAGACTTCAGTCTCAGGACGACAAGTTCGATCTACGAATGCCATGATCCATTCCTCAGTCTCTGGTGGTATGACGCTTATGTCTTGTAGACTTGTGAGAAGCATTGTATCTTGAAAGAAACGACCAAATTGAAGTCTTCTGTAGAGTGGGACACATGTTGGGAGGTATGGTCGAAGGATTTTGAGAGCGTTTTGAACGATTGTATCGTTGTTGAGGAGAGGATGTTGATAAATGGACATTTTATGCGACAGTCAAATGAAATGGATTAGATTAGATTCGAGATGCTGTATAAGACCATTGCCATTGAGTCACATGCTTCGATCCACTTCCCAGACAGACCATCTCAATCAGGCAGGTCATTCGCATGGCGTCCACGGCGCATTGCCGTAGCACAGGGCATGACATGGTGCGCCGACTGAAATGTGTGTCGACATAGACTGAGTGTATTTGAAAAACTTCATTTAGTACAGCTAACGCTATCGATGCCCAACGGACCTTTCTTTCACGCCGGACGCCCCAAACGGCCGCAGGCAAGCAGGCCATGCTCGTGAAAACGACGTGAACTGTGCCAGAACCATGGAAGCACCATCGCATATTCAGATCTATCACGCTCGTTGCATGTCCGAAAGCATGCCTTTCCATAACCACATAAGCAGCCTGAAGACTGTCATGTCGGCAGTGAAATTCAGCAAGCTACTGGCTTGCCCAGTGTATCATGCCCATCCCTCGTAGCGTCGTCTCCACACTCTAGATTCATGGGTATCTCTGTTTGTCCTCGGCGCTTTATTGTGATGCGCACTGTACTCTCTCACCGCCTTGCATGTCCTCGTCATCTTCCTCCGTGGCCTTTGCTGCGCGATCGCCTTCCCGCATTGGGTCGACCTTCTCGAGCTGGTAGTCTTCGGTCATGGCGTCCGGCGGTGGGATCTGCTGTGGCATGCGTGGTGGCAATACGGACTCGAGGGCTTGAATCTGCGCCTTGCTGAGAGGTGTTGGGTAGCCATCGGCGTCCGGTGGTCCAGACAGGCGCTCTGGGAACTTAACCTCGAACTGTACGTAAAGGTTGCCAAAGTCGTGATGTCTGTAGGATGGCATACCTTGGCCACGGATGACCTTGATCTCACCAGGTGAAATGACCTCGCCTGGCAGAACCTCGACAGTCAACCAGCGCTCGTCAAGGTGCTCGATGTAGATAGCACCACCGGCCAGTGCTGTGAGAAGATCGATCTCTGCGTGGTAGAACAAGTCGTCGCCCTTTCGCTGGAAACGTGGGTGTGGCTTCTGCTCGATCTCGAATTGAACATCGCCTGGCTGCACACCCGGCATCTGGTCACCTTCGCCTCGGAAGTCGATCTTGGTACCGCTCTGCACACCACGGTCGACATGCACGTGCAGAACCTTGCGTTCGATGACAGTCTTCTTGCCGTTGCACTGCTTGCACTTGTCCTTCTCCCGGATAGTCTCACCCTCACCATTACAGTCAGGGCAGACAGTCTGGAATCGCTGGATCATGGGACCCATTTGGCGCATCATGGTCTTCATTCCCTGTCCATTACATCCTGCACATGTCTTGACAGCGCCCTCCTTACCACCTCGGCCCTCACATTTTGAGCAGATGACGGACTTCTGCAGAGCAAGCTTGGAGACCTTGCCTCGGTAGATGTCCTCGAGGGAGACCTTGTGTACGTGGTGGATTGTGCGTGCTTTCTTGGGACCTTGATCTCTCATGCCGCCGCCGCCGAACATGCCACCAAAACCACCGCCACCACCTCCGAAGAACTGTGCGAACAGATCCTCGGCGGCCATGCCTCCGCCACCCATACCACCTTGCTCAAGACCCTCCTCGCCATACTGGTCGTATAGTTGGCGCTTCTGTGGGTCTGAGAGAACCTCATATGCGTGGGAGATTTCCTTGAACTTTTCTGCGGCGCTCGGGTCGTGTGCGTTCTTATCGGGGTGGTGCTTCAGAGCACTCTTTCGGTATGCGGTCTTGAGCTTAGACTCGTCGGCGTCTGGTGAGACGCCGAGCACGTCGTAGAATTTGGTTTCTCGCACCATGGTGCCGATCGAGTGAGGGCGGGGAAGTGTATAGTTGTGTTGCCGTCGACCAGGCCGATGTCGAATTTACTGACTCGTGGTTGTTTGCTCCGAGATCAAAAGGCAATGAAAATTACGAACAGCGCTGCGATCTGTCAGTCAGCAGATGCACTAGCAAAGATCACGCTGGAGCGATTCTGAAGTGAGGCAGGCGGGCTGAAGAACGTTGGCGAGCGAGAAGCGGCGGGTGAGGGCGTGGATGGCTTGGAGCCTTGACAATTCTCGAAACTCTCAACGGCTTTGGCGGAGTGCGCTTACCGTTGCGTTGCGTTGCGTTGCTTTGCTTTGCTTTGCCTTGCGCTGTGACGACCGACCTGCGTGACTCGATCTAGCAACAACGTGGGTATCTCGATGTGGAGAGGGGAGATGATTGATGTGGCAGTCAAAGTTGCGAAGCTGAGCCTTTCAGGAAGTCTGACAAACTATTCGCCCTTCAAGAGTCTGCTGCAGCTGCGCCAGCCTTTCTTCAACACCAGGCCTGCAACGGGCGGCGCATCCCGTTCTTTTCCAGCTGCTTCGCTCGCTTTCTCTCCGAACATAAGCCCTGCAAAATCCTCAGCGCCGGCCTCGACAAGACAATCGAGGCATTCCATAGTGATCGCGGATGTCAGAATAGTATCTGCGCATTTTTCTGCTGCCAAAGTGCTACCAAATGGTCGAATGGACACTGTGATGGAAAGTCTTGGCGATGGCCACCTATTCCCGATTTGTAAAAGTTCCGATTGCCCGTGAAGCAAGCATCACCACGTGAATGCCAATCTTGAGAATCGTCCTTCCCTTTCCATTATCTGAGCAGCCTGATCATTAGCATCGTTGCAAGATGCGTCATCCATTTCAAAGCGTCCTCTATGGCAGAGATGCAACCGATACGATTAGCGAAGGCTTCATCATCGCCGCTTGTGGGCCACGACTGGTCACATTGAGCCTTACTTCCAACGAGATCATTTCCGAGTGGTCTGCAAATGATGCTGTATGTCATGATGCTTTTCCAAAACAGTCCGGCATTGACGCGACGCTCAGAGCTCTTGACTGATCCTCGCTAGCCCTCACAACCAACAACACAAAACGACCAAGGCGTTGTTGTGCAAGAACTGGATGGAGAGCGTCCGGTGAAGAAGCAGAAAGTCAGCAACGGCACCAGATCAGGCCCAAAAGCTCCGAATATTATTAAAGTTGCTGCTTCTCCGGACTACCAGCACATCGTCGCAGTAACGGAGGACAAATGCATCCGGGTTTTCGAATGTCAAGAAGGCAGGCTCGAAGAACTTCGCGAAAGATGCATGCCAAAGCGACCTTGCGCTGTGCAAGTCATGCCTGATAATGCCACCATCCTGGTTGGTGACAAGTTCGGCGATGTCTACTCTCTACCACTAATACCGGCTACGATTGACGATGTAGAGGCTGAGACGACTCCTGCCGATTCTGCGCCCCAATCAACGCATGGCTTCAAAGTCGCAGCGAGTGAGTTGACCGTCCACAGCAAGCGAAACAGAATGGCTTTGGAGGCACAAATGAAGCAGAAGAATTTCACCGCTCGGAAAGACCCACTCAAATTTGACCACAAATTATTGCTTGGTCACGTCTCCATGCTGACTGACATGAAATATCTCTTGAAGGAGGTTGAAGGTCAGCATAGAGGCTACATCATCACAGCAGATCGAGATGAACACATCCGTGTCTCCAGAGGACCACCACAGGCGCACATCATCGAAGGATTCTGTCTTGGTCACACTCAGTTCGTAAGCAAGATCTGTCAGGTCGGTAGCAGTGACTTGCTTGTGAGTGGCGGTGGGGACGATTGGATTGGAGTGTGGAAGTGGTCGGACTTCAAGCTGCTGAAGAAGATTTACCTCAAAGACCTAGTCAAAAGCGTTGCCCACCAAGATCCAATCAACGATGATTATAAGGTGGCGATATCTGGCATCTGGAGTGCGCCTGTTCAATCTACCGAGAGTGAGGACATTCTGATCATCGCAGTCGAGAAAGTCAAAGCGCTATTCCTGATCAGCTCGGCTGCGCTGGGCTCACATCCGGACCATGAGGGTCAGGACGCATCGGCAATGGTCGCTAAGCAACTTCCAGGCGTGCCTCTCGATATCACAGCATTCAGAGGCGAGCTGTTGGTATCTTTAGACAATCGAGGCGACACCGAAAAGCGACTTGGCATGGTAGGAGTTACCATCGGCCCTGATCACGGCATCGAAACCACCAAGTGGGCGGATGTAAGCACCAAAGAAGCTCGCTCAATCCTGAATGCGCTCAACGAGTATCAAACACGAGACGAAGTCAGTGAAAAGGAACTAGACGAGCTTTTCTACGGCGTTGCGAATCTTCGTAAACGTGGCCCGCAAGGACCAGGCGAGACTGATGAGGGCGCTGTGGAAGAGGACTGAAAGAGTCGCACGCAGAATCCGCTTCATGGTCTAATCAGGTCACATTCGTCGCATTCGCCATCCAAGGAATGAACCGCTCTACATCCGCCTTCTTCACCTCGCCATTAGTCACCGATCGACCCTTCCGATCCGTCGAGAAGTACTTGCAAGCACCATAAGCACATTTCCAGAATCCATAACCAGTCCGACCAATATCGGATTTGCTCGTAAATCTTCCTTGCCTGCTGGGTAGACCACAATCACACACTGGACTTTCGCCATGAACCTCCCAGATATGCCAGCCATACTCATGTCGTGTGGTCCTTCCTCTCCTACAGTGCTGATTCGTGCATGGATGCCGAGACCTACCAGCATTGACTTGAGTTGGGTCCGATACTATTGAACCACGCCGTGTTCGTCTCTCACCACACTCCGTACATGGGTGCTCTTCTTCACGCGCCATCAAGGGCTCCATTGGCGAAGTCGGGATGGAAACATCGTCAGCCTTCTGTATCAGCTCTGGAATTGCGACATCTGGTGCTGGAATCAGCAACGCTCTCTAGAACCACTGCTCGAAAGCCATCGCACTCACCAGAATAGCTTGTTGAAGCTGTCACAAGACAGTCTGCTAAGGCACTCATAGCAATACTCAGGCGATGCAGAGCCCGAAAATGGATGAAACTCAATAAGACTTTAATTTATTCTGAGCGAGGGGAGTAACAAGCTACTTCGAACAACATTGTCAGCAGCGAAAATGCGACTGAGCTCTGTATATACCTATCGACCAGCGATCTGCAACGTGCTAACTTGCGCGCCTCTTTCTACTGCAGCCCGACGTTGACAGCGTCGGAGTAACCACGGTCCGCGCTATAGGCGTCTATCTAGCAAGTCGGTGAGATCTACAAACGTGCACAACGGCGTTTCAAGAGCTTCACTGGTCCTCACAAGCGCGTTACGATCCAGTTCAGAACTTCAGATACGAACGTTGTGCCTTCCAATGGAGAAGTGTGGTTAGCTTTTCTCCGAAATTTGGTAGATTCTGAAAGCTGTAGCTGGTAAGCAGTTCTTGACCACCAACGACTTGCTACGCGACATGTCATGACACTCGTGACATACGTACCGAAGTTCACAGCGACAGTCTGGACATTATTTCATGTATCTTTCTATACTCAATGTTCTGTGGGTGGTGCACTCCCAATCTGCACACCGCAAAATGCTTCCATGAACAGGCCAGTGGTCTCATCACCTGGCCGACCCCAAACTCCGCTCCTGTCTTGCGCCTGGAAATGCCTAGGTAGACCAATGCACATGTGAACACCCCGTGAACGCCGCTTAATCCAGTCTGTCGCTCTAGTCCTTCCACCGTGCAAGGAACTTCGCCATGTCATCTGTAGGGTTTGCTTGCGCAGCAGCCTAAGTATCATAAGTCAGAATATGCTAGCAATCAACATCGTGTGAAGTGACGTACCGTGTTCTCCATACTGCTCACAGAGAAAGTCTGAGACTGGGTCATCGTAGTCACCTGTTTCGCCGGCGGTAGGAAGGTTGTGGCGATCGTGTACGGGCTCGTGGGATAGATTGGACTGAAGTTCTTTACTGTGATCTTCGTTGGTGGTACTGACTGCATTGGCGCGTACTTCGTCAATCCGGTCTGGAGTCCAGGTGCGACAGTATAGGCACCTGCGTCTGCGGGGGCTGCTGCTGCACCTCCTGCTGCGGCATTGCTGACGGCGTCCACGGTTTCTGGAACATCACTCGTTCCAGAAACATCTGCTGCTCCTGCGGCGTACACAGCCGGGGTGGTTCCAGTCATGGAAGGGATATTAAAGCGGTTCGAGAAGTAGGTCATCTGGCCACCCTCTTTTGCTACTGCCATCATCTTGATGTAGCTGGACAGGGGTCAGCTCGAATTCGCATCGCCTGGACAGAACGCCCAGATTCATTGTCCACAACTCACTATCCATTCTTGGTTGGGCCAGCCAGTGTCGATTGCACAGTGCCCTGGAACGAATTGCCAGTCGCGAACGTACCCTTAGTAGTAAGGACTGCAATTGGTAACTGCGAAAAGTCCGTCAGCAAGGTCTCTTTGCCAAAACCTTATCCATGTGCCAAGTGCTGCTTCGTCGCCTTTCACTCCTGCTCTTGCTCGTGCTTCGCGCTGGCTTCACTATGTCGTCCCTTTCTCGCAATGACATACCGCATCTGTGCCCTCCTTGTTTCCTCCAACCATCAGCTGGATGGTATATGTAGTCAACTCGTCAATACTCGGCGAAGTATCATCTTCCTCCCACTTGACTGTCATTGTGCCGGAAGGAGCATTCGAGCCAGCAGCAGGGGCAGTGAACTTGACGCCTGCAAGCACCGTGTTGACGCATGCTGCCAGTATTGGAAAGGTGTATAATCGCATTGTGGACGTCTATGTGTGTATGGTGAGCGGAAACACGAGGAGGCGCAACCGGGTCGTGGTCGCTGTTGCCGTCGTCCGGCGCAGGATCGTATGGGAATCGTGAAAGTCGTTGCGCTGCTGTGATGTTATCGCTTTGTGTATTCTCAAACGAGTGTGCGTTGTCGTGGTGGTGCTGTGTTGTGGTTCGTGTCCGCAGAAGTCGCATGCAGCACCAGCACAATCCACGCAATCGCGAAAGGGCGTCCCTGTTCCTGTTCCTGCATCTGGGCAAGGGTGTGGCGTTCTTCCGAAACTCAAAGGACCCTGGTCTACATCCTCTCCAAAGTCCTCGACCATCCTCTCAACCTATACACACACGTCTTTAGTACTCGAGCCGCGACATGTGACCTCGGGATAGGAATCACGAGAGACATGAAGGCAGAGCAATATTACGAGCGTAGCCCGTCGGCGCGATGAAGACGATTGCCACTTTGAAGCGAGTCACGACTACCTCCGCCTTTACCTCTCCGAGAGTTGAAAAATATATACATAGCAGAGGCTTCCATTTCCCAGGAATTCTCTACCCCGAGCTGACTAGCTCTGTCCTCAGGCGTGTACAATTTGGAGAGACGGTAGGTTCAGAGTTTGAAAAGTCCTCATGTCCTCATACTGCCTCATGTATGAATCTCACCTCCAGGATTTCATCCTCTGGAACAAAGGGGATCCAGATCCAGACCATCATATCCATTGGAACAAGGCTGCTCCGAATGCAGAGTGGTGGGTACAGGCAGTGTCTGGTCTTGGCAAGCATTATTGTGCCCAGGATGCGATTAAGAAAGCTGGATATCTCGGCGAGCCTTTCACGTGCAGTGGGTTGGGATATTAAAGGCTGCATTTATTCGCATGTGAAGAGTTTGTTTGCCGCGATGCACAACTCTGATGTAGAGATTGAGCGGTGTTTGAGACGTCGCAGATAGTCGTATGCTCTTGGAAGTCGAGAACAGGGCGCGCGCATAGCTTTTCAGATGTAGCCTTCGGCATGGAATTGGGCAGTTCCAGCTATTCCTCACTGCTGCAGATTCCTCATACTTAGGCGAGGCTGTACTGACTTCTTTTCTTTTTGGCCAGCTCAGCAAATTCTTCGTGTAAGATCACTGTAAGCCTTAACGATCCAGAAGTCCAGTCTCGATTCCGCCTGACGATCTTTTCGCCACCCACCTCAAACCTCACGCCCTCCCTCCAGCACGTCTAATCAAACTGCCACCAACTCAACCTCCTTCTCCATCAACTTCCTCCCACCCTCCACATCCCTAGTCTCAATCAGACCATTCTGCAAAATAAACACCACATCCTCCTTGACCCCATTCTCGCTCTCACTCCACAACTTATATCCAAACCCCACCCCACACCTTCCACATTTAATCAAAAACCTTTTCTCAAATCCATCCTCAAGTCTCAAAACCAAAGGACTTGATCCAGGTTCCGCAGATTTTGTCAGAATAGCTGAATTCGCAGTAATGTTTTCGCCTCCTGTGGAGATTTTGCAGATGTGTGATTTATCGCTTTGTCGTGTTGGGAGTTTGTCCAATGGGATAGGTGTTGCTAGAAGGAGTTCTGAGCAGAGGCAGTGGTATGTTGAGATTGTGGGTGTTGACATGGTGGATTGAGTTGTGTTGATGGCGCAAAGTGGAAAGAAAGTGGAAGGAGAATTGGGGATGGAGTTTAGCTCCGGCATCACCCGCAGTGCGTTCACATGTGAAGATGCAGGCCTCAGTTGTGTTGTGTACAGTTAGTTGAAAGATCTTTCGGTTATGCTGATGATGGATGGTGGGTGGAAGGCCCAGAATGAGAGCATTTTGAGAGGAAAAGCGCTGCAAAATCAATGCTCATGCATCAAATTTTGGAAAGCTACACTATTCATAAGTTCCCCTCCCAGCAGCAACCATAACGCCCATAGCACCTTCGCTCGCTTGCCCATGATACATTTCTCGAGGTTACAGTGTTCCAAGTAACTATCTACACCACTGCATTCTGTTCCTTCGCCGTCTCTATACGTGCCTCAACGCTAAAACTTCATCAGCCGATGTGCAGCCTGCTCTCCAGATGCAGGACCCTCCCCGTGATTTGGATTGGGGTAATAGAAAGCCGCAATCGCGATGAGCATGTACACGAAGACACACAGGGCGCCCTCAAGGTAGTCGCTCTTTTCGTCCCTAAGGAAATTGCCGACCACAATGATAGCAAGAATCAAGATGACTGCGTCGAAGAGTTCGAACTCCAGACTCATGTTGATGCCTTGACCCCAGCCGACGAGGACGACGAGAGGCGTGTTCAGCAGGGCTGTCTGAATACTTGCGCCGAGAACGTGGCTGAGCGCAAAGTTCATTTGGTTGTCGTACGCTGCAGAAGAAGTCAGCATTGTAATGAGACGTCGTAGTAGGAGACTTCTTACCTTCATCCACAGCGGTGATGTGTTCCGAGGCTTTCTCCACAATCGGGATAAGGATAAGGCCGACAAAGGCATCCGATACGTTGCGCTCGTTGACCATGAATTCGATTTCCTTGACAAGGAAGACAGCCATGAAGCTGACAAACATCAATGCAATGAGCAAGGCAAGAATGCTTTCGGTGAGTGTAAGCTTCGGCTTGACAAGGTCTTTGTGCCTGTCATGGTCCCGCATCTCGTCGGCCTCGAGGATATCCTCATACAAGCCATGGTGACTGCGAGCTTGGAACCAGACGTAGACAATGAAAGCCGTGAGTAGGATGATGGCAGCCGCGCGGGAGATCTTCAGTGATTCTGGGAGAATCACCTCTTGGTAGTCCGACCTCTGAGAGAGTGAGCTGTAGTAGATGGTTGGGATGACAAGACCCATTCCCGCGACGAGCATCAGATTAGAACCCACTTCGGAGATGGCCTCGTGGAAAGTCTGCTGTGGATGGAATATGCCTCCAACGAAGAAGCACAGTCCTGATCATGTGGTCAGCGTTGTGAATGAGAGATGTAGGTGGAGGCCTCTTACCAAGACACATGAGCAGATTGGCAAGAATCGAGCCCAAAATAGCAGCTCGAATGACCGGCACGTTTTGTTCTCCCCCTTGAATGAGGAGTACCATGAACAGGATAATCTCGACGATACTGCCGAAAGAGACCTCGAGCAGCACACCGGCTACCTTCGGAATCTTTCGCGCCAACTCTTGTCCCGCGAATCCGACCAAGTTTGCTGCAGGCACCATGCCAATATAGGCAGTGATGAAGATCCAAAGTTCATGTTCTGGGTAGTGGAAGTATAGCACTAGAGCCGCAAGAGTGAAAGGCCAGAGGATGTTCGTCCACTTGGACGCAGTGCACGAAGATGTCCATATGATCCTGAAGAAGTGGATGGGGTTGAACCAGCTTCGGCCGCTCTCGCCATCAGGCTGAATGCCTGGCGTGACTTTGTGTCCATTGTGATTAACCCGGTGACCATCGCCATTGTACATTGGCAAGTTGCCCTGCCCGGAGCTAGAATGGGCATGTCCTTTCTCTTGATCACCAGCCCCGTCGTGCCCGTTACCCGTGCCAGCGCCCGGATCGTTCACGGTTTGAGGATGTGCATCTTTGCGTCGGAAGACTTTCGCCTTACTCCACGTTGCGTTTCGGTGGTTGCCATTCTGATGAGGTGTCGGATGTGGGTTGACTCTGGGTTGACGGTCACTCATGCTGGGCGACGGGCTCGAGCCCTAAGCTTTCCAATGCTTGAGTTGCTGCTTGGCGATGCTCGTCGACGGAGGTTATCGAAGATCGTGGCAGGATGTTCGCGACAGAATAACCTTATGGGCAACTCGACTGAGGTTCGTCTGCGAGCCCGCAGCAGACAAGCTCGTGTGGGTCGTGATGCTGCTTTCGAGGAGGTTTGCGTGTATTAGTTCCTGTTTCTTAGGCGCACAGGGCGCAGAGCGAAAAGGAGATGTTGGCACGTCCGAGCAATGAGGTTGCAACGCCAGGATGTGAAGTTGTCACAGGTCCGAGACACGAGGTAGGAAGTGAAAGGAAAGGACAGCTCCCTACGATGTCATGGTCGACAAGATCTCTAGGCGCGATGCTTGTCTTCCTTGTTTGCGCTGTTCATGCATGTCAAGTGGATGCCCGTTGGACAGCGTGTTCGAGAGCAGCCACGCCTCACGAAACGTTATTTCGGCTAGCCAGCGCACACGCTTCCCCGTGATCGAGACATCCATGCTCTCTACCAGCACAGCCACATGCTAAAGTCAGCATTGACGGACAGGGCTCCAAGAACAGCAAGCTGTTCATCCGGTTCTCTAGATTCTGCTATAATCTAAGTTGTACCTGATATCACGAGGAAGTCCATCTCCAGCTGAGCTCTTCCAGCCGCAGCGGATGGCCTTGCATTGCCAAGAACATAAAAGCAAGTTTGTTATGTGCTTACCGCTTCAAGCGACACAAGCTCACTACATGGCGCCACTCTGTTTTGGTCCGTGGAAGCACGGGAAAAGCAAGATTCATCCTGGGGCCAGTAAAGTCTAATAGACGACACGTTCTCACGTCACTCATCTCATTGTCTTCGTTATGCTATGTACAGATGCCAATCGTACTTTACATGCTTTCCTCATGCTGGTCTTGACGCAAACCCTCCCTTTCGTGGCGATGCAGGCTCTCCTTTATTGCTGCTAGACATTACATCAGTCCAAACACGAACACTTAACTCATCGAGACCGAAGCAGCTTGCGATGCTCATGATCCATCATCTGGCTGCGACGCGCCATAGTTCGCAGTTCCACAGAGTTGAGCTACGTACCAACCAGTTCCCGGAGACATTGGATTGGCAGGACCAGCGTCGTAGTACGCCAGTACACCTTCACCGCAATTCATGTCCGTGGTCAATGGATCAGTCGGGAATTCCAGTCTGCACTCTCCGGTTCTGATGTCCCAAGCGCTAGCGGCACATTGCCACGAAGTTGCGCAAAGCTGGCAGCACGTTGAGGCGTCGCTTGTGTTCGTTACATACGTTGCACCGGTGGCTGGGGTGTCCGAAAGCCATTCAATGCCGTAGCCATTGTAAGCACTTGTCATGGCAGCTGGCGAACACTTCGGATCCATGGAGACAGTAGAAGTCGAGGCGGCTGATGTGCTTGTTGTCGGGCCGCATATTGCAGTGCTGGTCTCGTGGACGGTCGCTATCGCATAAGCAGTGCCTGTGACTCCAGATCTAGTGCTGGTCACCGTGGCCTGGCTGAAAGCGGTGTAGTCATAGAAGGTGCTGGTTTGGCTTGCTGGGATGTAGGTATATGTCTGGCCGAATGTCGTGTAAGAAGTTTCGGTGACTACGCAAGCTCTTGGGTTCAATCCAAGAGCTCGCTTCTCCTTTGCAAGAGCAGGATTTGACGAGGGCACAGAGCGTTCGACGACCTCGTCGCTGCCATAAACCGTCACCACTGATGCCGGGATCGTTCTAGGTGATCATTAGAGATTGTTCCCAAGTCATGACTTTTCCATGAACTTACACGACACCAGTTTCTCCACAGGTGGTCTCGGTGCTTGTCAGCGTTTGGAGAGTCTTGGTCGAAGAGATCGTGGTCCACAAAGTGAAAGCCCCCAAGTTTCTGGCAGTTGAAGGTCGTTCTGTAATAACCGCGGTGGATCTGTATGTGGCGGTCCTAGTGGGAATGATTACTTGCTTGGTTGTGGTCGAGCAGTCCTCCTGTGGCAAGGCATCTCCCAGCCTTGCAAGCAATAGCGGCAAGAAAGCGAAGAAGAGCATGGCTGTGGAGACCTTTTGTGGAACGAGTGTATCGGGGGCCAGGTAGGCAGATGAAGGAGGTTATCTATGCCTGTCGGCAGTGGTGTTTGAAAGTGGCAGGTTGCAGAATGGAAACGCTCATGCCTCTTTATGTATTTCAAGCGAGTGTCATTCTCCACGTGCGGTCCTTCCGTCGAACAGGCTTGTCAACGCGAAGGAACAGCAACGTCGCCTAACAATTTGAGCAACCAACTATTGAAGCGAGGTCAAAGCCTTGCACGAGGCCTAAATTAAAATGCTCGTTCGACTGTCACGCTTCAGTGAAACGTCTCTACAGATTTTGATGATCGGACACCCCTGCCCAAGACAGAAGGCTTCTAGCAAGGAAGGCGCATATGCCTAGCGTCGGAAAAGATGTGGCTGCGAGTCTTGCAGCAGCGCATTTACGATTTTTCGATACACATTGAATGCGTCTCGACCTCGACCATTTGCAACGCGAAATATTGCTCTGCCGTCATCCTCCCTTCTACAAAGTCCATCTCATCGCGCTCACAGCATTTGGACAGCCACAACGCAGCCTGAATCTTGGCTAATTGACCACGAATCTACGTGAGACGGGCCATTTTGCCTCATCACTGGCTCGCTGCAAGTACCCGATAACCTGTTCCTTGCAGCACCAAAGAATCAAATCGTGCTGTGTCGCCCACCAGAAGCACTCGCCACCGCGGCACACTCGGCCGGACAGGACAGGCTTGTAGTAGATGCAGGTGTGAGGTTGGGAAAGGCATCAAGCAGAATGCCAACCCCTCGCACAGCAGCTTTTCTAGCTGCAGCACTAGGTATTGAGTCGTACTTACATCTGCACGTCTGCGCTCAACCTGCTATGGGACCGGGATTGCCTTCGTCTCGCCCACAACGATGAAGCGAACTGAAATGAAGTGTGAACTCTCAGGTTAGCTATTGAATTGATCCACCTGGTTTCGACTAGGTGAGCGCGGCAGGCGCTGGAATGTGGAGTGCCCTGCGCGAACTCCAGACACGTGCAAGGTCTCAAATCTGACAGCTGCTCACCCTCTTCCCCAGACCCATGCCTCAATATACCCGCGATCTCGGGTCACTGCACGTCAATATCGATGTTCCTACATTCTCCGCACACCACCTTTCGGTCTGGTCCGCAGACTATGCATTGTCGATCAGGAGAAGTACGAAAATAGTAGCGCCAATACTCGTCGTACAGGATATTTAATCGAATTTGGCAAACGCGAGCTCGTATGCCAGACCGAGGGTCAGGCGTGCGTGCTGAAGCATGTGGTTGAAGTCCAGATATTCGATCTTGTCCTCGGTTGTGTGTATCTTCTTATCGCTGGAGGAGAGTCAGTGTGAGCGGGCTTCATCGTATTGCGGGCGCGAGCACTTACCTATACTTGAAATCGGACTCAATGACGAATGCACTAGGGTATCCAGCTTTCGACGCAGAAGCGTGGTCACTGCAAGCATACCCGCACTTGGTCTCGATGTACGGAATCGTGCAGTAAGTGGTTACAACCTCCTTGATGAACTCCGTGAGGCCTGGGTCGACGTAGTCCGTAATGACACCCACGCTTTCGGGTTCTCCGGCTTCGATTGTACCATGAGTATAGCCGGTCATGTCCTGCTGGAGCATGGCCTTGACGTCCCTTCCATCTCTTTCGTATGCATTGAAGATTGCTTGAGAGCCTAGCAAGCCGCCCTCTTCAGCAGAGTACCTGTGAAAGATCAGCAGACGCTCGAAGCAACAGGCAGCTCTGAAATGCAGTCTACAGACGGCACGTCTGTCTGCAACGCTGGCGCTCTGGACGTCATGCTGCGCCAGAGTGATGGATGGATCGAATGACGAATGCAACGCTTGACTTACCAATGAAACTCGAGAGTGTTCTCGGCCTTGCCCTGCGCGATGTCCTTATCCTGTAGGATAACTCGCAGAGCTTCGAGGATAGTAACGGTGCCCGAACCATCGTCGTCAGCTCCAGGAGCAGCAAGAATGGAGGGCAGGAAGAGATTTATGCTGTCCTGATGCGCTCCAATGACAATGGTCTTCTCGCTCTTGCCTGGTAGAGTGGCGATAATGCTGTTCTGACCCCACGGATGAGTGAAGGGTCGAACGATTCCAACGCCAGCATCTGTGAGCGTCTTATTCACTTGCTCCAGCAGCCATTCCGAGGACTGGCGACCATAATCGCTCTTGTAATATCTTGTATGAAAATTGGTGAACGTTGTCAAATGCTCCTTCATGTTCTTCTTATCGAGCTCCTTAAGCAACTTCGATACCGTCTCATTCTGGGCAGTCTTTTTTGGGTACGTCACTTTCTGCACTTTCCTGTCGCTCTGTCGCACGGCAAACTCAGGATCGGTAGACTGCTCAGTAATATCGAAGAACCTGATGCCATCGCGGCGGAGTGCCCACTTCTCGTCTTCAGTAACCCAAATCTGCTCTTCTGGTGATAGCTCAACGAGGAACTTCTCGCTGCTGGCGAAAGGATTCTGGCCTTGAACCGCGTTTGCGAGATCGCCCCAGGTTGGCACTGAGAGAGCGGATGCTGTCGAAGCCAAGAGCACCGTAAAGAGCTTCATGATGTTCGGAAGTGGTGTCTTCGCTCTGCGACGAACAAGGTCTATGTAAGCTGATGAGCCGGAGGTGGCTGGGATCGATGTAGGGCTCGTCGATCAGGCGATTTGGTCTGTCGCTGGAGACGATGAGATGAAGTGTTTGATGATTGATAATGGCCTGGAGTAGCACGTGTAGGCAACCAGATTGACGACTCTGGGTTGATCTACTGCTGCAGGTACACAGTAAACAGTAGCTACACGACTGGTTAGGCGTATATCTCGAATCGTCATCGCCGCTATCGCCCGCCCGCGGTCTCACTGCCGGAACCAGCCAAGCAAGCCCCGCCCAAGATCGAATCTTGTCACCCTTGTGCAGCGCACCGCAGCCAGGGCCGGGCAAGGTTGTATGCAAGTCGTGGCGAATCATATTGCTGTCTTATTCAGTTGGTTGCTCATGTTACGTGGTCCGATGTCGCTCTGCGTTCTCAAAGAGAAATACCATAACTTGACCTGACACATTTCCCGTCTCGCCCACGATCTCACATTTCTTCTTCTTATCTCGCCAGAAGCAAGTCACCGTCTCAATTACTACACAAAATTTGGACACCGAACCTCATCAGACGAAAGAATTGCTTTAGGAACAAGTAAATTGCCATCATGCCGGGCGTTGTGAAAGGCCCCTCGACGCTCTACGACAAGGTGTTTGAGCAGCACATTGTAAGGCCCAATGGCGATAACTTTATTGGATGACTATTCTAACATGATCTTAAGGTCGACGGAAAGCCAGATGGCACAGTCTTGCTCTACATTGACCGACATCTCGTTCACGAAGTCACAAGTCCACAGGCTTTCGAAGGCCTGAAGAATGCTGGCCGGAAGGTGCGGAGACCAGACAACACTCTAGCCACAACAGATCACAATGTGCCAACTACTCCACGGAAAAACTTCAAGAACATCAGCCAATTCGTTGAAGAGGAGGACAGCAGAGTACAATGCGAGACATTGGAGCAGAATGTGAAGGACTTCAAGCTCACCTACTTCGGCCTTGGCGATAAGAGGCAAGGTATCGTCCATGTCATCGGACCTGAGCAGGGCTTCACTCTTCCTGGCACAACGGTCGTATGTGGTGACTCGCATACCAGTACACATGGAGCTTTCGGTGCGCTTGCCTTCGGCATTGGCACAAGTGAAGTGGAGCACGTCTTGGCTACACAAACTCTCATGACCAGCCGGAGTAAGAACATGAAAGTTCAGGTTGATGGCGAGCTTGCACAAGGAGTCAGCAGTAAGGACATTGTCCTGCATGTAATCGGACAAATTGGCACAGCTGGAGGCACTGGCCATGTCATCGAGTTCTGTGGCTCTGCAATCCGAGGCTTGAGCATGGAGGCCAGAATGAGCATGTGCAACATGTCCATCGAGGGTGGCGCGCGTGCTGGCATGGTCGCTCCTGATGAGATCACATTTGAATACATCAAGGGCAAGCCACTGGCTCCAAAGCCGGATTCAGAAGAATGGAAGAAGGCTGTCAAGCACTGGCAAGGACTGAAGAGCGACCCAGGCGCAAAGTGGGACGTCGAGGTTATAATTGATGCCAAGGATATCGCTCCTACTGTCTCATGGGGTACTTCACCTCAAGATGTGGTCTCCATCACTGGCAAAGTGCCTGGCCCAGATGACTTCCAGGACAAGGACAAGAAGCAAGCATGCGAGCGGGCATTGAAGTACATGGGACTGGAAGCTGGTACTCCCATGACAGACATTGTTCTCGACAAAGTCTTCATCGGCTCTTGCACCAACTCACGGATTGAGGATCTTCGCATCGCAGCACACATTGTCAAGGGCAAAAATATTGCACCGAACCTCAAGCGCGCGATGATTGTACCAGGCTCTGGCCTGGTGAAGCAAAGAGCTGAGTCGGAAGGCCTGGACAAGATCTTCACCGATGCGGGCTTTGAATGGAGAGAAGCAGGTTGCTCCATGTGCTTAGGCATGAACCCAGACATCCTGTCTCCTGGCGAGCGATGTGCATCCACGAGCAATCGCAACTTCGAGGGCCGACAAGGAGCGGGCGGACGAACACACTTGATGTCCCCAGCAATGGCTGCAGCTGCGGCTCTGGCTGGTAAGCTGGCTGACGTGCGAAAGCTGGAAGGTTACGAGCAAGCACTCCCAAGCGCCAAGTCTGCATCGAATTCCGTCGAGACTTATGTCGAAGATCCAGAGTCGGATGTCGACCTTGACAAGATTTTGGACGCGCCAGTCTCAGAAACAGGCGGTAATGGCACACAGTCAAAGGCACCTGCTGGCGGTGCAGGTGGCATGCCAAAGTTCACACAGCTGAAGGGCATTGCTGCACCAATGGACCGAAGCAATGTCGACACCGATGCTATCATCCCCAAGCAGTTCTTGAAGACCATCAAGCGATCTGGCCTGTCAAAAGGTCTCTTCCACGCCTGGCGCTTCAACGAAGACGGCTCTCTAAACCCGGACTTTGTCTTGAACAAGGAGCCATACACCAACGCAAAGATCCTGGTCGTCGGCGGCCCCAACTTCGGATGTGGTTCTTCGAGAGAACACGCACCGTGGGCTCTGTTAGATTTTGGCATCAAGTGTATCATTGCAAGCTCTTTTGGTGACATCTTCTTCAACAACACCTTCAAGAACGGCATGTTGCCACTTCGCGTGACAGATCAGAAGGCTTTGCAGAAGCTCATGGAAGAGGCAGATGCTGGCCGTGAACTTGAAGTTGATCTCGAGAACCTGGTGATCAAAGACGCATCCGGCAAGGAGATTACCAAGTTTGATTGCGAGGAGTTCCGACGACACTGCTTGCTTAACGGTCTGGACGACATTGGTCTGACCATGCAAGACGACGAGAAGATTGCCAAGTTCGAGAAGAGGAGATCGGAGGAGACTCCTTGGTTGGATGGATCTGGGTATCTGTCTAAGCACCGACCAGGCGCAGTAAAGGTTGAGGCCGCGCCTGTTCCAAAGACGAATCGCGGCGAGACCAAGACCGAACCGCTTGAGTGGTAGTTGCACTCGCGGTAATGATTATGTTAAAATGCTGTGTCATGAAAGTGACTTTGTAACGTTTGTAGCGAGGCCAAGGCACCACGCCATTTCTGTGAATGAACGGACTTATTTCCAGAATACTGCTCCCCATATCTACTGCAGCTCCACCTGGCGGGTAGGTGTATCTTCTGCTGCAGTCGCATCTGTGGCCTCACAAAGCTCTACTCGGTGGAGTGTCGCCGGCCTATGCCTTGAGATCGCCGTTCATCAGAGCTCTTTCACATGCAATTCGCACATCTGAGCACACCACCGCACTTTTCAGCACGCAATCACTTCAACTCGCAACTTTCCATTACACCTTCCCTATCCCACATTACGACCACACAAACAACAACCATGGCAACACCCTCAGGCAACCCAATCGTCTTCTTCGACATCACCCTCGGCGGCGAATCTCTCGGCCGCATCAAAATGGAGCTCTTCGCCGACAAAACGCCAAGAACAGCAGAGAACTTTCGACAATTCTGCACAGGCGAGACCAAGAACCATCTTGGAAAACCTTTGGGCTACAAAGGCAGTAAATTCCATCGTGTCATCAGGGACTTCATGCTTCAGGGTGGAGATTTCTTGAATGGTGATGGAACTGGAAGTGCGAGTATTTATGGGACGAGTAGTTTTGCGGACGAGAATTTTGAGTTGAGGCATGATCGGGAGGGGTTGTTGAGTATGGCGGTATGTTGGTACAAGATCGCAAGAGAGAAAATCTATGATACTAACGATACTTGCAGAACTCTGGTCCAAACACAAATGGTTGTCAATTTTTCATCACAACTGTTCCTACGCCACATTTGAACGGGAAGCATGTTGTCTTTGGGAAAGTTGTTGATGGGTTGGATGTGGTCAAGAAGATCGAGAATGTCCGCACCAGGCCTGGTGATAGGCCACAGCAGGATGTGGTTATTGCGCAGTGTGGTGAGATGTGAGCATCTGCGAAGAAAATTTGATGCATTATCTTGGCAAGCACGTACCGAGCTCAATCGCTAGGACGTGCAAAAGCCTTTTATGGCCTGGACTGCATCGTAAGAATCCTTGACATGATCCTGCGAGCATATTCTGGAAGTTGTCTGAACTAACTCGGCATTCTCGAGGTCTGAATGGCACTCAATCGCCACATGCATTTCCATAAGGCAGCATTACTGGAAGAGAGGTCTCGGGAACAGTCCTGCTGGTATCAACATACATCTGAGGTTCTTTACAAGATGTCTATGAGCCTCGCTGCTCCAGAGTTGCCTCACTTCTGCGACTCTCTCGAACTTTATCACTCTGAGACGGATTATGCGACAACGGCAGTGGGATACCCGACGTAAAGCAGAATGGAACGAGCATTTCTACGCCTGACTTACTGCATGGCGTATATGGTCCGCTGAATTATACCCACACCATTCGAGATGAATTCAAAGGACCAGATGCCATGAAAATTCTTGACCTTTCCATCACTCTTCACACTTCTTCCACCTCATCCCATCCACCCCTCATGCACTCTCCCTACAACTCCCCTCCACCCTCTCACACCCGCTCGGACAAGGATACTCCGGATCATACTGCCAATCGAAGTATGGATCCGTCTCATTGGTCAAGACCTCCCCAATGAGCCTAGTCGAAGTCCCCAAATCAAAACTTTGCCTCATAATTTCCATACTCCCAATACGAATCTGTCCCCAACCCTTTTCAATCAGTTTCTCAATACTTGTCCCATAGATATATTCTTTGAAACCAGACCATCGAATCGCCGAAGCACACATGGGGCAACTTTCTGCGTTTGTATAGAGTGATAAATCTTGAAAGGCCATTTGAGCTTGGGCAGGGGTGAGGTTATAGGGTCCTGATGGGGAGGTTAGGATTGAGGTGCAGTTTAGTATGGCTGCCATTTCGCCTAGAAACACAACTTAATCAGAATCATAAATAAGACTCTTATGGGTTGGGGGTTGTTTTTACCATGCATACTAGGATTCCCCGTACTAGCAATAGAATTCGCTCCAATGCAAACCAACTCCCCCAAACCATCATTACTATCTGTGTGATTCACAATCGCAGTTCCAAAAGCTCCGAATGGACAAGGAGATACCAAATCTGAAAGTGCTTGATTGGCAACTCGCATCCAATATGCTCTTGTAGAGAAAGGAATTCCATTGATGGAGAGACTTGTTGATTCGGAGATTGGTTTTTGGCTCTGATGGCATGAAATAAAATCTGTGAGCAAGGTGATGACAAGAATTGAGAGTAGCATTTCTTCAAGCTTGAGATCCGAATACCTGGTACCTACATGTTCTTGAAAAAAAAGCAGTCTTATAAGTGCGTGTGTGTATACATCCATGATGCAGCCAAGCTTATCGTGGCTGTCGCTGGCTGCCGCTTTTTTTGGTTCGGCCGAGATAAGACATAGCTAAATGTGAAAGCGATGTTGAGGGAGGCATGTCGACAATTGGTATACAGAAAGTCTGGCATAGACAGATGAAGTTGGGCATGAAGAGAGAGTGAGAAAACATGGAGTGAAGTGTGCTCAGAGAAAGGCAGGACCTTGATGGTACTTCGGGATTGCTCGCGAAATTGTCGTCCTGAGGCAGAAAAGTGATAGGACTATCGTCAATCAGATGGGTTCGCGTTGTTGGCGTTTCTGCAAGATCGGATAGAGAAGGGTAAAAATGGTCGTGATTTGCGAATTCTCCCCGTTTCGCTCAAAGTGCGCGAGCAGCGTTCTGATCTATTCTATACTTAAGACAACAACCGAAGCGGGTATTGTAAGTCTATCAGGGTATATACGCTCATGCAGTCACCGTATCGCATCTTCTTACGCTGACTTGTTTGTACGATCCGTCCTGGGAGCTTAATGTGAGCCTCTCTTCGGCTCTAAAATTCAGGAGTCGCTCGGCTTACAACAGTGGGTTGGATCGATATTCTGGTGCTTCATCGTTAACAGGTCTCTTGGCCTCATTGTCTGCTTCAACACCGTTAGGGACCTCCTCGACATTCTCGGCGAGCCACTTTTCAGCCTCGAGTGCGGCCATGCACCCAGTACCTGCTGATGTCACAGCCTGTCGGTAGTGCTTGTCCTGCACATCACCGGCGGCAAAGACACCCTCTACGCTCGTCTTTGTGGTACCTGGGGTGTTGATGATGTAGTTGTCCTCGTCCATCTTGACTTGTCCCTTGAACAGCTGAGTTGCTGGGTCGTGGCCGACAGCGTAGAAAAGCCCATTGGCTTGGATCTCCTCGGTCTCGCCAGTCTTGTTGTTCTTGACAATCATGCTCTTCATCAGTCCTCGTGGACCTTCGTCTCCCTTGATCTCCACACCTTGCGTGTTCCACTTGACCTCAACCTTAGGGTGAGTGGTGAGTCTGCGTGCGTTGGTCTTGCTGGCACGGAGCTGGTCTCTTCGCACCAGCACGTAGACCTTGCTGGCCTTCTTGGTAAGGTATAACGCCTCTTCTACAGCACTGTCTCCACCGCCGATGACAACCAAAGGTTTTTCGCGGAAGATTGGTAATGAACCGTCACATACTGCACATGCCGAGACACCATTACCCCAGTACTTCTCTTCACCTGGCAGATCCAATCTTCGTGCCTTGGCGCCTGTAGCAATGATGATGCTGTCGGCCGTATGTGTCTCCTCTTCAAGGTTCTCATCATCTCCCATTGGGTGCAACCAGTACTTGAAGGGCCTTTGGCTAAGGTCGACCTTGCCAACAGTCTGGCTGACAATCTCTGTTCCACACTCTTCACTTTGTGCGCGCATTTGGTCCATGAGCGTCGTGCCCTTGATCATCTTGAATCCGGGGAAGTTCTCGACCTCATCGGTGGTCGTCAATTGTCCACCAGCAGCAATTCCTAGCGCAAGGAAGCCCTCGTACATGACTGGTTTGAGATCTGCTCGGGCAGCATAGATGGCGGCAGTGTGGCCTGCCGGGCCGGAGCCTATTATGACCAGCTTGGAGTGCATGTTGCGCGTCTGTTGGAGGATCGGAGAGTTGACTGCGGAGGCAGAAGAAGATATGCTGGTGTTATTGGGCTTGTAGAAGGCGCCGACTGCGGCAACGGGGAGAGTGATGCTGCTTCGGAGTGGGCGTGAGCCTGCGCGGCGAAAGGCAGAGGAGAACACCTTGGCGACTTTAAGGGAGATAGATGGGTTGTTGCTTTACGTCAAAGTCGTAAGATAAGTCCTGGCTCGCTCGCTGTGGGTCGGGATGGGTGTACCTGGATGGAGGCTCTGCTTTTTGTTTTTCAAGTATATGTCAAGGTCAATGTCAATTCCACATGAGAGTCTTCCAGAACGCAAGATCACGTAAGGCAGCGGCTTAGACCAGAATCGAGAATGGCGAGTCAAATGGCGTGGTCTTCGGCGCAAAGAGCCCCTTCGACATCACCCGGAACGATTTGCACGTGAAAGTCTTTGTTTGCCTCGTGCACGCACGTTGCGACATCCAGGTGGCCGGTATCGCCGGCTAGCCGAGACGTCAAACACATTTCCTTTGTGGACGATATGACCTTCAGCAGTTATATGGCCAGCGAGCGGCACTGTCCTAGGCTCTCTCAATAAGCACTCACTTCTGGGCACTACGGGCGTCACTACACATGAGTCCAGTGGACGGCAGAGATCCAGACTTGGAGAAGAAGTAGTATAGTGTGTAGTACACACGAGGCGAGATTCTGTGAGTTCTCTCAGCGCGAAAGTGAGTACTCAAGTCTCCATGGCTCTGAATTAAGCAGCGAGGCCTCCATCAAGATCTGGAGCGAGCACATCTCATGTGAAGAGCTTTCACAATCTCTCTCGACGAGCACTCAAACTCTCGGCCAACTCGCGTATTACTGGGACTTGATGATTCACAGTAGAACTCGTTGCATTGACGCAGAGCCACGCGGTCCGCAAGTAGACCACTGATTCACTACACAGAGTATGAGCTCCTTCAGAAGATTCGTCGCAGATGGATAAGAGTTCTCACTGAGATACAGAGTCATAAGTTGAGATTCGAAGTAAGGAGTCCGTAAACTCGAGACATTCCTTCCATTCGTACAAGTGCTTATTCAAGGGCACTTCAAGCCCATCACCAAAACCTGAGCCGAGTTCTTTGAGCAGACGTTCATACTCCCTGAGTCGACGTCTGCCCACTCTAAACCCCCTATCTTTTTACTCGAAACCAACATGAATGCAATATGAAGAGACGTCTCTTCAGTCCATCTCAACATCCTCATTAGTCATCCCTTCCTCCTCAACAACAACACCCTTCTCCACGACTTCTCCGAACGAGGAGTTCGCTTTCTCAACGTCCTCGCGACTCTTCTCCTTCATGGCCGGATTCATATTGACAAACCGATCCATCAATGTCTCCTCGCGATGATCGTGAACTTCTTGTGCGTCCTTCTCGCCTTGCTCGCCGCCACTGCGATCTCCGTCGTTAACGGTCCAGGTCTCGAAGCTTTCAGCTTGGAAGAAGGCGCGGTAGTTGTTGACCGCAATGCGGATCTTGAGCTTCTCCTCATTTCTCGACTCGAAGAAGCGTTTTCGCGCATCAATGTTGGCACGGCGTGCCTCGGCAGCCGCGCCCGCTGAAGGGTCGGAGCCGAAGAACGACTTGTAGTTGGAGTCGTTGAGGTAGGGCCAGTCGACATTGTTCTGGTCAACGCCATCGGTGTCGTCCAGCGACGAGTAAGAGGCGATATAGTATCGCCAGCGAGTCTCGCGGTCCAGAGCTGTCAGTCCGTCGTCTGCGATCGCCTCATCGCGCTTTGTCACGAAGATTCGTACTCTGCTCTCCGATTGATCCTGCGCTAACGTTAGCATTGATTCCGAAATCTTGATTGAGATGATACTTACGAAGTCAACGCGGTAGAGCTCTCCATCCTTGACCATCTTATCGACCGACTTGCGATAGTCAGTCTGCTGCTGGGCAGTGCTGGTGTCCTTGACGCGATCCTTCTTGAAGAGATTGTAGATCTCCGCGGACTTCTCCTTGCTGTCACTGTTGATGACCTGGATGGCATCCTTGGCCAACGTGCTGATGAGTTTCTCGAATGGGTAGAGCGGGTACCCGGATTGCAAGTAGAAACGTCGAAGAACCTCTTCCACTTCAGACATCTCGATCGCGCCTTCCAAGAAATCTTGGAGCTTGAGCAGCATCTGGTTGTAGTATGAGGTATTACCACTGACATCCTGGAAGTAGTCACTCGGGATCTTGTCGATGATGCCGAGCTCGACAGCGGGCTTGACCTGCTTTGCGTCATCGATGGCTTTTCGTACCGATGCCTCAGCGAGCTTGATCTTGTGTAGACGCTCGTAGAGCATGATGAACAAGCGCAAGAAACAGTAGATGGTGCTGTTTGCCCACAGCCGGTAGGTATTTCGTGCTTGTGGCTCCAATGGATTGACATTCGCGCCACTTAGAAGATTGTTCTCGACAGGGTGTTCGAACCATCTGTTAGTGGACACGTCCGCCTTGTTCTCGACCTCTTCGGTGGTTTCGATGGCCATTTCGTCGGGATCCACATTCGAAGCGACGTCTGGAGTAGAAGCGCGGCTGGCTGATGGGTTGCTGTCGCCATCTCTTCTCGGCTTGCGGCCACGGCTGGGATCGAGAGCAGCACGGCGCAGGTCTCCAATCTTACCGTTGCCCTTACGCGAGCCGATGGATGCAGTCTCCTCACCGCCCGAAAACAGCTCGTCCCCGATCGCGCTATTCTCTGACCGAAGCTCGATCTCCTTACGAAAAGCCGCGATGTCCAGACCGAAGAAGAGGGGAACGAAGTCCTTAATGAAGTCCACCAGTTTCGGATGATCGGTTGAAAGCTGAACCTGCTCGATGTGCACCAGAATGAGATGCGTTGCATCGAGGAGCACTTCATTGTCGACGATGTTGAACTCCAGCTGTGGCTCGCGCATGACGCCGGGCACGTTGTTGCTCTGACGCTTCATTTCCTCGTAGCGAACCTGAATCTCGCCTTGAAGGGTCTTTGCCTGGAAAGCGCGGCGGTCCATCTGCTTGGCCTGCGCAGCTTGGTGGTCAAGCGACTTCCAGAACATCTTCTGGGTCTGTTCACGCCAAACTTTCTCCCATTCGCGCTGTGCCATCTTCCAAGACTCAAGACGCTCCTTGATTCTGTTGAGCAGGACTGGAATGACCTGGAAAGGTTGGTGATGGAGCGATTCGATGACCTCCCGGCCCTTTTCGCGACCGTAGATCTTCATGATCACCCGCTTGTAGATGGTCTCGCTCTGGCCGCCCAAGCCTGGCGGAAGCTGGTAGTTACGCTGTGCCAGGTCGTCCATTCGACGAAGTTGTGTCGCAATCGGCTCGAGCAGCTGCACAGTTCTAGCAGCTGCTTCAATGTTGAAGTCATAATCGTGCCGCTCTTCTTCGATCCTGTGCAGACCCTCTTCATGCACATTCTTTCTATGCGCAATGAAACCAGAATCTTCCGAAGCCCAAGTTGGATGCGAGGCCCAGTCGTCATTGAGCACGGAATTGCACAGCTCGTCACGTCCACTGCATGGCTTCTGGCGCTCTCGCTTGGGCAAGAGGCGATAGCTTGGACCAAGGCCTCGACAATTGCTGAGCATGACTCTGCCAGATGGCACTCGAGGCTTATTCTCGATCAGAATGTCGCGCTCATCATATCCCAGCCAATCTCGGAACCACTTGAGCAGATCGGGGTTGCTACCGATGAAGGCCTGCGCTCTGTACATCAAGGTACCACGATCAATGAGATCCTGGCTGAACAAGTTGCAAAGCTTGAGGAACTCATTGAAGACGTTCTTGTTGCTGATCGCCTTCTTGGCCTTGTCGAAAAATGCCAGCTCCGAGTCGGTCGCGGCGGAAGTCGTAGTCGGCTCGAGAGGCATTGGAAGGGATGGCACCAGTGTTGGTGATACTGGTGGCTGCTCGGTCTGACGGACAGCCTGCATGTTGTTGTGCTTCGCGCGCTTAGTGGGTGGACCTGGAAAGATGTGGCCTCGACTGGGACCAGGAGCACCGTCAACTGCACCCGCAGTACCCTGTCGTCCGACTTCTCGCTGTCGCTTCTTGTCTTTGGTCGAGGCGGGCGTAGGCGCAAAGTTTCCGACGGGTGGTAGTCCGCGTGACTGACCTGGCGTGCCCATATGTGGCTCGCGCGAGATTATCGGGCTTCCACCATAGATGCCAGCACCGTCGTTGCGCATGTTTGAAGTCATCACCTCCGCTTCAGCTCGAGCGCGCTCTGCGGCCTTAGCTTGCGCGGCAGACTCCGGCAAGAATTGCTTAAAGTCCTCGAGCAAATCTGGCGCGGTCTTAAACAGGTGCGTAACTTGGCCGTACACGTCTTGAATGGGCTTGGATTCGCGCTGGTAGGTTTGCAAGATCTCCAAGAACTGCTTGTAGATGTCCGGTTGGGATGCAAATCGATTCTGGAAGAAGTTAGTGTTAGTGCGAAATTCTTCATCGCGCGTCACTCCGCCAGCTTCAGCTTGATTGTTCACGGCCGACAATGAAGACGAGCAAACAGCAGGGTCCAGCGGAGGATGAAGTTCACTTACCTTGATTTTGTTCACATAGCTGATCGCATGATTGAACTCAACAGGTCCACGCTGCTTGTCCAGTCCAGCGCCATCAATGGCTCCTGCTGCGTCTGCTTGTCCAGGTAAAGGAGTCGCGCGAGGCGAGATACCGGCGCGGATACCTGCCATTCCAGTGGCAGCGGAGACTGCGTTTTGAAGTGAGTTGACGCCGCGCTCTTGAATGGCGTGCATTGTTTCTTGCTCTCGCTGACGTGCTGCAGCATCAAGCGGTGACAGATGGTGTTGCTGTCCGGATGCGACTGGACCGACAGGCCTACCACTTGGGCTGTATGCCATCTGTGCGCTGTGCGATCCAGGTTGTGGTGTGAACGTGCCATTCGTCGGTCTGGCGCCATCGTGTGGCCCGTCCTGCCTGCTCAGTGGTCTCGCGGTAGGCATGTTGCTGACTGTCGTGCCCATTGGAGTGGTCACGCGGATGACATTTGGATCATCACCCTGGCCGCATTCAATTCTATACCCAGGAGGCAAGAATGTGTTAAACCCTTGGATCAGCTCTGGGTTGCCGGCGAAGAGTTGACTAACTCTACCGATGACGCCTGGAGTGTCGATGGCGCCAGATTTGAAGTCCTTCATGATGTCCAGGAATCTGTTATACACATCCGGGTGCTCAGCGAATTGGACCTTAACCTGGTCGAGGTAGCTAAGGGCGTCATTCAGAATGGGCTGCTGGCCCTGACCCTGCTGACCTTGGGCCATCTGCTGTTGTTGCTGGCCAGGCGCACCTGGTCCGTATGGCGGCGCAAGTAGACCCGCGTGCTGCTGGGATGCGCTCGGTGGTTGCGAAGGCTGTACGGGACCGCCAGCAAAAACGTTGCCAGGTCCACTGGGCGCACCGAGTGTGTGGAGAGGTTGTGGTTGCGGGACTGCTAGTGCTGGATTTCCCAGCAGTCCGTTAGGGCCGTGAATGGGATTTCGCGGCCCGACCGCGACTGGCTGGTGCAAGTGCGCAGGCGGTCCTGGCGGTGCTTGGTGTTGAGGCGCTTGTTCCATTCGTCGCCGCTCCTCCTCGCGATGCCGGCGATCTTCTTCCTCCTTGATGTGAATCTGCTGGTCAAGTTCGCGAGCTCTTTCACGCTCCCGCTCTCGCTCGGCTGCGGAGGGCTGGCCGGTAGCTTGGCTGAGACCAGGCAATGGGAAACCTGGGCCCTGTGGTGGCGGCTGTGATCGCGGGTCTTCGGGTCGATTCAATGGGGGTTGTCGCGGCGAGCTCTGGCTGAGTCCCGCGAGACTGGCCAAGCTGTGCGGTTGGTATGAGGAGTAGGGACCTGCGGGATGCGGCATCCCGCTTGGACCTGATGGCGGAGATTGATGGCCGGGTCTGTGCCTTGCAGTGTCAGTGACGGGCAATTTTGATGTTCATGATGAGGTGCGGAAAGGCAAGGTGGGTGAGAGCGAAGCAAGGTGGAACCAGAACTGAGGACGAAGCTTGAGAAAGAAGCTCAGCTCGCTCGCTCGCTCGCCTGTTTTCCCCTCTGCACTACTCCGCGCATCCACACACTGATGATACTCTGAAACGACATGCGATCGATACAGCAGAGACATACCCATGTTGACCCTCGTTTGCATGCTGCGAGTTCCCGCCCGGCTGATGGGGCCAGCGACCATGATCCATCTTGCTCGACGTTGCAGGCCGGAGCCTGTGATTTGTTCCGTCTCAGCACTGCGAGAGTTTTCGCAGCTAAGTGTATGTAGTCAAGGATTGTGTCTCTCGGGCAGTATCAATCTGCGGCGGTGGTGTTGCTACTGCTCGCGTGGTGGTGGTTGGTCGGTTGCTGGCAACGCGTGCTGGCTGGCAACGTGCGCTCCGTGAACGGTGAAGAACAACTAGGCGAACGACGACAGTGGAATCGCTATGAAATGATCTCAACAAGCGCATCAAGTCAGGCAATTGAGTACTGCGACGCTCGACTCGATGCGACAATTGTGTGCTGTATGCGAACAATGCTCCTCGATGTTGCAGAACCAGATGCACCCTTCCTTTCCCTGAGTGCGGCCGAGGGCGTTTCCCGTCTTGACGTAGGTTCCGAATCATCCCTGCACCCATCGGCCTTTCTCGAGCCGATGCACTCTACCGCATGAAATTTTGGGCACGGCCGCCGAGTGTCCATTAAGGTCGTCTATATCGAGTCTGAAGTGAATATAACCATGTCGACAGACGATGCAGGCTTCAAAGCTGCCCTTGATGAGGCAAAGCAAGGCTTTCAAGAGGGCGGTGTGCCGATTGGAGCATGTCTTGTTGCTGCCGATGGAACAATTTTGGGAAGAGGGCACAATATGAGAGTGCAAAAGAATAGTGCTATTCTGCATGTATGTTTCACTGCCTTTTTATTCTCGTGACTGAAGTCAAAGACAACTGGCTTCTGTAGAATTCAACCATCTTCACGCTGCCACATTGTTCTTCAAGTCCTTCTCTGACGCATCACAGGGTGAGACTTCAGCATTGGAGAACGCAGGCCGTCTCCCAGCTTCAGCATACAAGGGTTCAACGATGTACACAACCCTTTCTCCATGTAACATGTGCACAGGCGCATGTATTTTGTACAAAGTGTCGCGTGTCGTCATGGGGGAGAACAACACTTTTGTCGGAGGTGAAGAACTTCTCCGACAGAATGGCATTGAAGTTGTGAATCTCAAGAATGCCGAATGCGAGCAGTTGATGAAAGATTTCATCGCAAAGCATCCTGAAGATTGGTGGGTGATCATGCGAGGATGATCGACTGATGTTGGCTAACGGCTGATTTATGGTAGGTATGAGGATATTGGTGAGGACAAATGATCGTTCATTACAGATCGTTCGATTCGATCGAGCTTTTGGCTGTACATATTGAGCTGTACACTTCTGACTGTCGTCCGTCATGATCTTTCATTCCTTCGTCTACCAGTCGCCGTGCAAAATGTTGCGATCGTGCATCTTTTGCTCTGCTGCTCGAATGTCCGCGAGTCTGGGCATCTTGTCCTCTTGCTTTTCATCTAAAGTGTTGCCGACATACGTGAGCTTATGTGACTCTTCATTTACGCTCTCGCACGGAGTCAGCTACCTGATATTCTGTGAATCTCTTCGAAGTAAAATCTGAGATCGTCTGGATTCACCCAAGGCGTGATGCCTGAAACTGGTTAGTATCGATCTCGTGTTTTCACATGCAGTACCCGACTTACCATGGCCAAGATTTGCGATCCAGCCCTGCTTACCACCGCCAAATCCTTTTACCATCTCTTCCACAACTTTAGTGATCGCAGCATGACCACCGTAGAGCACACCAGGATCAGCATTTCCTTGCAGGACCTTGCCATGTTTCTGAGCAATCGCATACGCTTCCGCCGGGTCATGCAGCCAATCGAGTCCAACCACATCGTAGTTCGTCTTGCATAGCGTTTCCACGGAATACCACGCGCCCTTGGCAAACACGACCATTGGCACTCTCTCCTCTCCCATTTCTTGTATTCTCTTTGGTAGGTGATCACAGATATATGTCAGATATGGCAGCGCAAACTCCTTGAACGTGGCTGGGCTCAACTCTCCAGCCCAGCTGTCAAAGACTTGTATGATTTGTGCTCCAGCCTTGACCTGCAAAGCAAGGTATTCCACGCAAAGCTCCGCGATCTTCTGCAGTAATTTCTTGCTGGCCTCGGCGTACTTGTAAATCCAAGTCTTTGTCTGTCTGAAAACCTTCGTGCCACCACCTTCAACCATATAACACAGTAGAGTGAACGGTGCTCCACAGAAGCCATAAAGCGGTACTCTACCATCCAGCTTTTTCCTTGTCATTGTGATAGCTTCGTAAACATATCCCAAGCTCTTCTCCACATCTACATGTCTCTCCATGATCTCCTTGTACTGCTTATCCTCTGGTGACTCCAATGGTTCCGGGAAATGTGGTCCCTTCCCATCCAGCATGACAACTTCCATTCCCATAGCTTGCGGGATGACCAGGATATCTGAGAATATGATTGCGCCATCGATGAGTCCTTCGTAGCGGTCGATTGGTTGTAATGTTAGGTTTGATGCGATCTCTGGTGAACGACAGCATTCAAAGAAGTCATGACTGCCTTTCTCCTTGTGATACTCGGGAAGGTAGCGACCAGCCTGACGCATAACCCATATCGGAGGGCGGGAGACTTTTTCGCCGCGAGCTGTTCGAAGCAAGAGGTCGTTCTTTAGCGGTGCGAAGTCGTGTGTCGACATTGTGCATGAAACCTGTCAATCTCCAGTCAAAGTGCAGAAAGGTTTGATGTTAGGAAAGAGAACTGTAAAAACGAGTTCTGAACACAGTTTCCTCATCGAAGACGTGGAGGACGTTGATGGTGCAGGGTGCAGCGGGGCAGCATGTGAGAGCAGATAAAGTTTGCAAGGGTGTGATGCAGGAACTCTCAGGCAGATCCCGAGGTTGCTCAAGCTGCTAACGTCCTACAATTCTCAACTTCTGCTCTTGCTTCATGTCTGCATTGCTCTTATCAACGCAACGTTCAGAGGTAGCAACACGTAGCCTGGAGCGGTTCAAGACCTGTTGGTCACCGATATTCCGAATACGAGAGGAACAGTCCGAAAGCTCGCGCGCCCAGACGCGTGAACAAGCCGAACCATGAAGACGAGATACCAGCCTGTGAAATGTGAAAAGACGGATCTTTATGCTTTTACGAGCCTTCAGAGAGGACCAGCCGACACTTGAGTATCAATGACAGGAATCCAAGATCATGGCGGCCAAGCAAAGTTGGACAATGTTCAGACAACAAACAATACGCTCATGCTCGTTCCCTCCTCGGAAATGTTCATCCTCGCGTCAGACTAGTTCTATCATGAAAAGCTGAGTCGCATATTATTGAGCGAGTGTTCTCGTGACGCTTCAGTATGGGCTTCTTCGACGGCTTCTGGCACGGATTGAGGATGAGAAGGCACCACGACTGCAAAATGCTACGCCAATGTCGCACAAAATGATCACCATTCCGATGCGGGGAATTGAACTACACGGGGACGATCAGTATGACTCCATGAATGATGAGAGGCCACACTACACACCCCCGGTCTCCGGAATGCTTCTCAGATCCATATACAGATCTGTTGAGAATCCGAAATGCTTGCCACTGAAAAGCACGTCAGCCCATGCCACAATTGGAGCAGTTCTGGATTGGATCTATCACGTACCTACACCACATCGGACTATGCTGAATGGATGAATTGCCATGGACACAATTAACATATAAACGGTGACTCAAGTGGGAAAGCACGGCTTTAAAAACATTGGCAAGAACGATCATGGTCGCGCAGCCATCTGTCAAGCTCAAAGTCTTCATCAGAGCCACATTCTGTCTGTCCGCATGGCCATGATCGGCCCCTGGACTGGAGACAACGAGCCTTATCGTTTTCAGCTATATATCCGGCCATGGATTAGTGTTCATTCCCGTCCAGGCTGAGCTGTAGCAGCTGCTTGCCTTCGGTCGTTCAGTCCAGTTCGACGGGCTTCTCAGGTCGATGGAGTGATCCCACCTCCATGGTGCCGAGTTCAAGACCATTTGAGCACAGATAAATCTCATGGCAGCCATGGTCATCGACACGTGACACGCCTCGGCACAACGGTAAAAAGATCTTCCAAGCAGTGCCTCTCACAGTCCGACCTCGGTTGCTCTTGTGACCTCTCCGCTACACTTCTGCGGAAAATGTATCAGCTTGATACCCTGTTGATCAGCATTGGCAGGCAAGTATATTGACATCACTTTCATTGTCATCTATCCCCATAGTCACTGCAGCGGCATTGAAGAGCTTGAAGGAATTCTTGAAGATGGTGCTATGGAAGTCAGATCACCCAGATCTTGACAGTAAGCAGCTAATGCATTTACCTGCTTTGATCATTGACTGATATCGGCTCAGTACCGACCTCGCTGACAACATGGCAATGGGTGTTCGAGAGCAAAGAGTTCTCGCCGGTCTTGTATTCACCAAAAGATGAGCTCGGCTATTATGAGAATGCAGTTTCAAAAGAACGCCTCGACTATGCTCAGGTGAAGGATCTAGCGACAAAACTCAGCACGGCCCTGATCCATGACTATGGCTTCAACGTCGGAGATACAGTGTCGATCCTGGCCTCCAATACTGTGTGGTATCCTATCGCTTTGTGGGCAACTATACGTGGCGGCGGTTGCATAAATGGCGCCTCTCCGGCGTACAATGTCGATGAGATGACCCATGCTCTGAAGACTGCCAAGACGAAATTCCTGTTCACACTCCCAGGATCGATGGAAACAGCTCTAGCAGCAGCGAAGAATGTGGGGATGCCTTCATCTCACATTTTCCTCTTGGAAGGCAACAAGCCTGGTCATAAGACAATCAGACAGCTCATCGATCTTGGTTCCAAATCCAAGCCACATGCTCCTTATAGCATACCTTCCGGAAAGACGAATAGAGAGGTATGCGGCTACCTCAACTTTTCCAGTGGCACAACAGGTCTTCCCAAAGCAGTCATGCTCTCTCATCACAACATAATAGCTCAATGCCATCAACTTCGTCAACTCCAGGTCGTTGAACCAGGAGTCCAATACCGGATTCTAGCAGTCACACCATTATTTCACATTACCGGCTTAGTCCGGTATATCCACTACCCAATCTTCATGAACGGCAATTCGATAATGCTACCCTCTTTCCAGATGGAGACAATGCTCAAGACCATCATCGACTACCGGATACCGGAGCTGATACTGGTCCCTCCTATCATAATTCGCATAGTCCGGGATCCAATTGTCTCAAAATATCTCCCTGATCTCCGACGAGTCGTTCACCGGTGGTCCTCTGGCTCAGCGCCCACTCCACCAGAAATCATCTCACTATTGCATCAAAAGTTCCCCGACACTGGTTTCCGTCAAGGCTACGGAGCAACAGAGTCTACAGCCTGCATTTCATGCCACCCACCATCTCATTACGATTACAAATATGCCACCACAGCCGGAAAGCTATGCGCGAATACAGTCGCAAGAGTTGTATCGCTGGACGACAATCTGAAAGAACTAGGACCAGGAGAAACAGGAGAAATCTGTGCTCGAGGCCCTCAGATCGCAATGGGCTACCTCGACAACCCAGCCGCCACAAGAGAAACCTTCGACGCAGATAGCTTCTTCCACACAGGCGACGTCGGATACATAGACTCCGAAGGCCTCATCCACATCTCCGACCGAATCAAAGAAATGATCAAAGTCCGAGGTCAACAAGTTGCTCCCGCAGAACTCGAAGACTGTTTGTTATCTCATCCGAAAGTAGAAGATTGTGCTGTTCTGGGTATTCAAGATGACTATTCTGGAGAAAAGCCTAAAGCTTATGTTGTTTTGAGAAGTGGCACCGTGGCAGATGTGGCGCTGGGTAGGGAGTTGCTGAAGTTTGTGAGTGAGAGGAAGAGTAGGTATAAATGGATTAGAGAGATTGAGTTTTGTGAGAGTGTGCCGAAGAGTCCGACTGGGAAGTTGTTGAGACGGGTTCTGAAGGCGGCGGATCGGGATGGGGAGAGGAAGAAGGGCTTGGTTGTTAGAGATGATGGGGCGAAGGCGAAGTTGTAGATGGAGGTGAATGCATAGATTAGATGATAAATCGATGCGAAGGTCGTACACAAGTCGCGATGAACACGTCCCCATGGTGTATGCTACTACTTGGTCAAGGGCATCTTCTCATTGCAAGGACAGCACATATGATATGACGAGGTTGGGCACAACACCACCGTACTTGGCTCGTCGTTGAAGCCTCAATAAATATTGCTTGACCGAAATCACGTTTCACTATCCCTACACCGCGACATTGACTGAAATACCATGACACAACTCCATCATTATCCAAAAGCCCAATTCGATCCAAATGAGCGTTCCCAGACCGATCAAACCAAATCCGTAACCTCATCGTCCAAGCATATTTCCCCCACGTCGCCGACAACCAGGTTGAATCTGGCTCTGGCTCTCGTCAATTGCATGCATGCATCGGGCTTACGTGGGATGCGAGACCTACTGTATTGGGCAAGTCGTCGTCTGACATGGACGGTCAATTCTTCATAAACGACTATCCAGATTCTGCCGTAAGGAAAAAGGAAATAGACTGCGCTAAACAACAAAAGGACAGTCAATCTTGCAGTCATCACATCTCAAAGACATTAAATCTCATCGTTCTCATTCATCATCGTCCAACTAATGGACTTCCTAATCCAACGGCATCTTCCTCTCCTTCTCCTACTTCTGTTTCCATGCTTCCATGTCCAGAGTCAATTTGTGGCGTGAGATCTGGGCTGCGAGCGACTTTAGGTCGTGCTTTGAAAATTGAAGCGTATTCGGCATCTTGATCGAATAGCTTCTCCCGTGGGGTAATATTGCGCTTGGCCATGGGGTCGTTCTCTTCAGCACCGGCTTCGACGTTGACCGCTAGAGACATTGTCGAGCGGCGGGGAAGTGGCTTCTCTGGTGTTTCGAATTGGTTGACGGGATACTGCGAGGTTCGCGAGCGAGCATGAGAAGGTGCTTTTCTTGGTGCTGGCGATGGTCCTGGAGCCAGAGATATGGACTGACGAGTGCGTTCTTGAAGTGTTGGTCGTCGCTGTGGCAGATCTGCGGGCTCGACAGGCTCGAAGCTACCGCGTACTGTGTCCTCATTAATGGTTTCTGCTTCTGATCTCAGGCTTAGTGTGTCTTCGGTGCTCTTGAAAGCCATGGACATGCGTGTGCGATCTGCAAGTGATGGCCGCACTGTTCGCCCAACGCTGTCCAAATTCCTCGTGGCAGCGGACAGCCTAGAAGGAATCTCAACAGCGCTGTCAGCATTCTCGCTGATCTGCGACTTCCATGACACTCGTGGACTATTTGTGCTTGATGTGCTTCTGCTTGGCGAGTTCGTGCCCAGACCCGTATCTGTGCTATCGCTGTTTTGTCGTAGTCGCTGCACAGCACCTCCGACCACATTATCAATACCGCTCTCGAGGAGTGGATCCTCAATCGGCGATGCGAGGATGGAACCTCGCGGACTTGGAGTGGCTGAACTTCTCCTGTCTGTCTTCAGAGGAGAGAAGATTTCCGATTTCAGCGGTATGGGCTCACGCTGATTGATTACCTTCGGCTGATGGTAGGATCGCGACCTAGACGAAACTCTCTTGCCGAACATGGGCCTCAGCGGAACAGCTGTCTGCGACATGGACCTTTGATGAGGCTCAGGAGAAGCAGTCCGAATCATGGCGTCCACTGAATTATTCGGACGTCTGTTCGGCGGTCTTCGCACACGCTCAATTGGTTTGGTGGGCGAGACCGGATCTGTGGCAGACCTCTTTCGCAATTCTTCTCGCATGGCGGTCAGAATCTCATCATACTTGGCAACACTCTCTGATCTTGCATGCTTCGATGGCGACGAGGGCGAACGCGGATTGTCAGAGATATCGCGCAGAGTTAAGTTTTGGTGTCGATCAAAGCGGAATTGATGTTGCTTTGTAGCGACTTCCCCTTTCGTGGCTTTGGGTTTAGACGACAGTAGCTTCTCATGGAAGGTCTGCCACTTGACAAGCCTCCTCTTCTGATGTCGCGTGCGGGCCTCAAGGTCTTCTAAGATTCCAGTCTCCGAAGCCTCGCGTTTGAACAGGCGATTCGCATCATTTGCCTCCCAAACCTGGTCGAAAGATTTGGTGAGGAGATTGTCAGCGCCAGCCGCTCCATGACCATCCAGCAGCGCATCCCGCACTGCATTGCTTCCCACCCATCTTTTGTCCAGCACATCTTGTGCCATGGTCGAGGGGCGTGGTTTCTTCTTGCCCACCTGATCCTGAGCATGTATCTTCCTCACTCGCAAATCAGCCTCCTTGTCCACGAGCACATCGTAAAGCCTCGCATAAGTCTGCCTCTTCTTGTCCCTTTGCGCAAGCACTTTCGTCAACGCTGCCCTGTGCGCAATGGCAAGAGGAAGCATACTATCTCTCTGGCCCTTGCTAAGGGCCTCTGCAGTAGCAGTGCGCTCTGCAAATGGCTTGACATGTTTGTTCTTGCGCTCCACTCTGATCTTGCGCAGTACAATGCCCGAGAATGAAAGGCAAAGCTCCCAGAACTTGTCACCCTGACAATCGTCCAGCATTGACTTGCGCAGAACCACCTCTCTACCAAGAAGCCCATTCTTCTTCAATTCATTCAGACACCGGTACAGCGCAGCCCTCAGATTAATGCTCTGCAGTGGCTCCAAAGGCGGAAAGAAAGGCTGCAGCTTGTCCAAAGTGGTGGAAGAGTCGTATATACGGAATAGCTGGTAGAGACACCACTCGGCACATCGTATTCTCGTCCGCGCATCCTGATTGCCCAAGCTCGCTGGTGTCACCGAAGGCCAATCTGGAAGCAGATCGAGGTCGAGTAAGCGGCAGTTCTTGATAAACAGCGATACAACCGTTGGGCCACATGGACTTCTGGATTCGGCGACATTGTGCTTGGAAGTGGTCCTGGTATGCGAACTAACGGTATGTGAAGTATTCGCTGCTGAAGATGCCGCACTCGCAGGTCGCTCCATGACTCTCGGGACTGCGATGTGGTTGCATTGCACACACAAGAAGTGAGAGTGAAGGCAGGCGATCAACAGCGTTTTGCAGTGGACATCGATCCCTTTCCTGCGTACTTCATTTCAAGACGAGACAGCCGTTTCTGACAGCTTGGATCTCCTGCGTATGCTAGCGTTGTTGATACCAGGATTAGATTTAGCACTGAAGACGTCCTGCAGGGGTCGATGTTTGCTGACCACACTACCTCCGTACAGACACACTGTTCTTCGGCTCGTCGCGTCCGCAGCCAGGGAATGCGCTTTCACCGAACTCTGTCAGCGTGTAGATTCTTTGTTGTTTGTTGACTTGCAAACGCTGAAAGCTGCCAGCAATTGCTTGTTCCGGGGCCAGAGACATTCCTAGGCACTTGAGTAATTGCCAGCATATATTCAGCTAGAGTTCATCGACATAGCAACCGTTGATCCTCCTCTAGCAGTGTCTCCGGTTCGCGCCAACAACGTCAGTGCCGCTGCCGCATTCTTGTGTTGTCATCGGATTCCAGCTCCTTGCACGAGCTGCTCCCACCTTACGACCCCGCCGTATATCTGCTGTACCACAATGGCTCCAGAGGCTGTCGTCACCAATGATCCGCCCCGTAAGACTACATTTACAGCTGTGTCTACGATCAATGCTAACGATAAGCCTTATCAGGACCAGAGTCTGGCATCTTGAGCCGATCAAACACGAACGAGCAATGGACACCCAACACTGGTAAGGTCAAATAGGGAGAGCTCAGTGAGCCAGCCTTGTACAACAACATTCGTGGATCGATTCATATGCTGACACACATTGTAAAGTCCTCGCAACACTACCCGAACAACCACAAGCCAACTCTTCCTCACCCCTCCCCTTCTTCCACATCCTTGAGCGCCTGAAGACAACCAAGCGCGAAGGCTGGCGGCGATTCGATATCAATCATGGAGAGTCCATATCGGACCACATGTACCGCATGTCCATCATCACCATGCTGTGCCCACCAAGTCTGGCGTCTCGAATAAACATCGCCCGATGCACGCAAATGGCGCTGATTCACGACATGGCTGAACTACTCGTTGGAGACATCACACCCGTGGACGGAGTGAGCAAGAGCGAGAAGTCGCGGAGAGAAGCAGACACCATGGACTACCTCACCAAGAACCTGCTTGGGAATGTGTATGGAGGCAAGAACGGTCAGCAGATCAAGGAGATTTGGCAAGAATATGAAGATTCGCAAACGGAGGAAAGCTTATTTGTACACGATGTCGACAAGATGGAGCTTCTGCTGCAAATGCTGGAATACGAGAAATCTTCTGAAGGCAAGATGGACTTAGGCGAATTCAGCAGAGTTGCGAAGCGCATCGTTCTTCCCGAAGTTCAGGAGTGGGCGGCAGAACTGCTCGAAGATCGGAATGCGTACTTTGAAAAGCTGGGCAAGACACCCTCAGGCGTGAGCGATATCAGCGAAGAGAGAAAGAAGCAGCAGGACGAATACTATGGCAACGGCATCACCAACGGAACCGCGGCTCACTGAGACCGGCGGCATGCCGGCGGCGGCGACTGAAGGCACGCACTGCCTGCAACATAAGCGTGCGCTCGCATCGAGGCTTGGCGATTGCGATCGGAAGACAATAATGCCGCAGTCGCACTGCAGAGGAGCAACAGCGAACAAACCTTTGAAAGATCTTTGCAGTCAGAAGAAGGTTGGGATGAAGTCGGATTTGGATTCTAGATCCGCGTCTAACGAAGAACGACACCGCCAAGAGTCTCAAGAGGCGTGCGATTCACATCACCTGCAGTAAGATGATGAAATGGCACATTAATGATCATGCTTCGAACCGGGAAACACGCTGCTGAGAGGCAAAACGGCCGACAGTGCACCGGGATATCACTAGAGCATCACATAGCAGATCGAGCTTGCGAATCGCCAAAGCTCCTAATCATATCATCATTCCTGCCCGACGACAGCCTTGATCATCGAATGAGATGGCGACAGAATTCTATTTACGCCATCTTCAATTCGTTCCTGAGGCTCTGCGTTAGTGTGAACGAGGTTTGTTTAGTGCGTATCCCTGCCAGATGCCAAAGTGGTTTCAATTCCTTCTCGGTAGTCAAGCCACAAAAGGCTACAAAAGAATTGTGTGTCTCCCACGCCTTAGGTAACTGGAACATAAGTTGGAGTACCTGTGTTGGTAGTGGTGGCACTACTAGCTCCGCTCAGCCCTGTGCAGGTCCATGAGGAGAGAATGGAAGTAAGCGCCACAGCTAGGTTGTACAGGGCTGTGTGTTGTATGTGCTTCCCACCCTTCCCATCATCATCATCATAATAACAACGGAGTTGATGCCCGAGAACAATAGCGTTGTTTCGATGGCGTCCTTCTGGGCATATCCAGAACATATCTAGTCTGGTGATGCTCAAAGGTAATCATCTTTACAGTGTGAGGACGGTTCGTGAGCAAAGAGGCTGAGGAGGCAAAAGAGGTATTTAGAGGACATCCCGCGTTATGCGCGGGATGTCAATCACTCCTTCACTGAGAGAACGACTGGATCTGGGGAATTTCCGAGCCAACCTCGCCAAGGTCAGTCCTGGCAAGTTTTGCAAGGTGAGAGATGGGAGAGGAAGGTTTGGTCTAGAAATACCAGGGAATTTCGAAGGCATGAGGGTATGTGGTCGTTTGTGTTGCGGAGAGCGGTGTTTTGGTCTCAATGCGAGTGGGTCCTCCGAGCATGGGTGAGTGAATGCGACCACTTTTGGCTGCACTCCTGCTGGGTCAGCAGTATTTCCCGATGATCTCTTGGATAGAGTGTTGGCATTCGCTTCCGTGTGCATTGGTCGATGCCGGATTCCATCTTGCTGCTGTACCTGCTTCCTGCGGTTTCTCTTAGTTGGAGTAATCAGTTGAGCATTGCTGCAAGTGGTGCTTTTACTTCTCCGGTAAGAGACTTCCGCGCCCGTAGCTGCAAGGAGTCGTGAGGAGCTGCGCCATTTTGAGGAGTTGTGCATGCGATCAGGCCTGCACGGCCTGTATGTGGCCCTGTACGACGGAGCACAGACTTTAGCCAGTTGTGGCGATTTGCGTCAAAACCACGAGGCAGATGCAGGCTTGTCCTTCATAGGAGTTCGCCTGGCCTGCAATGAGATCGCCCGAATCGCGCCTCACGCGCAAGACGGCGGCAAAGCTGGTTTTGAACATCCAGGACAACGGCACCTGTCTGTGTTCCGATGAGCCTGTCAGGATGGACATTCGCTTTGGCCTGCTCGAAGAGGCCGGCCACACTGCACATCAGCCTCACTCATCAGCGTGTTCAGCGGAGGCGCGCAGGATGAAGCGAGACGCAAGTGACGGCACGCACTGTACATCTGTGCATCTCGTTCCCCGCTGTCCTGCATGGAGGTCGAATCTTGCTGCCGGGGGGCAGATGACCCTCAAACTCCTCTGCTACGGCCAATGGCGCGGCGAACAAATAAGCTGGATGTCGTGTCCGTGGGCAGTTGGGCGCTCCGATGTCTTGTACAGGAGCTCCGTCCGGCTCCGGTGAGTATTTGTAGTATATATCGACGTCGTAGGAGGCGTTCTCCGCACGCACTCGCAGGCGGCAGGCGTGCAAGATCTCGGAAGCAACATTATTTGGGCCCAGCACTACTTTCGGGCAAGGAACGAAGCCCGTGGGGGTTTACTTTGCAGCAAAGCAGCCCCACCCTTTCACTTCACAAGTTCGAGTCGACTTCGCGTTCAGCGCCGTGCTTTGGCTGTGCTGAGGGCGGTAGGAGGTACGTCCACGAGGCTGCCTCTGTAACGCACTTACTGCTTCGATTGGCTCCCGGGCCTCAGCTGGCATCACGCACACACTGTGGAGTCCCCGCCTTCGATCCTGCGTCTTCCCTGTCTGTGGCATCTCTGGGTGTCATCTGTGTCCGCGTGAGTCGCTGCTCTGCTTCTCTGTCATCATCCACTTCTACTGCCCGGCGTGACTGCCTTGCGGACGAGTGTGCACGTGTGCGCCCGGACAGAACCTCGACCACGACAACGACCTAGACATTTACCATCCACTGCACCTGCCTCGTTGCCGGGAGATGACCAGCGTGGCAGCGGACAGTGCATCTAGCAACGAGAGCATGCGGAGCGACCAGCGCGCCGACGATAATTTACGACACAGCGACCACCGAGCCCAGCGCAGCAGTTGCCACCAGTGGCACACTGCGACAGCAGCGACAGCTTGTGCATGCCAGGCGTGGTAAGAACGATGGGTGCAGCGAAGACCGACAAAGCCGGACCCGCGCCGTTGAGCCAGCGGGCCGCCAACAGCAGCAGCAGTAGCAGCAAGAACGACGATGTGGTCGAGATGGAGGATGCTGACCACGAGGTTGACGATGTGACCGAGACCAAGCCCAAGAAGAAGCGCAGAGTGATCAAGACAACCGACAAGAAATACGAGTGTCCGCAGCCCGACTGCGGCAAGTCGTACTCCCGCGCGGAGCATCTGTACAGACATCAACTGAATCGTTCGTGCCACCTCCAATCGCACGTTGTCGCACAGTGAATGCAAGCTAACCACCGCACAGACACGCCCAAGCAGATATACCATTGCGACTTCCCCGGCTGTGACCGGCACTTTGTGCGGGCCGATCTGTGCGCAAGACACAAGGAGCGCCATACAGCCAAGGGATCCCATCTCCAGCGCAAGGATGCCTTCTTGCAGAGTCAACGGCAGCAAGCCAGCCAAACCGCGAATGGGCAGGGCGAGTCTGCGACATCTGGAGCAACGACCAACATATCTTCATCGCCGAACGATTCATCGCATGTATCGCAGACAGCACAGTCCGACTCATATATGCCGCCACAAGGCCACGCCGTGCAACCATATGCGACCGCCGGAGACCAGCAGTACCCAAATCATGCCCAACAGCAGAGTCAGCATATTTCTGAACTGCCTTCGCTTCAACCAAATGATGGCTCTGTGGATCCCTCGCTGTCTCTCGGAAACGCGTACAACGCTTACCAAAACTCGTACGGCACTGCGCATGGCAGCATGGCCCCTCCGACACCCACACCGATAGCGAATCGAAGGTACAGTATCGAAGGACAGCTTAATCGACCGACCTCTATGGGAAGCAATTACGGCCAACAATCCATGACCCAGATTGCGATGCACCCACCGCCATTGCCACAATCGTCGCAGCAACAAGCGAACAACATGTACAATCAGCAAACCTACGCACCTCCTGGTCAGGATTATCGACAACAGAATCAAAATAATTACGGATCTCTTCCAGCACTACCACCGTTCGGCATGCCCCCTCCGTACACGAATAGGTCTAGTGCCATGTCACCACCGTCAATGAACTCTCAGGATCAATTCACAATGTCAAACTCGCGAGCCGCCAGCGTCCTGGGCGAATTCAACATCTTGGACCAATACGCTGCTGGTTATGCCATGCCTGTGTTCGGCAACGAGGGATTCAATCGATCACCACAGACAGCTCTGGCTCTTGACGATGCGCTGTTCAACCAATTATTGGAGAGCAACGGAATGGTCTTGGACGTGCCGTCACCGCCACCGGAAACCACGTTCGGCGTGCAAATGCCCAACATACCTCTTGCTCAGCTTGAGGCTGAAGGCAAGCCCGAAGAACCACAAGCAGATACTCCACAGGCATGGGACGCACATTCACCACCTACGGTACCTGGCATGGACCTTAGCTTGAGGGAAAGCATCATCACCGAACACAAACAGAATCGCATCATCAATATGGTGCGCTCGTTCGAAGACATCGAGAAGATGCCCGGCCGGAAAGTCAAGGAAGACATCATGTCTGGTGATACAAACGAACCAAATCATCCCCTGAGTGTCAACATGTTGCGAACATACATCACAAGCTACTGGATACATATCCACCAGCAGATGCCCATCCTCCATCGTCCGACCTTCAATCCAGAAACCTGTCCTGACGCTCTTCTGCTTTCGATGATGTGTTTAGGAGCCTGCTGTCTGGAGAGAACGCACTCTCCTGACCAGATCAAAAATTGTGCTGAGCTAGCATTCTTTGCGGCTTATCACATCAGATGGGAAGTCTTCAGAGACCCAGAGTTCCGACCTACCGCCAAGCTATGGACATTCCAGACCATGCTTCTATTAGAATTATTTGAAAAGATGTACAGCACTCGCGCACTGCACGAAAGAGCACATATTCATCACGCCACGACCTTGACTGTGATGCGACGCGGCTCGTCACTTATCGGCCGCAGCGCCAACGACACTCCAGCGGGCACTTCAGACCCTACTCGAACACCTCCTGGACCTGAGGGCAGCATCAACACAAGCGGTCAGAATACGCCCGACGCGTTCTGGAACCGTTGGATTACGGCTGAAGCTACAAGGCGCGTCGCATTTGCCGCATTCATTATTGACTCGACGCATGCCACGCTCTTCGGACACTCAGCTGTCATGTCGCCACATGATCTCCGCCTACCACTCCCTTGCGACGAGGCTCTGTGGGCAGCAACGAGCAGTGCCGAAGTACAGCGGGTAGAAGCGAGTCTTGCTGCGAATGGCTTCAAGCCTACGAGCTTCCTTGAGGGCCTTAAGAAGACGCTAAATGGCCAGAAGGTTCGAACCAATGTCTTTGGCCGTGTCATCCTTATGGCAGGGCTGTTGAACGTCAGCTGGCATATGAATCAACGAGACCTGCAGGTGTCATCACTGGGTGCGTCGAGCACACTCGGCAGCGCCACACGCTGGCGCTCCCCTCTTACTCGTGCATTTGACTTCTGGCGGCGGGATTTCGACGATAGCTTGTCTAAAAATGATGTCTGGCTGCAAGTGTGTAACGCACAAACCAACAAATCCACGTGCCACGCGGATCACCGCGATAATGTGTTCGAGTCACGAACCTGCTTGCATAGCCTAGCGCACATGGCAATGCATGTCGACATCGTGGACTGCGAAGTGTTCGCAGGCTCAGACCGTGCGCTTGGGCGAGTCGTAACCGAGTCGGATCGGGTAGCAGTGCAGCGTCGTATGCGTGAGCAATGGGCTCCAAGCGCAAGGGCACGAGATGCCACATTCTACGCCCTAAGATTCTTGTGCGAGGCTCTGGTTCCTGAGGAGGCTTTGGAGAAGAATGACAACGCTCAGTCTTCGCCACCTCCGACTTTCAGGTACAGCGCCAGAGATGATTACCTACTCAATCGGCCATACATTCTCTACTTCGCCTGCATGATTGTCTGGTCATATGGCTACGCGCTCGATGGAGCAGTTGGTACATCCAATTTCACGCTGACGACACGCGATCAACAGATTCGCGATTTGCAGCGCTATCTAATCCGTGTGGGTGGCATCGCGAGTCCGGATGATCTCGAAGGTCTCAAAGACCGTAATTCCTGTTTGGGTCTGCTTATTCTGATGCGCGAGTGTTTCCGACAGCCTCGATGGGAGCTTTTGCATGAAGCGAGCGACATGATGGATCGTTGTGTCAAGCTGCTCTTACCTGGTGGGAGTCCGGAGATGACAACACGCGCTGCGGCATGAAAGAAAACCAACATAATTTTTTTTGTTGTGTTGTTGTTGATGATAAGCATTTTCTGTGTGTGTAAGCGGATATGGGAAACGGGAATCTGATCATCAATCCAACGGTACTTGCAAAAACAGGGAACAGCAAAAAATGGGATATGGGAAGGGTGGGGATCTTTGGGCATGGCGTTATATGGTTGTGATTTTTGGGATTGGGAGGCATTAGTGATACCCTTGTGATATTTTGATTGCGATTGTCGATGTTGCGGTGCATATTTGTTGATGATGTTTGATTGGACCGAGAAAGTGTGAATGTGGAGGTGATTTCGATGTATACACTCTAATGAGCGTTGTGTAAGAGTCAGCGCTCGGGTGGTAGTCTTACGACGTTTCTCTTCTTCGACAGTGAAATCGAGTGGAATGTACGATTGTTGTTGTTGTTCTTCGTATTCCAGATCCGTGTCAGACAACAAATTCGAGCGCAGCATGCAATTGTCGTGGCTCGCAGGATACTGTCAAATGAAGGAAAGGTCGTGGGAAAGTGGTCGCGACCTCTCATTATATGCAATAGTACCAGCTGATCGGTCCAACCTGGTTGATACGGGAAGTCGAGTCATCGCCAATTCCAACCACACGAAACGTTCGAACTCTGACGCTTGTCAGCATCTGCAGGTCGGCACCGGTCGGCGTTATATAAGTAGTGATAGGGTCCATCAAGGTGTTATCGTTCAATCAGCTCGGAAGGGCAAGTGCGAAGTCTGATTGTGTTTAGGAGCATGCAATGCGGAACTCTGCTGGGTAAGCTGGGGATTTTGGGCAGCGATGCTTTATGGTTGTTCATGCTGTGTCGTGCATTTATTTTGCACTTTCAACGCCGTGGTTGTTTCATAGTGGATCGAATGATCAGGACTAGACGTTTGTCCCCAAGAATAGTGTATGCTTGTGGTCGATGAACACAAGCGACTCGGTCAATGCAAGTGAAGGTGGGATTGGAGGAGCTGGCGGTGCCGGTACTCACCTGGTCCCTACCTTGTCATGCCGACCTGCATAGTCGGCTTTGCCCATGATCGGTCCGCAAAAGGCCATGGACAGGGCTGTAATATGCCGATATTAGTACTCGGCGCCGACGTAAGCTCTCGCAGTGCAGGTGACTAGCAGTCCACTTCCAGCTCTGGTCTTACTGGAAGAATATGTGGGTGCCTGGTGGTTTACCGATGCTGCTCATCAGCATGAACTTGTCAGCTAATCTCCAGAAGCAATATTGGGCTCCACAGCGTCAAGGGTTGCTATCTTGGTCTGGTCGAAGACAACCCTGGGTTCATCATCGGAAGCATTCATCAGTCCTGTCATCGTCACGGCGGATCCTGCTCTAGTTATTGGGCATCTGGGGTTGTGCCAGTTTCTTCGATACACAGCAGGACATTTCCAGCTTCCTGACTCTCTTTACGCGTGATCCGAAGCTTCCGGGGCTTTTGACAGATGGGACCATCAAAATACATCCTTGCTGGTTGTTCTATCCGGGGTTTCGTCAGTCACTTCACCCCTCGCCTCTGGCTCGGGGGTTCCGGCTATACGTAAAACGAGGATTGGGAGGATAGGCCAAACGTAAAACCGCAAAATAGGATGCAACATATCAAAATTTTAGGCGCATTCGATGCGCAGTGTTTCGAAAACGTATTCTATCTTTTCTAAATTCCCGAAAATCTGGGATCTAGAAATGTCGGCGCCAAGAATCCCAGAAGTTAGGCATCTTCGAATTTTGAGGCATCAACATTTCTAAACGACAACGTCGAAAGAAACACACAACATATATGTTATATAATAAATTATCTATAGGTTATAGCTTAATACAATAGGACGCTTTTATTAATCAAAAAATATGCTATAGTTTACTAAGAAATTTGAGGATTAAAAGTAATTTTATGTTTGGCCTACTCTCGAGATGCGGTTTTACGTATGGCCCGGACCCCCGCGAGAGCGGGCGTGAAGTGTCTGACGGAACCCTGGATAGTCCCGCTGTCAGAAGTCCTGCGAGTCCAGCGTAAGAAGGATCCGGTTCATGAAATACTGGCGGATGATTGGGCCCTTTTGGTAATATAATGCTCGATGTGATAAGAGACAGGCTTCATCACATGCAAGCAATCCTGATTAAGCCCCAGGGATGATAGAAGGTGCCTTCCAAAAGACAGGCGGAACCCGGCCCGCGAAGTATGCGTCTGGGCATGCAAATTTGCTAGCTCGCTGTCAACCCTCAGCCGTGGCGGCATGACTCTGTGAAGAGGAGGCGGTGATGGAAGCATTTCGCGTTCCAGTATGGCATGTGAAATAGAGCAGCTCATAGAAGAGCGAACAGAGCTTAAAGTCGTGTCTAGCAATGGTGGTGAGGAAAGCACAGTACCAGCTGGCAAAGTTGGGCGTGTTCATGATCTTCTGCTATAGATGGAGAGTGAGTTTCTGGTACGTGGGGCTCAGATGTCGCGAGATGTCGTGCTGTAGGTCGCGACAACACCGCGGTTCTGTCAACCTGTCTTGCAGATCTCTGGCAATCGTCGATACGTGGGCGTTCCTGGCGATCTTTAGCGAGAAATGGCATCCTCAAGCTTTAGACAATTCCCTCTGCAACGTGCCTGCATCAGGGTGATCAGCCTCTGTTTTGTTAATTCCCAAAGCAGAGCCGAGGTCAGCAGATTCTGAATAGATTTCTTGACAGCGTCTGTAGCGGTCATGGCGGTGCACAAGGACAGAAATTGCCCCTCCTGGTCTGAGGTCTCACGCGTATCTCCTATCGGAGATGTCGACGAGGAGGCCAGTCCGGTTCTGTGGGGAAAACACGATGTCTTGTTGCAGATCACCACGTCCCGAAGACCTCAACGACGGAGCTGTCGGCGGATTATTCTGAGCCATTTGCTATTGGACCTGTGGAACAGGCGCTGAAGTTGATGAGCTCATCTGCACTCCTGAAATGTTGCTTTCGTACAGTTTAGTCGCATCTCGCAAGACGCAAGCAGCCAAGTCGTGCCTGCGCAAGTGCCCGCGACGGTTTTGCGACTTGCACTTTAAAACGCGTGCTGCTCGCGCGCTGCTGATTGAGCAGGTGGGCCGTCTTCTCTCAGCCTCAGCAAATCGTTGAGTCTGTGAGCAAACGGCTCGGCCATAAGGTTGAACAGTGTACGTCGCAACTTCCACTAGCAACGGGCAACACACCTGCCAGTTGCAGAGCTGTCTACGTGAAACGCGACGTGATGAGTATCATCAGTCACCATCACAGCACACTGTCCTCAATGCATTGTCGTCGTAGTCGTGCTGGTTGTTGACCGGGGTTCGAAAGCCATGGAGCCTGCAATGCGGTGCTCACCAGGGCCGCTCAGCCAGAGTCTCGACTGGTGTTTCAACCTTGAACCTGCCCTCACGCTGGCTCGTACAGGGTCGCATTGTCACGGAGACTGACGGAATATGTACCTCGCTAGCAGCGCAACGGACTCTTCGACTGGAGGAGCAAGCGGCAGCCAAGCTAGTTTCACCAAGCCGTTGCGGCGAAGTCGTCGGCGGCCTTGCTAGCTTGAAGCCTTCAGCATGTCCCGCGGATTAGTTTTGCAGTAACTTGACGACGACTTCTCCTGCTAGACGGGAAGAGCACAAGTGGAAGGTCGTCGTCGCAACCCTGCAGCAGCTTCCAGCAAGCGTACTTCTGGTTGACAAGGGCGATGAGGCGTGGTATGGCACCCTGGAGCCAGCGCCGCATCCCTCTGCTCAGACAGCCAGCGAGTCGGCAGAAAGGAAGCAAAGGTAATCGGAGAATAAAAGTTGCCCAACTGCGGTGCCGCTCAGCCTGTTGTGCCTCGTTTACCAGCGTGTGAACTATTTTCTGAGGCGGAACTGCCCCTGCAGAATGCGGGTAGGACCCGTGGGCTAGTTCCATATCCATGCTCGGAGCTCATGGTGATCTACCGGGAGCGCCTCAGCACCTCCCAACTGCCAACGACACTTGGACCAAAAGGACACAGGCCATCGTTGCCCAGTTGGTCCATCGCCCCCGAACACACTTCTCACCATGGCCGCCATGCCGACGGCCCAAGTGCCGTCTGCTGGGAAATTCTCGTCATGCTTTAGCAAAAGCGACTGGCGATCCTAGCCAGTCTCAGCGAGGCTCCATCGAGCACAACCGTTAGTACCTTTTGAGTTATGGCGCAGAGAGCTAAGACAGGTCCATGGAGCTTAGCACGAGCAACGAAAGGAGGAGTCCTTTCCCTGGGTCTTGTAGGAGTAGGTCCTCTTGTTGGCCGCTAATCTCTCTCTTCAACACTGCTGCTGTCCTTCATTCGCAAGTTGCCAAACGAAGTCAACCCACGACTTGAATTGCATCCGCTCCCTTCGTGCAACACTCTGGATCAGGACTTGACTATCTCCGCGATATTTGAAACGCCCATTCGTTCATCTGTCTGCCTTGGCCAATCTGTGACAGAGCCTTGAGGATTATTGAAGTATCGCTCGTCATCTGGCCTTGTCGGACTCCGAACATGACGATGACCTTGCCACGACCATCGGCACTTGGCCAAAGACCTGCATATTTGGACAACCTGTTCAGAGATATACCGCCTCACACACCAAGTGTACACTCGTCGACTAGCAGTATCTCGACCAACAGTACTGCATCAAGTTACGACCTGCGGAGCGCATTTCACAGCTCGAGGCCACTATCACCAGCATTAGAGGAGTGTGCTAGCGATACACAAAGCATTCGAAGCAAGAAATCTTTCCTGTTAAGTCCGAAAAGATTCAGACTAGGCACTATCTTGCACAGACGGACATATCCTCAAGTGGACCAACGCGGCGAGGATCTGGAGCGACCTTCGACAGCTATATCAATACAGAGACTGCCACCTCCTCGTTCACCTCCGTCGCCTCCCAGCCAGTTGTCTCAACCGCTGGCGTCACCAGAACGACCAATTCAAACACAAGAAGTGCGACGACCATCATTGCCTAAGATCCAGACGAGCTTTCCTCCTCCACGAGCAGTGAGCACATATGCGAAGCGACCTTTGCCGGCTGTTCCTGGACAAGGACCACCTGCTGCCGCAACAGCACCGCAACCAAAACCCCAGCCAAGACGCAAAATCGAACGTCAACCATCGACAGGTGAGCTTAGCTGCCAACGATGCTATTATTTCGCCGCACGAAACTGCAATGGCTATCTACTCGGTGGCGAGGCTGGCGACGCGTGTGAAATGTGTTTGGTAAGTGTTTTTCTCATCTTGCTGCCAAAGCAAATGCTAACGACGAATATAGCAAGCCGGTTTTTTTGGTGCGAAATAAATTAACGAAACTTATGAAGTGATTTTATGGCAAGGCGTTGGTGGAGTGATCTTTGAAGAAACGAAAGTATATGTCACGTCGCCGTGACTTCATAATTACAGCCATTTGTGTAGCTCGATTAAGCATCCTAGCTCGAAATATACGATTGATAACGAGGGTCGAGATAAGGAGTAATAATAGTTAACCCGACCGCGCTAAACGCGGGAGTAACTAAGCACGTAACTCGGCTCGGTTAGACTTTCCGTCGTATAGTTAGGTAGGCTTTTATAGAATTAGCTTTTATAGATTATTCTTTCCTTATATAATCTACTAATATCGATAATATCTCGAGCTATTCGAATTACTACTAATACCTATTCGAATTACTAATAAACGATATTATTTAGATTATAACTCGAATAGATTCGAACGATTAAGCTTCTTAATATTATTTCTATCTACTTCGATCTAAGCTCTCTATAAGAGATTATTTAATTCTATCGATTAGATTATTCGAAGCCTAATTATTTAAATTAGTATATTAGTTTATTTAAATTAGTATTACTTAAATAGGATTCTAGTCTTATTCGAATTATATCTTTCTCTCTAGATATTAGCTTACTATTTATTAAAAAAGATCTAAATATCTTTTTAAAAGATTATAAAGAGTATAAAGACTAGTTCTTTACTAAAGGAAGGATCTATACTAACGAAATAGATCTTAGTAATAACGAGACTAAACTAGATAAATCTATCGTACTATTATATAGACTAATAAACCTAATAATAGTTAAATATATCGACTTTATTAGTATATTACCTTTATATCTAGATACTAATAATAATAGCTATATATTTCTTATTAATCTTTATACTAAGATTAATATTACTAAAGAGACTATAGTAAATAGTTTAGTTAAGCGAGTTATTAAGGATATCGATATAAGTAATTTAAATAGGACTATATTCTTATTTAAATAAGTCGGATTCGAATAAGGGAAGCTAATTATTCGAATTAGATCTAATATTCGCGAACTACTTAAAAGGATATATCTACTATATAGTATATCTTCCTCGATCGAGTTAGATAAAGTATAAAGTATTATAAATATATATATTAATATAGTAGTATATATTACTACTAATATCTCGATAATACCCTTCGTTTAATAGACTATATAAGTCTTCTAGATAACTTCTTTAAGTAACTAGCTATCTATCGATATAAGGATTCTAATACTACTAAGCTAGATCTACTAAAAAGAAACGCTATAAAGTAAGTACTAATTTAAATTAGATATAAGACTAACTCGAATAGGTTTTATTCGAATTAGTAATATCTTTAATTCGAATAATCGCTTATCTAGCGACTAGCTCCTCTTAGAGTATAAGCCCTTCGATCGACTAAGTCGCTTTTACTAATATATTCTAGTATATACTTTAGTATCCGAGACCGATTCGAACGATCTATTACCTATAGTAATTCGAAGAGCTTATATAGTTCTATAATAGGATAATTCTAGCTTCTAAATATAAGTATCTTACTTTAAATATAATAATTCGAATAAGTACTCGATCTAATTCGAATAGTACGATAGTAGTTATAGATTCTATATCCGCTATTCGAATCGATAGATAACTATTATAAATCGAGACGATTACTTCTTTAAGTCTATTCGATATACTAATTAGATCGATATAGACTATTTCTAGAACTTCTACTCGAGATCGCGATCTATACTATATACTTACTATTACTAAATTAAGTAAAGTAATAAACGGAAGAAATATTATAGTAATATTATTCGAATAAGATATATCCCTTATTCGAATTATATTTATTTAAATAGATACTAACTTTAATTTAAATTAGGGTTTACGTATCTATAAGATCCTAGAGAGATACTATACTATAGCTACTTAGTATCCTTTCTTAAGCTTATACTAGAAGATCTCGTTAAATATCTATATATTCTATAGATATTAAAAGATATATATACGTACCCTCCGCTATCTTCTAATAGGCTACTAGTATCGATTCTTAAGGAGATTCGAATCCTAATCGCCCGCTATATAAGTAATAAGCTTACTTTTAGTAAGTACTATTCGAATCGCGATATTATCTTATTCGAATTATACTTACTCGAATAGGATCTTAAACTAACTCGAATTAGCTAGCTTTAAATAAACCGAGATATATAAGAAGTAGTTAAAGAATAAAGGTATTAGTATAATTAAGAAGCTTATATAAGGCGTAGTAATTAAGGATAGGATCTTAGTAGAGATTATAAGATAAAGGCTTCTTTATTATCTAAAGGGTACTTATCTTATAGGCGTCCTATTTAAATATAAATAGTAGAAATTAGACCCTAAGATAGTAAGTAACTCGAATAAGTATATTAATTAATTCGAATTATAACTATTCGATTAAGAAGATCTACTAATTCGAATATAGTAATATATCTAAGGCCTATAGAATTTAAGTAATAATATAATAGTTATATACTTTTATAAAGTATTAGCGTAGCTCTTTTACTAGCTTAGCTACTTTAAAGTCGATATATCCTTTTAGTAGATATAATAGAAGAACTTAAATAAAGTAATCTTTATAAAATTCGATAAGCGCTAGAATAAGAGTACGTAATTCGAATTAGATATCTCCTTAGTTCGAATAGCGACGTTAATAAGAGATTCGAATTATAATACTAACTAACTCGAATTAGATATTATTCTCGCGAGATACTTTATTAAAAGAGAAATAACTTAGATCTATAAGCTATATTTCGATCGCCTTTTACGCCTTATTAATAAGGTTACTAGAACGCTACTATAATAGTTATATATCTATAGTAGTAAGGGTATCTTTAGAGTCGTAGCTAATATAAGTACGAAATAAGCCGCTAGTATAATTTAAATCCCGGAATATCCTTATTCGAATAAGCTTTACTCGAATAATAAATAGTACTAATTCGAATAACGTAGGTCTTAGCTAATACCTCTATAGTCTATATCTACGCTTTACGATTTAAGAATACTAAATTATAACTCTTATCTACTATAATATTTACTTTAAACGATTAATTAAGTATATAGCTAGTAAGAGCTAGATAGATACTTATTCGAAGATAGAGAGCCTTCTATTATAGCCCTCGCGAGAAGCCTATATTAATATAGTTCGAGAACTAATCGGTTAGTATTATTCGAGTTAGCGAATATTTTTATTCGAATAGTTATTATTCGAATAATAGATACTAACGATTCGAATTAGCTTATCCGTTAAAGAAGGTACGAGATTAGGCGATTAATAAGCTATTACTAATAATCCGGTATAGTATAAATATATACTAGTCTATAATAGACGCGTTTATCTTCTACTAGATTCGATCGTATATAAATACTATTAAGTCTTTAAGTATATAGATCTATTAGATAGGGATACGATAGGATCTACTCTCTACGATTAAATAGTAAGTTAATTCGAATTAAATCTCCTAATAATTCGAATAGAGATTATTTAAGCTAGCGACTATTATTACTCGAATATCTAATATTAGTAGAAGCGCCCGATCTCGATACTATTAGTATAAGCTCTTTAGACCTCTAGAAGAAGTACTCGACTTTAATACTATTAGCTTAAGCTCTTCTAACTCGGCCTAATTCGAATAACCCCGCCCGACAATTCGAATAAGTACTATTTAAGCTAGCGACTATTATTACTCGAATACCCGATATTAGTAGAAGTACTCGATCTCGATACTATTAGTATAAGCTCTTCTAATATAATTACGGCTCCCTTCGCTCTAATTCGAATAGTATTATTAGATAATTCGAATAAATACTAGTCGAATTAGCGACTATCTCTATTTAAATAGATATTCTCTATAAGATCTAGGATATTCTCGAAGATATCTATTATTAATTCGACGATAATTAGCCTAATCGTCGAGCTTCTTATCGACTATATTATTAAATTAATAATAGATATTCTATTCGAACGAGAAAGATTAATAGCTCGAATAATCTTATCCCTTCCGCTATTTAAATAAGAAGCTTATAAGGACCTATATATAGTATACTATATATTAGCCGTACTAAGCCCTAGGAGGACCCGGCTTAGCCTATTCTAGGCTATTCTAGCTTTTATAGCTCTTTCGTACCCTCTCTTTTTTCTTTCCTTATTAATTCGAATATCTTATATTTAGAATAGTTTAGCCTATATATTATAACCTACTCTTATATACGAATCGATCTTCTAACGTATAACGAACTATTTAGTAATAGCTCCTACTTCGAAGAAGGCTAGTAAATAAACCGCTTAGTCTAGGAGCGAGCTAGAAGACTTAGTAATACTAGATACTATCTCTAAGGAAGGAGATAATATATCTATAGAAGGCGACGAAGATAAAGGGCTAGCTCTACCTAACGAAGACGAATCTATAGAGGACTAGAAAGGGCCGGTCGATAACTAACCTAGCTCGGACGACGATAATCTAGAGCGATAGATCCTCGCGGCCGAGAAAGAGACTAAGAAGATAGAATAACGAGCTAAACTAGCCGGAATTAAAGCTAGGACTACTATAGCGAATACGACGATTACGGAACTTATAGCCGGAAAACCGCTAGCTATTATTAGTCGGCCTATCTTAGGCTATACTATACTAACCTTAACTATAATCCTAAAGGCTCGTAATCTAACGGTCTTTATAAGTAAGAGCTAAGCGGAATAGTAGTAATAGGCCGACTTAGTAGAAAGAATCTTCCGTAGAAACCTAACTATCTATATTACTAAGCTTACTAAGGTAGACTTTAGCGAGGAATAGATCGATTACGAATACTAGTCTAAATAGAAGTACTATACTAAGTCGCTTAGGATAACCTAATCTACGTAGAAGGAAATAAAGATATATATACTAGATTCGATAGGATCTATAGAAGAAAGGGCCTAATAGGCCTATATATAACTTCGCTATACTAAATAAAGCCTCCGAGACCTATTAGAGCTTATAGAGTATATAAAGATCTAGTAGAACGAGATTAGTAAGAATAGATAGTCCTAATAGATATATACTTTTATAGTTACGCTATATAACGATCTTTAGAAGAGACTAAGTCTTATTAAGCTACTACTAGCTACTCTTATAGAGGTAGAGGATAGGGCGTACGAATAATAGAGGTATATAAAACTAGTAGAAGATAGTAGGGCGAAAGGAAAGGATCGCCCGCGCTTCGATATAATCTATAGTAATATAGATAAGGACGTATTAGACCGTAAGCGACTATCCGGATCCTAATAGCGGTCTAATAGCCTATCGAGGCCTAATTTAGACTATAGACTATCCTAGAAGGCTAATAAGGACTAGATTCGTTACTACTACTACTAGAAGATAGGTTATAAGCGACTAGACTATCTAGCTCTAAAGTAGAAGAGGTCGGAAAATAATAACCCTATACTATAGAGCGCCTCGTCGCGGCTAGGGAAGTTTTATATATAGAGGAGTAGAGACAATCCGTAGAGCCGGGCTCTAAAATATTAAAGCCTCGTAAGGAGCTAATTAGGCTCGATCTAGAGTTTACCGGACTAGATAGGCCTAGGAAGATAAAGGGCTTACTAGATTATAGTACCTAAAGTAACTTTATTAGTAATATACTAGCTAAAGAGCTCGGTTTATATCTAGAGCGTAAGCCTAGTACTCGATATAGGACTCTTAATAGTTAGAGCCTATCTATTAATAGCTACTATTATATAAAGTTTCTAGCGCTAGATATAAATAGTATAGCGAGAGGGTATATAGACGATTTTACTACGGATAGGATTTATAGTTTCGATATAGTCCTAGATATATCCTAGTTATCCTAATAGAACTCTACTATTAATTTCTATTACTATACGGTAGTATAGAGAAAGCGAAATAGCCGAAAATAGTATAAGTTAGTCCTCGTTACCGTAGTAACTATACTATAAGATATATTAGACCTCTTAACTATACTATATATAGGGTCGCTAGTACTAAATAATCCCTTATTAGCGAAGATTATCCTAGAGCGGTATAAGAAGTACTCGAAGGTCTTTTCTAACGAGGATATATTACTATTACTAGACTATAGGCTATACGAATTAAGTATTAACCTTATAGATAGTAAGTTACCTCTATAGAGCCTATTATATAATCTCTTAGAGATAGAGTTAGAGGTTCTATAGAAGTACCTAGAAGAGTATCTCGAGAAGAGCTAGATTAGATCTTCGAGATTACCGGCTAGTATAGGTATCCTCTTAGTAAAGAAGAAAGATAGTAGTCTATATTTATACGTCGACTATCGGGCCTTAAACGCTATTACTATTAAGAATCGCTATCCTCTCCCGCTTATCTAGAAGTCCTTAGATAGATTAGCGGACTCGAACGTATATACTAAGCTCGATATACGCGATATCTACTATAGGCTCTATATTAAGGATAGCGATAAGTAGAAGACGGCCTTTAGGATCCGTTATAGCCTCTTTAAGTATATAGTAGTCCTATTTAGGCTTACGAATATACTAGGAACCTTCTAGGTATATATTAATAGTATCTTATCGGACCTAATTAACGTATTCTATATCGTATACCTCGATAATATCCTAATCTTCTCTAAGAACGAAGAGGAATACGAGTAATATATCTTAGCGGTCCTTAAGTATCTAGAATAGTATAAGCTCTACTATAAACCGTCTAAATACGAGTTCTATACGGACTCGGTCTTCTTTCTTAGGTATAAGGTTAGTCTATAAGGGGTAGAGATAGAGTTAGAACGAGTTAATACTATACGAGATTAGCTAGTATCTAAATTAGTATACTATATCCGCGTATTTATTAGCTTCGTAAACTACTACCGTCGCTTTATCGAGGGATTCTCCTATATCGCGGCCCTACTAAACCGTTTAATAAAGAGAGGGCCTAATATAGCCTATAGTAGTTATAAGTAGTAGAAGGAGGAGTCTCGAGAGATCTATATTCCGTCCGACGCGCTTAAATCGTTCTAAGACCTTAAGGAAGCTTTCTACTTAGCGCCTATATTAAAGTACTTCGACCTAGAGAGGCCTATATAAGTCGAAACTAATATATCGGGATACGTAGTATTAGGTATCCTATACTAATAGTACGAGTTTAAGGGTAAAATATAGTAGTTCCTAGTCGTATACTTCTTAAGTAAGATAAATATAGCGGAGCGGAACTACGATATATACGATATTAAGTTACTAGCTATAGTTAAGACGTTTAAGTACTATCGATACTATCTCGAAGACGTAAGATATTAGGTAGAGCTAATATTAGACTATAATAACCTATAATAGTTTATAATAACTAAGTCCCTATTAAGGTACTAAGTAAGATAGGTAGAATAGCTCTCTATATTTAACTTTATAATTACGTATACCCTAGGTAAGCTAAATAGTATTATAGATATAGCGAGTAGAAGACCGGACTATATAGACGTCGACTATTCTAGTCGCTAGGTAGCCTAAGAAGACTCTAAATTAGTTCTAAAAGCCTTATAGGCCTAATTAGGGCTAGAAGGCCTAATAATAGGTAGAGGTATTACTACTAATATTATAAAGATAGTAGCGAAGTTAGAAGGATCCTTTAAGTATATCTCGGTAGTACGGATAGAGGTAGAAGATAAGACTAATATCCTCTAGAGGATTTAAGTAGCCTAGTAGGAAGATCCGATAGCCTAACGGATCTATAAAGCGATCGAGGATTAGTAGAAAGATCTTTAGCTAACGAGATAGGAGGATAGGAGTAGTATATTCTAGCTTAATAAGCGTATCTACGTACTAGTAGGCCTATATAGACTTAAGATACTCCGAACCTACTACGATAACCCTCTTATAGACTACTTTAGGTTTAAAAGAACTATAGAGCTAGTATAGAGGGCGTACGACTAGCTAGATATCCGACGATATATTAAGGACTATACTAAGAGCTATAAAGCTTACGGTAGAGCGAAGCCTAGACGCTATAAGCTATATAGTAAACTCTATATAGAAGCCCTACTAGAGGTACCCTAGAAGGATCTTATACTAGACTTTATTATAGATCTCCTACTAAGCGTATATCTAGGCTAGATATACGACTTAATCCTTATAATAGTAGATAGGTTCTCTAAGATAGCCTATTATATTCTAATAAGGAAGGATATCTTAGTCGAAGGCCTCGTAGATACGTTCCTAAGAGAAGTTATATATCTATATAGAATACTAAAGTTAATTACCTCTAATAGAGAGCTAATTCTAATATCTAAATACTAGAGCTCCTTTTACTACTATCTTAGAGTATATAGAGCCCTTAGTATAGCCTACTATCTTTAGACTAATAGCTAGACTAAGCGTTAGAACTAGATAATAGAGTAATATCTATAGGTATACTATTACTACGAGTAGGATAACTAGGTAAAGCTACTTAGTATAGTAGAGTTCGCGTATAACGACTCGAGTTACTCTTTAACTAGAGCTACCCTATTCTAGATATATTAGATATAAGATCTATTAAGCGCGAGATAGCCCGAAATAGTCTAGAAGAGTAGTAACTCGGCCGATATAGAGTAGCTTACTAAACGAATAGTCGAAACGTAGCTTTCTCTTAAGTAGAGGCTCCTAAAAGCTAAGAAAGACTAAGCGAAGTACTATAACCGCTACTATATTCTAAAGAAGTATACGGTAGGGGATATAGTATATCTATCTACTCGAAACCTAGCTACTAATAGAGCCTCGAAGAAGTTAGACTATAAGTATATTAGCCTATACTAGATCTCGAAGATTATTAGCGACGTAGTATATATCCTAGAGCTACTAAAAACGATATTAATCTACCTAATATTCTATATCTTACTACTCGAGCTATATAAAAAGGTAGATAAAGCTATAAGGGCCTAGGATAACCTAAAAGAGCCTATCCTAGATAATCTAGATATCTATATAGTTAAGAAGATAAAGGGATAGGATCGCGATAAGGATAGAAAGTAGATTTATAGGATATCTTAGTAAGGATATAATTCTAAAGAGGATACCTAGGAGTATACTAAAGATATTAGCGAGTTAGTAATATACGCCTATAAAAGGTCGATTAGGTAAGGTATAAGAAGACGCCGAGGGCGTTAATAGACTAAGATAGGCCTTAATAGGCTAGCGTAGATAGGTAGAGATATCCTTAGGGCTTAGAGGGATATCTATAGTATAGTAAACTCGAAATATAGATCGGAAGTCTTATTAGATATATTTATATACTATTAACTAGAGTATCTTCCTAAATACTATATTAAAGGGGCTAAGACGAGAGCTAAAATAGGCTAGAATAGCCCTATAGAACCTAGAATATATAAAAAGACTAAACTAGATATCCTCCTTAGTATTAATCTCGTTAGGAGAGATTATAATATCGTCTAGTATACTAGAGAGGGCGCGAGAGAGGATAGTAGCCCTAGACTAGGCCGCGACGGTAGTCTTAATAGTATAGAGGGCGGTACCGAGGGTCTTAATATACTAGAATAGATTAGAATAGGCTAAACTAGGGCGAAATAAACTAGGCTTACCTTACGGAGGGTAATAGTATCTATAGCGCTATCTACTATACTAGGAGTAGATATTAGATACTTCTTCCTACTCGAACTAGCCGGAGTCGCTAGAGTACTCTCCTTATTATTATCTACCTTACGCTATAATAGGATTAGCTAGACTAAATTAGGCTAAAATAGGCTTATATACCTTAGAGCTACGGTCGATACGAATACGCTTAGCTATAAGTAGGCTAGTCTTAGAGGACGTAGAGGCGCCTATATATAAGTATAGGCTATCCTTACTAGCGAAGGAGGGCTTATCGCTAGAAATATATTAGTATAGACTAGAATAGGCTAAGCTAGGTATATATACTATCTAATTATATTATAGAGCTCCGTAGTAGCGTCTTATATAGCCTTAAGGATACCTTCGTCGGTATTTAGGGCGATAGCGGTATAGCGAGCGGTATTAAAGGCGTCGATACGGCCTTAATAGGACTCGGGGAACTAAAATAGGTTAGAATAGGTCTAAATAGGCTAAGATAGATATATCTACCTCGTAGTACTCGCTATTAGTACGGAGATAGTAGATATAATACTTTATATAGAACCTAGAGCTATCGACGTCCTTATATTTATTATTCTAGAGGTTCGCTATTTTATAGAAGTTCTAAATAAGTTAGAATAGGCTAAAATAGGATATTTTAGGGCGGAGCTATACCTAGAGCTACTTAACTATAGTAATATTAGCCGGAGCGACGTAGTTAATATATAGATTACTATTATAGGCGCTAGCGTTAGCCTATTCCTTATACTACTTAGCCGCTATAGTATAGATCGACGCGAAATAGGCCGAAATAGGTCTAGATAGACTAAGAGAAGCGTACGATAGTAGCGGAGAGGACTTACTATACTAAGTTAGCGTATACTAGTCTAAACTAGGCTAGTATAGGTATCTCTATCTATACTACTAAAAATAGTATTTCTAGCTTACCTTATTTATTAAGATTATAGAAAGGAATTTAGATTAGCGGAAGAACTACTCGTATCCCTTACTTCCGCGATTAGTACTTAAATCTACGCTATACTAAAAAATATAGTAGCCTAAACTATATATAGAAAACCTAGAAAGTAAGAGTATATATAAATTTAGGATCTTAAAGATAACGATCTCTAGGAGGGGGGTAGTTATAAGGACCTATACGTAGTATACTATATATTAGCCGTACTAAGCTCCGGAAGGACCCGGCTTAGCCTACTCTAGGCTATTCTAGCTTTTATAGCTCCTTTATATCCTCTTCTTTTCCCTTCCTTATCGATTCGAGTATCTTATACTTAAAATAGTTTAGCCTACGTATTATAACCTACTCTTATAAAGCTATACTAATTCGAATAATACTAATTCTCGTATAGGATAAGAAAGATTAACGATCGACTCGTATTAAGCTAGTAAATCTAAGAAGATATAGGTATTCGATAAGGCTAGTATAATAATAGTAGATATAAACGGGTAGCTTATTTACTCGCTCTATTAAGAAGTAAGTCTTTATATCTCTAATTCGAATCGCTAATAGAACTAATTCGAATAAAGCCTCTACTCCGAAACGTTCTTATAATATCTTCTATAGCGAAGGGTCTACTCTTAGAAGCTTAGCCTTAGCGGCTATTCTAATTAACGATAGTCTATTATAGCTACTAAAGAAACTAGTAACCCTAAAACCGAGAGAGCTAGATATCGATCCGGTTCCCTATTCGAATTAGCTAAGCGATAATTCGAATCGAGCTATACTATCTTCTAAGCGCCTAATCGAAGGTTCTATCGCTTCTCTATCGTTACTATCGAGTTTAATATTAGTTACCTTATCTAAGCGAACGAAAGTATAATAATTAAAAGAAAAACTAGCTATTAAACTAGATAAAAGATAAGAAGCGACTTAGATAAAGAAGTTAGAAAATAATCGGCTAGAATTAGAGAACCGTAGGCTTTAGCGTAAGCTTAGAATAGACGAATAATTCGAATATATAGAGTTTCTTATTCGAATATAAGATAATTCGAATTAGTCTAAAGCCTTATTCGAATTAGACTACTCTTAGATCTTCTTTCTCTAAACCTTTAAAAAGCTCTAAATTATAATAACCGATATAAAGATACGACTTTTTATCGTTCTTTAAATATATTAAATAAAGTACTTTATAACGATACTTCTTTAGCGTACTAATTATCGCCGCTAAGTTAGCTTTATTAGTCTTTTTATTTCGAGGCGTAGAAAATAGTTAAGATTATCCTATTAGCGAGCTAGATAGAATAGGCCTATAAGTTATATTAGAATTATTCTATAATAGTAAGTAATAGTTACTTATAACGGCGATCTAGCTAGATCTTTAGATATACTAAAAATAAGTAAGTAAAGCTAATTTAAATAGGAATACCTAGTAATTCGAATAATATATAGATTTTCCTTTATATTTATTATATTTACTATTATAAAGGTAGAAGAAGTCGGAATAGGATTATTACTATTATAACTATAAGTAGAGATAATAAGAGGATAGAAAATAAGAAGTATACTTAATAGTATTCTTCTTAGAAGCCGATAATTCTAAAGATAGAGAGCTATAGCTTTATTAGCCTTAATTTAAATAAGAAATTAAGCTAATTCGAATTATATCTCGATATATTCTTCTCTCTCTTTACTTCTAAAAAAAAGTCTTTAAACTCTTCGCTATTATTATAGTCGTTATTATTACTATTATCGCTATCGTTACTATCGTCGCTATTATTAGAGCTAATAGTAATAGTACTAACAGTATTAGTTTATTAGAGGCCTAAAGGTTAGTATAAAGAAGAAGAGATACTTACTAGATAGGTTTAGTAACTAAGGAGTCTAGGTTCTAGTAACTATCTAAAGATCGTATAAGCTTATTCGAATTAGACTATATAGTTATTTAAATAAGATAAGTAATAATTCGAATTAGAGTAGATATAAATTATTATTATTATTATCTTCTATAACTATAGAAGTAGTAGAGCTCTTACTATAAAGTATCTAACTACTAGGAATAGTATTACTATAGCTCTTACCCTTATCTATCTCTTAGCGAAAGCTACCTCTAATTCGAATTAGTTAGTATATTTATTCGAATAGAAGTATTAGCTAATTCGAATTAGCTTCGAAAAGAGTTACTTACTTAGACTCTTTCTTAGTAGAAGTACCTCTCTTATAGATACTAGCTAGGGAGGCCTTATTTTTCTTAAAAGTAGCTAGAGATCTAATTCGAATAAGATTAGTATCTAGTTCGAATAAGTAGAGAGTTTAATTCGAATTAACTTATACTAGAGCTAGATCTAAAACTAAGCTAGTAAGGAAAGTACTAGTATCTATAGTCTTATAGCCTATCTTAGTAACCTTTCCTTAAATAATCTCCTTATAGAACTCTATAATTCGAATTAGATTAGCGGTTAATTCGAATAAGTATTAGTATATAAGGGGCTAGGTATATAGTAACGTATAGGATACCTATTAACCGATAAGTCGATAGAAGGTAGAACTAATAAGTATATATTCGAGTATATATATAATACTACGTAAAAAGCCTACGCGTTATATACGCGGCGTATACGTTAAGGTAAGCCTTAGTAGGAGATATTACTACCTCGAGGTCCTTATAATTATCTCCTTCTCCCTAGTATAGCTATCCTTAGCTATAGGTATAGCCTAATCTTATATTAAGCTCCCCTATCTAGCGTATTCGTTACGCTTCTCGTACGTTCTCGTCGCTCTATACTAGTTACTATACGCGAGATTTCCGTCGCTATACTATTCTAGTACTTAGTCTTTACTATTTATAGTAAAGGCTTTATTACTATATTATTTATATATATATTCGTAATTATATAAAGTAAAGCGGCTTTACGGATAGTCTATAGTAACGGGTTTAAGTATATATAGCGAGTATAAGTAGCCTATAAAGCCTATCTAAGAACTCTCTCCTATTCCTAAGTATCTCCTTTATTTATAGTCTATACTACGTATACGCCCTTCCTACGTCTAGTAACCTACTAGTAAGTATCCTTTTCTTCTCTTTAAATAACCTTAATATCTTTACTATAGCTACTATAGGTCCCTCTAATACTCCGGATAAGCGCTATATAACTACTATATCTATACTTACTACTTCTAAGAAGCGTACTAAGGTTATAGCCGAGGATTATACCCGCTATTATAACTATATAACCGCTAACCGTAAGCTTCTCGCCCCTATTATAGTTACGCTACGTATACTAATCGTTTACTAGTCGATCTAGTTAATATCTATACTAAGGGCTACTTCGATCCTAGCTAGACCGTCCGCTATCGCCGCTATAAGGATATTAACTAGAAGTATAAGCCGGTACTAGCTCCCGCCCTCTTAGCGCTACTATCGCGCTTACGCGATGTATATACTACGCGTAATAAGTTCGAGCTAGACGCCTATAACGACCTCGAGGAGCGCTAGTAAGTCTAGGCTAATATTAATAACGAGCTCGCTATAGCCGTCTCTAGTATATATATCTTACTTATCGCTTACGCTTTATATACTAATCGCGTATAACTATTAAGCTAACCTTCCGCGCCTTCTACTATAATAAGAATAAGATCTCCTCCGATAGTACTCTACTTAAAAGTAAGCGCGCTAGCGGCGCTATAGCTATACTTAGTAGCTTCGATACTATCGATATACTTAAGCGTATTAATACCTCCCTTACTATTCTCGTTAAGATTAGTCGCTATATAAGTTACTACTCTATATCGTATACGCTTTATATACTAACTACTCTAGTATCTAGCCGACTATAGCCTTACTAAGGCTATCGACGCCGTCGACGAGATTATAGGCCGTACTATTACTCCTAGTAACGACTCCGACTAAATACGCGCCTATATAGCGTATACGTATAACCTCCTCTCCTACTACTTAGTACCTATAGACTACTAAGCTCTATATAGTTTTTTAATAGCGAAACGAGTATATACTATTAACTTATCTTAGTCTTATTTTATTTCTATCTACTCTTCGCTTACGCTTCGAAGGCGTTAAGCGCTATAGTATCTTTAATATATTTAGCTAGTTCCTATATATTATACTTATCTAGCTATCCTATCTACTTAATAAAGTAATATACTTTCTATTTCTATATCCTCTTCTTTATAATCTCTTCTACTCGCTACTTATCCGCTTCCTCTACGATAGGTATACTTACTTTATATTCCTTACCCTTATAGCCCTTCTAAGGCTCTAGTAGTAATATATAAAAGATATTATAGATCTTCGTACTTAATAGTAGCGCTAGGCGATACGTCTACGTACCTACTACGTCGATAATATAAAACGGTCTAAGAAACTTTAGTCTAAGTTTCTTCTTTAGTATATCTAGCTTAATATTCTTAGATACTAGTAGTACTAGGTTACCTATACTATACTTCTTTACTTTATAATAAGCGTTATAGTACTTCGCTTAATACTTAGCTATAGTTTTCTAGTATTACGTAAGTATCTCGTATACTTATTATAACCTATCTATAGCGTCGATTGCCGCTAGTATCCTTCCCTTAGATAGCTCGTTCTAAGCTATAGAAGTCGCTAGAGTTAATATAGATACTATATCTAGATCGTATCTATATAATATCCTAAAGGGACTTATACGTAGTATAGGGTATATACTATTATTATATATAAACTCCGCTTATACTAGCTAAGACGTCTAGTCTTCTTAGTCCTCTAAGTAGTAGTACTATAGGTACTACTCTAGTATCTAGTTTACTCTCTCTATCTAACCGTCGGTCTATAGATAGAATATAGTACTAAGCTTACGCTTTATATATATCTTATAGTAGAAGTCGCTCTAAAACTAGCTAGTAAATAGCGACCCTCGATTACTAATAATACCGCTTAGTACTCTAAACCTCCTAATTACTTCCCTTTATAGAATCTCTATAAGCTCTATAGCTATATACTTCTTCGTCGTTAGGATAAAGAGGCTTATCTTTATATAGCGGTCGACTATTACGAGTATTATAGTATAGATATAGGAGCTAAGCTTATTTAGCGGAAGATTAGTAATAAAGTCTATTATTAATTCTTACTATAGTCTTACTAGTATTAGTAGTATAGATAGTTCGCTATAGGAGTAGTACCGCTTCGCCTTCGACTACTAGTAGATACTATAGGTAGAGATATACTCGGCTATTTCCTAAGATATATTAGACTAGTAGTACTTCCTATATATTAACTCTACTATCTTTATATAGCCGAAATACTCTACTAAGACGTCGTCGTAATATATATATATAACCTATACTTTTAATATATAATCCTTTAGTACGTAAATTATATTATCTTAAAAAAGGATATTATTATAGAGCGAATATCCTTTAAATACGCCGCCGTTACTCTTCGTAGCCTTATATAACTCTTTAGCTAATAGCTCTAATTACTAGAGTATCTATATAAAGCTAAGTAATAGATCTAGTATATAGTAGTAAGGGCCGTTATCTTTAATAACTATAGCCGCTATTCTTACTAGATAGTAAACGAAGTTATTACGCTATACTTATATTACTTCTAATCCTCTTATAGAGATATATATTATCGAGATACGTTTTACTACTAGTTCTATACTTCTAGTTAGGTCTAACTATACTAAAAGCTTAGCTTAGAGTATAGGTAGTAGGTTACTTATCGCTTACGTTTCGCCTTCGTAGTCGCTTCTCCTCGATAGTATATTAGTAGAATTCTTCTTTCCTATCTAGTACTTAATCGTAAAGTCGAAGGGTACTAGGAATATAGCCTACCTTATCTATCTACTAACTAGTTACTTTATAGTCGTAAATCCTTTAAGATTAGTATAATCGACGAGTACGCGTACTATATACTATAAGCCGTCGAAGTATAATCTCTAATACTTAAAGGATTCTACTACTACTAGTAGTTCTTAGTTATAGATCTTATAGTTAGTCTCTATAGGGATTATCTTCCTTAACTAGAAAGTAATAGGATACTAGTAGCCTTCTTCTCTTTATTACGAAAAGATACCTACTACTATAAATATAGATATATCGGTCTCGAGATATAAGGACTTCGTAGAGTCGAAATATTAAAGTATCGATATAGAGTAGAAGATATCCTTTAAGCTCTTAAAAGCCTACTCCTCGGCTACGTCCTACTTAATCTAACCTAGCTTCTTACTATTCTTAGCTTCTTTAGAGAGAGCTATTAAAGGTATAACTATCCGAGAGTAGTTAGGGATAAACCTATAATAGAAGTTATAGAATCCTAGAAAGGACTAGACTTTAGTAAGTATAGTAGATCGCGGCTACTCTATAATTACGTTTACCCTACTCTAATCTATCGATACGTCTTTAGTACTAATAATATATCCTAGGAACTCTACCTATTTCTTCTAAAACGAGTATTTCTTCTAGTTCGTATATAGAGAGAATATCTAAAAACGCTTAAGTATAGCGCGTACGTCGCGTATATAATCCTTCTATATCTTACTATAGACTAGGATATTATCGAAGTAGACTATATAGTAGATATTAACTAATCCGGCTAGGGCTCTATTAATATATCCTTAAAACGTTATAGGTACGTTAGTTAAGTCGAAAGGTATAATATAGTACTCGAAGTATCTATAGTATATATAAAATATAGTCTTCTACTCGTCGCCTCGCTTAATCTAGATACGATAGTAGGTATCCTATAGGTCTAAGGATATATACTATTCGGCGTCCTTAAGCCTATTAAGCGTTTCGCTTATAAGAGGTAGAGGATAACGATTCTTAATAGTAATTTTATTTAACCTTCTATAATCGATATAGAGTCGGAGACTACTATCTTTCTTTAGTATAAATAGGATCGGCGTATCCGCTTCGCTTATACTAGGCTAGATCTAGTTATTATCTAATACCTTAACTAGATACTTATAGAGCTTACGAAGTTCTCGCTTAGACTAGTAGTAAAGGGCTTTATATAGTAGCTTTTTCCTATCGATAAGGTCGATCGTATACTCTATATCTACGTATAGCTAGCGTCGAGCCTCTAGAGTTATAGTAAAGATATCTATAAAGTCCTTAAACTCTTCTAGTAGATCTATATTATTACTAACCGTAACGCTACGTAGGTTAATTATATATATATAAGGTACGTTATATATATCTTTCTAAAACTACTATAGTTCCTATATCGTTACCGAGCTTACTATACTAGGCTTACTATACGTCTACGTATCGGTTACGCTATCTACGATAACCTTCTAATCCCTTCTCTAAGGCCGATCTAAGATAATATCTAGGTTAGGTATTTCGAATATATAGAAGGTTCCGCTCGTAATCCGTTCTTATCTAGTCGTATCTACGATACGTAGGCTTAGATAGTACGCTCTATAGTAGTATCCTCTTTCTCCTTAAAAGCCGTCTATAGAGGGAAGCGTAGTATCTACGATTTACTAGGGTTAATACTAAAGGATAAATTCTCGAGAAATAATATTAATATCGATAGTATTATCGAGTAAGTATTCGACTTATACGTTACCCTTCTACGTAACTATTACGCTATATACTCGCTTCGATAGTACGTAGACTACTAAGCTACTAGAATTAGTTATAGTACTTATTCTTAGCTCTTAGGCGGTACTTTATCTTTTCCCTCTTTAGCTACTTTAATCTTATATATACTATACGAGTCGTTATCTTTCTATAAGTAGCGGTTAGGATAGTCGGTTTTATAATAGCCCTTCCTATAGTACTTATAATATTCGATCTTATTAATATCCTAGTTATCTTTCTTATTATTACTTCGTAACTACTTATCGCTTACTTTTCGATCGTAAGTAGACTACTCTTTACTACCGCTACTACTACTACTATAGTTATCGAAGCGACGCTTCTTCTTACTCTTACTATAGTTATTATCGTTACGCTCTCGTCGCTTACTATATACCTTATCTAGTATCTTAATACGAGCCGTAAGCTCTACGAGCTCTTATTATAATACTAGGACGGCGTAGTACTTAACGATTATACTACGTAGTATAGGCTATAGCTTTACGAGTAGGTATCGTACTCGTTACGCCTTAGTATAGTCGCTTAGCTAATCTTCTAGTACTATAAGCTTAAGGGCAAAGTTCTAAACCGACTAGTTCTTACGCTAACGAATACTCTTATACTCGAGAGTTACGTTAAGTATACGGTTTATAGGATCGCCGATATAGTCGTAGTAGAAGTCTTTAAAATCCTAATATATATATATATATATATCTAGATTCTCGATATCGTAGTTATTATACTACTTCTTATATATATCGCTTACGAGGTATATAATACTATAAAGCGTCTTACTATTATTCGTATAATAGATATCCCTAGATAATATAAAGATTAAGGCTAGTTCCTATAGAAACCTCCTTACCTTCTTAATAGTATTATCTCTAAAAGGCTTAGGTTCCTTTAGTTATAGCTTACTACTTATAAGGCCCGCGACTATGTCTACTATACTTAGCTTACCTATATCGCTTAGGGTATATACCGGTATAGAACGTAGACTTAGTCGATATAGAAGGATACGAAGTATAGTCTCTATAGACTTAGAGTCGGAAGAGTTAGAGTTATTAGTAGTAACGGGCCCTATAGGCTCTTACTCTAGTTACTCGTTACCTATTTCTCGACTAGCTCTTATTTATACTCTCCTAGTATCGCGCTATATACGAAGATATATATTTTTATACTCGATCTCCTAAGCTTAGACTTCTTATTTTAGTAGTTTCTATTCTATTTTTTCGCGTACGAGGCGCTCGTTTAGCGTAGCCTATCGCTTATTAAGTATAGCTTATCGTTCGGTATCCCGTTAGACGCGTTCCTTATTAGTCGTAGGTATATTATTATTATTAGTTTTACCGTCCGATATAGTTACTTCGCCTACGTCTATTATACGAGATCCTATAGGCTACTATAATAGATAGACTTATTAGAACTATAAGGGGCTAGGTATATAGTAACGTATAGGATATCTATTAACTAATAAGTCGATAGAAGGTAGAACTAATAAGTATATATTCGAGTATATATACGACGCTACGTAAAAAGCCTATACGTTATATATATAGCGTATATATTAAGGTAAGTCTTAGTAGAAGATATTACCTCTTCGAAGTCCTTATATAGTACTAATTCGAATTATATATCTTTAGCCTTATTAATCTTATCTTATCTTATACTAGTCTTCTCTTCCTCGATAAAGTAGATCTATTTACTATCTAACCTTACGAACTTCTTATTAACTAGCTTAGAGTTCTTATTAGCCGCCTCTTTATAATCCTTATAAATATAGCCTACTAAGGCCTAGCGACCCTTATAAGTTCTCTAATTCGAATTAGTTAGTATATATATTCGAATAAGTAAGTATTCTAGTTCGAATTATATCTTATAGCCCTTAAATCTATAAGTAACTTCTCCTTAGTAGATCTTAATACTAAGCTAGTTATAGCTCTAGCTATCTAGCTTCTTATTCTTTATAAGCTTCTATTTAAATTAGTTAGTATATTTATTCGAATAAGAGAGGGTACTAATTCGAATTATACTACTTTAAATAGTAGGAGATCCTTACTAGCTTCTTTCTTAATAGTATATAAGTAGAGATAGTATAAGCGAAAGTTCTTAAAAGCCTAGATATTATAGTAGTCTACGATAGCGGAGATATTATTTACTATAGCTATTTTAATATTAATTCGAATAAGGCTTTAAGCTAATTCGAATAAGAGTATAGTATACTTCGAATAGGCGTAGTAGGGTAGTAGGGTAGTAGGGTATAGGTGTTTAGGTTAGGGTAGAAAGCGTAGTTAGGTTTTAGTTAGCGCGGTTAGGTAAGCTTTAGCGCGGTCGCTCCCGCTTTTAGCGCGGTCGGGTTAGCTAAACCTACAGATGAGGAGACCACTCGCCATAGAAGGACGATACCGATCAAGCAGTTATGCTTCCTGTATGCTGCGAAGTGGACGAACACTGCAGCGATTCACCTTGTCTGTCGCCAAGCAGAAAAACTTTTGAAAGCGAATCTTGTACAAAACGAATAATCTTGTACAAAAAACATGGAAACAGCATTCGAACACGCATTCCGTTTCTCGCTACTCGCTCATCGCCCAGCACTCTTCTTCAAGCTGAAACGGAATAGCAGAGCTTGCGTGGATACTTTCACATGCTGGATGTACGTGAGCTTCCCATCATCACCTTCGACCTGAAGCTCTCTCATGCAGGTTTCAGTTTCATCCCTCGAGAGCCGGATCTCGCGTACCAAAAACCTAAAATCCTCAAAGCTATACTTTTCTACAGCAGATCTTGACTCTATACAGACATGACAGCCCAACTGCATCTTCTGCGACATCCACGGCTTTGACACAGTCAGCACTACTTCAACTCCTACATCTATGTGCCAGTCGGCTAAAATGCACAAAAGAGCTCGTGTGATCGTCATCCACTGATCTTGGTTCATGAAACGTGGCGGACCAGGCGCCGAAACAGGAACGCCGCAAATCCTGCAAAATTGATAGGGTGTTTGGATATGGTTGTGAGTAACCAGGACTTTGGACCCTTGGGAGTTCTACAACAAAGACTTCCTATTCTGTATGCAGGGTTTGAGCTCTTGCATTCGGACTCATGATTCCGATCATGCCTACGCGGGACCAAACGATGCACTGTCTGGAGCGGAGGAGCGTTATCATGCGTCCGAACACTTTGGAGCGTTTCATCTCTTACGCGAATGTAGCTGATACAAGAGGCTTAGACTTACCAATGTTCATTGAAAAAGGCTTCGGCCTTCCAGTGTCTGTTCTGCTGTGGACGGCAATATACAAGTGGATCCATACCAACGAAAACAACCAAGCCTTGTTGCTACCGTTACCTTGGTTCACAGGTCAAGGGTCTCCACATTAGCTACCTTGTACAGTGGTGTTTTTTGAAGTGGATCAGTCCGTGCACGACCGGGGGTTAGAATCTCTACTTCTTTCTACCCTCTAGTATATAGTACCTAGGGTCCGAGTGGATTCTATCGTGTCTATCGCATCCGAGTAACTAGTACATTATCGTATTCTTTTCGAGAGCGAGCAAAAGGATGAGTTGAGAAGGCCTACCCCCCGGTCGTGCACGGACTGATCCACTTCAAAAAACACCACTGTACTGAGCTAAACAGTTGTATTGCCAAGCTTCAACGACCACGACCACCAAGTCCATTCCAAAGGAACCACTTGTTCACAACTTGTTCTGTGCGACGATCACATTCACCGGTGTTCAAGATGAGATAGGCAAGCTCACAAGATCTCCTCGAACAAGGTTCTAGCAAGATGATCATGTTTCTGGCTAAGGCGTAGGATGGCAAGCCTGCACTTTACTGCTCCGCGGGACGAAATCGCAACTGTTCATCAATGTCATTTGAGCTTACGCTTCAATGGAAGCTTTGTGCCTGGCTCGGAGTTCTCAAAGCTCGTTACGGGCCACGTATGGATATTTTAAAGTATCTCTGAATGGCGTTGGTCTTTACGTACTCGAATGGGTGGACAGTGGAGTGAACACGCGTCTCGACAGCCTCCTCTGAACAAATTCAGGCGAGAAATACGTTCTCTAATCATACCCAACACCCACAGCATCACAACTCAACTTCCACAACCTCTCCTCCTTCACCTCATCATAGGCATGCGCAGCATACCCAGCAGCTCCAACAGAATCGCCTTCTTTCCAAGGAATCCCTACACCACAATCAGCCACGTAGTAACCCGCTCCATCATTGAAGTGCTTCGCTGTAGCAGCCCACACTTGACTCGCTGCACCCTGAGGAATGTTTTTCGCAATAGGTATCAATGAGGCCATGTCGAAATCTTGGTCTACAGTTTCCATTGTTTGGTGGCGTGGGAGATCTGTTTCTAGGATTACGCCGGGATGGACTGACAGAGCTCGAAGGCCGAGGTGGCCATAGTGTCGTTCGATGCTGGACGCCATGTAAACATTTGCTGTTTTTGATTGGCCGTATGCCTGTTGCTCGTTAGTATCGCCGGATTTGAGAAGAGCAGGCAGAAGTATTGACTTACGGCTATACGATCATATCCAGCTTCGAAATTCACATCGTCGAAACGAATCTCACTAAAGCGGTGGCCTGCGCTGGAGACCACGATGACCCGACTTCGAAATTCTGGCGTGGCTGATGCTAGTAAGCGCTCTTTCAGACATTGGAAAAGCAGGAAGTGTCCTAGAAGCACAATTAGAACCAGTCTCTTGAATTTTGCCGCTAGCAGTCCTACCAAAATGGTTCGTGCCCATCTGCATCTCAAAGCCATCCTCAGTCTTCGAATAAGGGCACATCATGACGCCTGCGTTCTCAATGAGTGCGTTGAGCTTCGTGGTTCTTTTTAGGAAGTCCTCAGCTCCAGCGCGAACGCTCTTGAAGCTTGTGAGATCGAGGAACACAAGCTCCAGCTTGCCTGTCGCTTGGGGTGCTGAGCTCCTGATGTCTTTGATGATTTTCTCAGCTTGCTGCTTCTTCGCTTCTCGGACCGTCATGTAGACATCAGCGCCTGTTCGATATTTAGCAGGTCATTTATCTCGTCCTTTCACTTATTATCGGTCGGAAATACCGGCAGCATATAATGCTCGAGCGGTCTCTACGCCAAGACCTGCACTGCATCCCGTCACCAAGAAGACCTTGCCTACGAGTCCGTTATGCAAGAGTCCTTCGTCAAACAGTACTCGCATAGCAGTTGGTCGCTGGTCTCCAGCACCATGGGTAGCTGCATGGAGAGCGGCGTATGGTTGGTAAGCATTGGTGGGTGCAGGCATCTTGATCTGTGGTGGTCTGTTTCGTTGTCCTCTTTACTGAGTAGCCATGAGGTCTTTTATTCTCATCTTTGCACAATATCGCTTACACACGATGCCGCTTAATTCCGTGCTATTCAGTCTCTGCGAAGTTTTTGAGATCCCTGTTTTGTTAAAGCCGGTGCACTGACGAGCTCCAAATTCTTAATATGGGAACCAGACCCGCTGCGGCCGCTATGTCAATATGCGGATATACGCCTATTCTACAATTCTTCTTTGCAATCCAAGAAGGCGAATAGCAAATCGTCAGAACAGGTGATGATTCCAAGGCAAATTACCTGATCCGTAATGCGCCGACTCAGCGATCCCTGATAGATGTTCCGCCTTCTCAGACTTTGGACGAATAGCCCTGCGATGAGTGAGGTCTCCGGGAGGCAGCTTTGGAAAGCATCTATGTCATACCGGTGTGGTGTCTATCCGGCCGGGCAGTGCCCCGAAGAATAAAAGTGTCGAGAGAGTAGTGGTGCAAGAGTTGTGCACGCATCTGAACGAGATTCTTCTTTCTGCTCCATGGCGTAAATATCGAGATTATGGTCAATGCTGGAAGAAGACATGTCCCGCCCCAGTAGGATACTGGCAGTCGAAGTTTCCCTATTTGATTCCAAAGGAATGACATCAAGCCATGAAAATCACATACGTTCGCACCATACTTGAGCCATTCGCGACGAGCGACTTTTGCCCGAATGCTACACCCTCTGGCGATGACGGCCATACCCCGTTCTGAACAGTATTTTGAGATTCTGCCTGGACCTCATGGCCGCTGGGCATGTAGGTCGTGCTCATTATTGCTGCAATATCGAAGTGGACAGGCTGGCGAGGCATCAGGAGTGAAAGTCGGAACACAATGGCCGGCAGGGGCAATTTATCGACCAGCGACCCACAGCTTCTTCTGCTGGTGAATGATCGTCTCATGTGTCTGGCGGTGGTGCTGGTGGTGATATATGGAGATGGCTGGCAGCATGATCGCTTCGATGTTGTCGTTGTCGTAAGCCGTTTCGACTTGCCTGCCACCAAGCGTCATCTTTGGGAGCTCGGGCCTTTGACCGAACGAACTGCTAACGGGTCTTGAAAGTCAGCCTCGGCCTTACGATAGCATTGGCAGCACAATTCTCCAAGAAAAAGTGTTCTTGCATCGCACTGGAAGCTGCGGTTCACGAGCAAGCACTTGCCTGTAGTACAGGAATTGTCGGGCGGCATTGGGTGTTGATGTTCGGTAGCTTGTGCTCCCACCCTCGCACATTTTCTAGCTGCCATCTGTCCAGCCATTTCCCATTTCCCATTTTCTACAGCTTTCATCGCCCAGCATTGGTACAGCGCACCATTCGTATCTGCTTTTCTGCCTCCCACCGCTGCACTAGCCGCACGCAATCTCATCTTACCAGTCCGACCTTGTCTTGTCGTGTCCATACAGCCAATACCACACCATCGCTTCGCCTGCCCGCCCCGCCCCGACCCAGCCAGCAGTGCTGAAAGTATAAGCGCTTCCTTCAGCGCTTGACCTTACCTTTTCTCACCCCCTCCCTGATCGTTTAGAAGCATGGTCTTCTTCAAGCGCCTTTCGAGAAGCAGAAGTCGTAGCAACTCGCAGTCCTACATCGATAGTTACGACTCGCGCCACGACAGTAAGACGAACTCGGCAGCGTACGACGAAAAGTACGCCCACAGCGCACCGCCCATTGACCGTAGCCCGATCGACTACGAAGATCAAGGAGTTCCCATCGCACGCAACGCAAGTGTAACCGGTGGAGCGCCGCAGCTCAACGATCCGCTGGCAAAGGAGAACGTTGGCGGTGGAGCGGGAGCAGACAGTAACATGTATGCGAGACGGGATCGTCCGGTCGAAGTATCGCAGTACGGCGGAGCAGCAAACAACTACCAGAGTCCACCTGTGTCGGCAGGTCCAAGAGGCAATAACAACATGAGCAATGGCTACGGCAGTGGTGGCTACGATGCGAGCCCATCTCACAAGCACGAGCCTGCGCCGAATCTTCTGGTGGAAGCTTTCAACCAGGCAGTTCGACCCTATACCGAAAAAATAGAAGGTCTCGAGAGCGAGATTGCAGATCTGAAGGCATACATTGATTCGCTGGAGAGACAGCGGACAGAAGTGCACGCTTGGATTGACAAGCGTGGTCTCCGGCCAGGTAAGCAAGGCGTAGATCGTATTCCATATCAGATGCTAACTCTTCAATCAGATGTGCCTCCCAGCATTGCTCAGATCATGGACTCTGCTTCACATGCATCGTCGCCAACCCATGCAGCAGCCACGCTCAATGCGCAGCTGGACCGCAAGATCACCATCGTCAACTTTGACTTGCACAGGCTTCAGGACGATCTCAATGATTCGCTACCAACTCCATCTTTCAGTGCTTGCATGCTGAAGTTCTTGCCCGACATCACCCGCCTCTCTTCCCTACCAAGCGGTCCACGATATGCGTTCGATCTGCTTCTCAAGCTCGGAGGTAACCTCAACTCTCACGGTGGTCTTGAAAACGGTGACGAAGATGACATCGCTGAGCGACGAGCTTTCTACGGTCGTCTTGATGACGCCATGGTAGATGTGGTTAAGGGTCGCTTCAGGGAGGAGGGTGACAGCTGGGGTGTTCAGCGCGAGATCAAGCGTATCGAGAAGACTGGGGCTTACCTGCGCAACTGGGGCGTCGAACCCTACTTCCCACATACTCTGGAGGTCATGAAGGACGGCAATGGTCATGGCGGGCCCCACGGTCAGGCTGCACCGGGCGGATCTGCTTCTCCTCGAAACTACGGCTAGGAGTCCTCGCAAGCACAAGAGTACTTGGAGATCAAGTGGTTCACTGGCGACAGTGGCAATCCTCCGACACCGAAACGCATGCTCATTCCGAAGCAGAACGTGACGATCAGCACGCACTCTGACCGTCACGACTCTGCAACGGTCTCTAGCGATCAGTCAATCGATGCTGGCGTCAAGCTCGATTGATTCGTCGGAAAGGCACTGTGAATGTCACGAATACGTACTCTACTGGTGGAGGCGCATGAGGTGTTGCTGAGGCAGCAACAGAACAGGAAATGGAAAAGCTTCAAAGCAGATCATTCTTGGTGTTTTTGATACAGCGATTGTTTTGGGCACGGATGAAGATACAAGTATGATTAACGACCTTCTCTTCGCTGAGCATAATGTATTAGTTGGACAAACAAGTTGAATCAAGTCTTCACTATCAGCTGTGCGTGTGATTGCGTCGGCTCTAGTCGTACCAGACACCAAATTCAGCCAGCAACATCCAGCCCTTTGATATGCTTGTTCCCGCAGCACTTCCATTCACCTCTAACAAATTTGAACGTTGCCACCACGACACTACTCCTACAAATGACCCCAGGAGAAATTAATGTCTGATTCGCAAAGACTTCACCAAAACCTTCTTGTTCATCGACGTTCACGCTGACATCTTGGACCTCTACTCTCAGAAACGGGTTGCCGCCAAACATCTTTCTGCCCGTCTCCAAGTATCCTTCCAGATCTACTTCGCGCTGGTCTCCATACGCTAATTCAGACTTGAAGCTCGGCGTAACACTTTTCCACGGTTCTTGATCGCGATCAAATTGCCTCTCATTATGAGCAGCTACGATTTCGTAGTATTTTGCTTCCAGTAGCTTGGCTGCTTCGACTGGCCTTGACATGCTGCCATACATAGTTTAAGGTGAATGAAGCAGGAAAGGGAGAAGACTCCGCGAGAAGTGGTGCCAAAGGCAGCTGTGAAGCTTCGGACCGACTTCGGATTGGCCATGGTCATCACCTCGTCACTCAAGATTATTAACCAGGATGTTCATCCAGTTCTCAACACCAATGACACTTGCCATCCGAATCTGGTCAATAAGACTGAAGTTGACTTAACTAACTGGAAGAGTCTCACCAACATGAACGTGCTTGAAGGTATGAGCAGCGAAGAAAGCACACGCGAACGAGAAAAGATGCCATTCTGCTAGATTCTTTTGCTACTATGCTCTTCACCTCACAACTTTAGACCACAAACCATATGGACCTTACATCTGCCTCTAGTCGTTGTCCTTGACATCGATAATCGTGGTCTTGAATTTCCTGGCTGGCACCCTGCGATGGAACAGAATGTCAAGCTCACGGTATGAGCGATGCTTGAGTTCGGGCAAGAAGAAGTATGCGAGGATCCAGCAAACAAGAGCTGTTCCTCCCCAAACATAACCGCACTTCCCTGCCAAGTTCCATCCGGTTGGGTTGAGCATTTGCGAGGCCAGGTAGATCATCGGGATTTCTGCGACATAGTATGCGGCACGACCGACTCCGGTACTCAAAGCGCGGAGACGGACTGATGATGTTTCTGCGATGATAGAGTACGAGATGGGACCCAAGGTACCAGCATATACGAACGAGATGATTATTCCCAGGATGGCCTGAGCATAATTTGTGCCGTTGTTCTGCTGGACTGAGGCACAGATACCAAGGATGATGAGACAGGTGAAGTTGGTCGCTGTGCCCCAGAGGTAAATCGTTCGGCGACCAAACCAGGATGTCAGAAACCAAGATCCGATGTTTGCGATTAATCCGAGACAAGAGTTGATCAGGTTGAGTTGGAAGGAGAAGTCAGTGGACATTCCAGCTTCTGTTGAAACCGTCAGCATCCCGTCCACCCAAGATTTCACGAGACGGCCACTTACGCTCGAAAAAGAAAGTTGCCTGGTTAGCAATCAGGTTACCGGCAAAGTTCTGCGAGGCGTACACCAAGCAGGTAATTATTGTTCGGCGAAAGTCAGTGCCCTTGATCAAGTCAAGGAGGGTAGGAGTGCCGCCCAGCTGCGCTTCGATCTCGACAGTACGCTCCATCATGGCGAGCTTCTCTTGCGCCTCAGCCTCAGTCTTGCTGCCGAGTCGCTTGATAGACTTCAGAGCTTGCTCCTTTCGTCCTTTACGGATCAGCCACCATGGTGACTCTGGGGCAAGGAAAATGAGGATCAGGAGCGGAGTGGGGAAGATCCATTGCAAAGCAAGAGGCACACGCCAGGCCCACTGATCATTTCGCTGGTTAAATGCGTAGCAGACTGCAGCAACAATGATGCCACCGATCGACCATGACATCTGCAGTGTCGCGGTGCAAGCGCCTCTCAGGGCAATCGGCACAATTTCAGAGGCATAAGCTGGCGAATTGGCAATGAAGAAACCCCAAGGGATACCTTCGAATGCTTGACCAATGACCAGCACTGCCAGCGAGTCGGCCTGAACGTTGTCAGAAAGATCGTAGTGTGCAATGCAGAGTACTCACAAAGAACGAGATGAAGATTGTAGCATTCATCAAGATCAGAGCCAGAATGGTCGTCCAGCGATAGCCCAACCGGATCGTGACTGGACCTGCAAGGAAGACACCGACGAATGCACCACACTGACCGGCCTGAAAGAGCGAGCTCTGCCACTTAGTGGGAATTGTCCACTCTCCGTCGTGCAAAACGCCATACTTTGACTTGAACCTGGGAAGTGCGACGAAGTTTCTGAAGAGAGAAAAGCGACCATGGTCAGTCTACGTTCGAGATTTGATGTATCCCTTGGCTGCGAATTACTTACCCATTCAGGAACATGTCGAAACTCTCCATGACAATGGTAAAGCACATTATGAAAGCCCAAATGCATGCCATCGGGTGCTTCTTCGTGGCCTCCCAAACACCCATCTCATGCTCGCGATTCTCTCCCTCAAAGGCATTGACCATGAGGTCCTTGTCGACCAAGACTTCAGAGTGGAAGACATTCTTCTCTTTCAGATCTTCAATGGCGACCTGGTCACGAAGCGAACCTGATCTTGGTGGATCCATGGCTGCCAACGTATCTGCGAAAGATTGAGCAAGCTACTGGCCAAGCAGGCCAAGTGGGAGCGGAGGTCTTAAGTAGTTGCTTGGGCTCCTTGCAACACCCACTTCCCGACGGCGTAGGATTGTGCAACACTCCTGCACTCGATGTGACCTCGAGGCACTCACGTGGCTTGCTACAAGCTTAAAGAAGAGGGAGATGGCGTTTCTAGCGTTGCGACCTTCACGACGCTTGAAAATCCACGAATCACAATCTCACTTCCCCATGGTTTCCCCATGTTTACCTCCACACGGCTCCAACCCTTTCTCGGCTGCATGGCGCTAGGGTCCAAAACCTTGAAAATGCTTACCGGCTTTTCCTTGAATGACCTGGCTGGAGAACAGTATGAGACTCCTCTTTGACCGCGTGAAAATCCAAAATTGGAGAATGAACGCTCTGGTACAGGGTCTCATAACTTTGGCCACGACAGCCACTCGAATCGAAATGATAGTGAGCAGCCGAGTTGACTGATGTTTTACGAGGATCGCTAAGCTTTGATCCTGTTGGTCCAAGGGTCACATGTTCTGTGGTCAAATGCTCCGGATTCCTGCTTTGGTTGCACCTCAAACATCTCCTCGAAATGATCCGACCGCGAGGAGAAAGGACATGTGGAGGCACACGCCACAATATGCCTGGAGTTGAGGAGATCACAGTCCGTGTTTTAAGGCTACAATGGCGCTGCGTGTATTGACCAAGGTCGCGACCAAGCAACTTCCAACATACCGGTCTTCAATTCTGCTACAGACAACAGGACTTTTGGAACCATCTGGAAGGCAAAATCGTTCTTTGCAACCATCAGCCCGTTCACTCACAGAGGTATCAATCCACGTGGCACCCAACGGTCATCGCATATCGCACAGCCAATGTTCCGGATCTGGCCAGACTCTAACGTGTCAGATGAGACCATGCGCGGAGTTCTACCTTGTGAATAAGCTCATGGGCCTACCTGAAGAAGCACTTCGCCGCAAGTTAGGATCTTGAGACTATCAATAGCAGCGTCCGGAGTATCATCGTCTTGGCACCCACCCCTGCCCTGGCTATTGTGACTTCGTAATACTCTGTAATGAGTTGATCAGCCAACCTGCTCTACTCCGCCTGAAGTCTGCACTGCGTGTACGAAGCAGACATGCTGGACATGAATACAGCCTCCTCTTCAGAGTTCGACGGTATTCGACAGTAAGCTTTTCGCAGTGCACAGCACTCATCGAGTTGCCAGGTGTACGCTCCAGCTTGCGTGCCATGGTCACCGTCAGACCGCCATGGCGCGACTACTTAAAGGATTCGAAGCCACATTCAATGATCATGACCACAAGCTGTTCTGGTCTCGTCCATGATGCCAAAAATGTCGCTTTACAAGTGCCTGCTTCAGATATCAGCATTCATGCATCTCTGCACTCCCGTGCGGACTGCCCCAACGGTTGGAGGCAGTGACCTCCATGGCGTCGAGTCCGATCTCGGATTGTATGAGGGAGAGCTTCAACCACGAGCAGTGCAAGCCAGATGGCCGCTCGTGGGCGTCAATCAATGCGGCCTCGAATATGGCGACAAGCATATCCCAGGTCAGGTGGGGACCGACTACTTCATCCCAGAGATGAGCAGCATCAATCAATTCTTCAACTTGGGCCACAACATTATCAGGGTACCATTCCTCATGGAGCGCCTTTTGAATCATGATCGTATCGATGGCAATTTCCACAACGTCGGCTATCTGCGCGAGATCGGACATCTTGTGGATCAGATCACGAATCAGGGGAAGTTTGCGGTTATTGTGCCTTTGAATTATGGTCGATTTGGAGGAAACATCATCAAGGACTTGAATGGATTTGGTGATTTCTGGAGATCACTAGCTGGGAAGTTCGCGAAGAATGACAAGGTCATTTTCGACATCATGAATGAGGTATCATTCTTCTTGTCTGACTTACGAAATTGACTGCTCACCCTGATCACAGTGGCATGACGAACCAATGCGCCTCGTACACGACCTCTTGCACCACGCAATCGTTGGCATTCGAGCATCAGGTGCCTCCTCTCAAGCAATCTGGATCGAAGGCGCCTGTTGGGACAACGCCTGGGCATGGAATCAATGCAAAGGAACGGACGGGATATCTCACGACATTCTCGCCAATCTAAAAGACCCGTCCAACAAGCTCGTCTACTCCATTCATGTATACATGGATCAAGACGATACAGGTCACTGGCTAGATGACTGTGATGGCAAAGAGCCTCTCGTTGGAATTAATCATCTCAGGCCACCGACTGCATGGCTGAGAAAGCATAAGAAAGTTGGTGTCATTGGTGAATTTGGGGCCAGGCCGACGCCGAATTGTTTGAAAGCTACGAAGATTGCTCTTAACTATCTTAAGAAGAATGGTGGATTGTGGCAGGGTGTCCTGTGGTGGAATTCTGGAAGTCATACGAAAGATCAGCCTTCGAGTATTGAGCCTGGGACGAAGGGGTTTGATATGTATGCTAAGCTTTTGGCGTCCTAGACTTATGGGGGTTTTATTCACAAATGGTCGATGGCTTTGTGCATTTGAGACCTTCTGCTTGGATGTTGCGGGCTGCGAGATGTGCCTTCGAGGTCCTGCAATCGCAAAATCGTACAATATGTGTGATTGATGTGATGTTCAGGATGTCTGCTTTCTGGAGTTTCAAATCCCATCCTTTCGCGTGCTAGGCCAGGATAAGCTAGATCAAAACAAAGTGAACCTGGTCTGCTACTTGGCCAGAGCTTCAACTCCACCACATGTCCGCCCGCCCGCCTTGTACCGTTGTCCGTTGTCACACAGACATCACCACCGTCCGAGGCAGCAAGGCTGGGCACACATGTCGCCGACCACAGCGCAGGCAGCGCCGACGATGTGAACGATCTCGCCGTCGCTGAACACTTTTCACCACCCGACCGAGTCTGTCGCAGAGACAGATCGTCACGCGACCAGCCGTCTTCCCGCATCGAGAACAGAAGATGGCCATCTCACCGCCTGCGTCGCTTGCCGCATCGCAGCACTACGGCAAAACTACACACACTACTGCACAATTCTTCCAACCGCCAAAGTCTCCCGCCACGGTCACCACGACTCCTTCCTTCGCAACTGCCACAGATTATTTTTCGACAGGCTCGAGAAAGAGGCAGCGACCAGACTCGGCACATGCGAACGAGCGGAACCATACGGCACAATCGACTTGGACTGAGACTCCGGCTTGGGCACAGTGTCCCACACCCAGTGACAAGCTCTATGAAAGTGGATTTGGGCAGAACTCGGTGAATGAGCGGTATCGTCTGGCGGGAGGATTCGACACGCCCTCTTTGCGAGCGACGTCGCCTATACAGCATTTGACTGTGGATGAGCATGAGTTTAGGCGGCGTCTGCGAGATGATGATATGGACCTTTCTATGCATAGCGGCTGCGCACCAATTTCTGGGCCTCTCGCGCGTGAGCGAAACGGTGTTGCTCGATTGAATGCAGTGCCTGACAATCGATCACAGACGACATGGACACAATTCGCATTCGGGTTAGTCGGAAAGGCGTTCAATTTCGGTACGACTGTGTTCAAAGGGTTCTATTCGGGAGGAGGTAGAGGCTATGAGATGAGCTCTTCGACTGGACCGGATCGGCTGCAGCATAACTCCCTTCGAGTTTCGACGCCACTACCTGGATCTTGGGACAACGACGAATTTCTGGGTGACTTTGAGCAAGACAGTCCATACTTCGCACAACAGACATCGCCGACCAGACCGCCGGCAAAGCGCCGTCAAACCGATCGAGACAGTTGGGTGCTAGTCGGCAACCCTGATGCTGAGAACCCGACAAGTCCAAAACGGAAAATATCTGGCAATAGCGTACCTCGAAGTTTGCTGGCCCCAGGAAGGCCGACCGCTTCTCGGGCCTCCAGTCGGCGCAGTCTAGCACCAGTATCAAGGAAGTCATCAGCATACGGACCCATGAATGGAAGTCCCGTGCAGTTCTCACCCGCACTGGCACCACAACCCCAGCCACAGAGCAGAAGAGCTTCAGTAGCAGCGACACGATCGCCTCAGCAGAGACCGAGCAGCGCAGGCTACACAGCCTACGTTAGTCCCGACGCAGAACGTTTTGTCAAAAGACAAGCGAAACAAGATCGCGCCGCGGACAAGGCAATGACGAATATGGGAAATCGAATACAAGAAATGATGAGACAAGCGCAAGAAGCGCTGGGGACGAAGTACAGTGTCGAAGTTGATGGAACAGACCTCGAGGACGAGGGATTCGTCGATGACGATTGGCAATGAGAACGGTGTTTTGCCATAACTTTTGAGAAACGCCGCCACGACTCGCACGGATTACAGGACGGATGCGGATAGTGAAATCCGCAGCAAATTGATGATACCCACCTAGCGCAAGAGTTCTCGTTGTATATAATCAACTCAAGAGGGATCTCCGACATTCGGCTTTGGAGTTTTGCATGATTGCTTCCTTGTCTCCTGACTACCGTGGTCTCATCCTCCTTTCATTATGCCTCTTGTAGCGTCTTACAGCCTTTGCCCTGGTTAATGGGAATGCACAGCGATGGAGAAGGGCCAATTGTTAATACCTTCCTAGAGAGGTTGTTCGTAAGCAGTATTCCACGCGCTCTACGCTCGATCTCCGAGACTAGACTACTGTCTGCAACCTCCGGACCTGCGCTCATGCTGTGTAGCGAAGTTTTCCATTGCGAAGACTTCCCCGAATGCTGGCCAGATAGTGTACTCGTCTGAGAGTAGGCCAGGTGGCCGTGTGTGTCATGAGGAAGATCTCTCGATCACTTCAATTTTGCCTTGACTCTGCACATTCAAAGAAATTATGGGACGTGATGCTGATGAAACGACAGTGAAGGGATGCGTACTATGGGAGTTTGAATCTGCTCCAAACCCAGCCGAAATTCGGATGTCGGACGTTTGGACTGTGTGACCGCCGGTGAGATATTGTGGAATCATCGATGTCGCGGTTCTGTAACGCGTGTGAACTCATGGTCTTCGAGGGCCTGTGATCGCTGTCGTGACGAAGTATCCATATATCTAGTTCTTTTGCTGAAAGTGGCCGCTCTGTGAACGGTATGGGTATGATGCTGTCTGGGATCGTATGTGGCAGCTTCCTACCCAAGCTCGCGCGATTCACCCATACCTCGCTCTCGTGATGATCTGACCAGACCGGTTTGACTGGGGTATTGCAGTCCTCGCCTGCGTATACTGTGGCCCATTTCTCTCGTCGGTATCTCCGCCTCGTGTTGTGTAGACGATTCAGAACCCGTTGGTCACTGTATTTAATGCAAAGTGCTTTCATTTCAGATCTCTGTTTCGAAGAGACCGATTTCACGAGCAACTTCGGTCCGTCTTTCTGGAGGAAAAGTGAACTAGAAAACGCTCCGTTCCTGATCATGACTTTTGAAAGTTCCCAGTAATCTTGGTGCACAGCGCCATCCCGTCTGTGTTTCCGTAGATGCTCGAGCCCAGTAAGCCACTCAGAGACGAGTGTTCGCACGTCTAAACCGTGGGCGCAATAGCATGCAAGAATTTGAGCGGTCAGCCTGTAGTGTCTCTTGCGCCAGCGTGCGTTCGAGATCCGTGCTGTTTGTCCGAAGTCTGCCAGAACCGTCGCATCATTCTTGACGGCATGACACATGTATGCGAGCATCATGTCTTGCGGGAAAGCAATGCTCATGTCTTGCACGCGTGTCCAGAAAACCTCTCGCAACCGGGAAGTCTGTCTGCTTAGATGCCGTAAATTCGAGGTGTCCCAGAAGTCCAAGTAGTGCATTGCTACAGTGCAAGCCTCGTTGAGGACGCTACTGGATATTGCCATCGATCGAGATGCCTCTAACACGAAGTAGATGACCTCGTTTGCACTCTCGATACCACTGGCTTTCACGACCAATTTTGACCTTACCAACGCGAGTCTGTTGGGAAACGCTTCATCGCAGAAGTATGCGGGCAGATTTCGAGGATGTCGCAAGGCCGACTGCATTTCCTCGGTCTGCAAGAAATCGAACGCGGTTCGATGCGTGAAGTCAACCTTATTGATGCACCCATCTCCAGCATTTGTAGTCAGTAGACCTCCACTGCAAGCGCTAATCTTGCGCGCGAGCGTCTTGTGTAGCTCCTCAAGTTCCTTTTCTGAGATATCCCATACGGAGAAGCCCACTGCTGAGCGCTTGTCAAGAGCAGCGTTAGTTTCGAGGACGATCCAGTACGTCAGCACATCCTTCATCCAGTCATCTGGACATGCTACTGTTGCATTGCGTCTTGCGATGTCAGTTGCAAATGCTAGGACTCGACAAGTCTCCGTCCCTTCCCTAATACCTGCCGCGGTGGTCCAAGTTTTGTTGATGCGATCAAAGATCATTTCGCGGAAGTAGTCCTCTAACTCTGAAGGACACTGGTCAATGCAAGCGTCCAGCTCAGAGAGAGTGCACCCTGCATCTAGCCTCTCCATGAGCGATTCAACTACCAAATGGAGCCAGAGAAACACTCCCTGAGCTTTCTCGGACAGCGTCTTGGCCAGGGAGTGGAAAACAGCAGCTTCCATGGTTCGTCGATCGCTGGAGTCCAAGGCAGCAGATTCGAGATGATGCTTTGCATAGTTGTACATGTCCTGGCGTGTCAGGTCTTCTACGCGCAAAGGCTGATGGATTTTGCCGAGGCTCCTTTGGAATGCTTCCCACGGCCGGCTGGAGACGCATAGCTTGAAGTTTGGCAGCGTAGCTAGTTCCAGGATATCGCTTGTGAGCTGCTTGTGTTGGCTGTGAGGGTGATACTCATCAAGGCCGTCCACAAAAATACAGTGCCGTAGTCCAGGGACAGTGCCCCACCGTTTCAGACATGCCCAAAGCTCCTTCATCGTCCATGGTCTTTCCAATAAGCGATCTGGCCCGTGCCACCTCTCATGACAAACTAGGCGAACCATCTCTAGGTTACTGCTACAAAGCTGCATCAGGAGGCTACGGAGCATTCCTTCTTGCGACTTCTGCATTGGTTTGCCGGGATGCCAAAAGAAGTGTGCTGCAATAGTCATGTTATCGTCGATTTTGTCACCACATTGTGGACAATGATTCTTCAAAGCCACCCAGACTGTCTTGCCGCGTCCCAGGCAACCAGGGCAACATCGCTTTCCAGGTACCTCTGATGTGGATTCGGTCCAGTGTGCAAGCGCTGTGATCGTTGCTAAGTCATTTGAAATGAACTTCATCAATGTCGACTTGCCAGAGCCAGGCTTTCCAGTGATCCAGAACAGGTCTGGACGATCGAGATTACCCGGCATGCGAAGCCAAGTTGTGAAGTCTGATTGTGGCTGAACGACCCATTCGAAAGTGTTTCTGGCAGCATCGGGGATCGCCACACGCCTGTTATCTATGCCTTCGTACGACAGGCTATAGGTAATCCTTTCAGCTCGTTCGATGTCCGCTTTCGCCTGGTCGTAAGCATAAATATTGTAAACATGGCCATTGTGTTGTCGCGCCGAACCAGAAGCCTCATTGCTAGTCCAAGCACTCCTGCGCTCTCTACCGCGCCTGTCGTCCATGAGGTACAGCAAAGTTTATCAGGCTGCACCTGCAGCATACGTTCGGTGAAGCACCGGTCAGTTTTGGTGTGAACCGTCGTGGACCCTTGACGGAGACCAAATGTAGATCTGATGTTACAAACGTGTGAAAGCATGATGATAGTCTGTCCCTACCACGTCCTTCTCCTGATGCCTTTCAAGGCTGAGCTGGCGGCTTCAGGGCGGTGCTCGCAGGCAGTGCTGACAGCTGCCGCATCCAGCACTTGGGATCATATCGCTTGCGCTCCATGGCAATTATTACAGTAACTGTGAACGTAGCAGTGTTTAGCCGAATCACTGGATTGATGAATTCGCCAGGCTATTTCGCAATGAAGAGTGCATGTCCAAAGAGAAAGCAATGACGAGGGTTGAAGCCTTGGCACTTTGCTATCCGGCGGCTCCTTCCGCTTTCGGATCAATGTAAACATCAACAAACGCCTTTCAACTGCTGCCGCTGCCGCACGCGCATCCACACGACAGGGCACTGTTCACCTCTTGGCACTCATCGCTATCTTGCATTGCTTCCTAAAGCCCACAATGCCACCTCGCGCAAAGGCGCAAGCACCTGCCGCGGAGGATAGCGAAGACGACCTCGCGACTACCACTACCACAACTCGAGGCGCCGCGCAGAACAAACGCGGTCCGCCCAAAATGCCCAAGGCAAAGACGGCAGCGCGCCGATTGAGCGCGACGAAGCCTGCAACGAAACGAAAAGCCGCGACCAAGCAACCGCGACAAGCATTGAAAGACCGCACGAACATTCAAGACGGGAACGAGACAGAAGAGGTTGACGCGTTCGACGACGAAGATATGGCCGCGAAGCCCAAAGCAAAGAAAGCAAAGACAGCTACTACGCGCAAGACAGCTGCTGCAAAGGCGCAAGCGACTGAAGATGAGCCAGAGAAAGCGCCGGCGAAGCGAGGGAGGAAGCCAAAGCGAGCACCATCGCCAGAGCCATTGTTGACCATACCGGAGACGCAGCCAGATCCACCGCAGCAGGAGGAGGATGTCGAGCAATCAATTGAGGTTGATCCAGACAACATGGACATTGAGAAAGAACCCACGCCAAAGCGGGTACCGATCTATGTCCAACGAGCTCCGTCTGTGCCAATACAGCCTTTGCAACCTCGACCAAGTGCACGCGGCGCTGTCAGAGCGGCGTCAGTCCAGCCAGCTTTTCCACCCATTCGCGAACGCAGCAATAGTGCGAGCGGGACGGAGAGAAGGGGTGGCGACCCTGAGCTCAGACGCCAGTTGAACGATTTGACCTCCAAGTACGAGAACCTGAACTTGAAGTACCAAGGTCTGCAAGACATCCAGCAAGGAGGCGAGACAAACTTTGAGAAGCTGAAGCGCGCAAGCGACCAGAAGGCGAAAGATGCTAACGACCTTATCGCGTCTCTGAGGAAGGAGATTACCGAGCTTCGCAAGACATCCAACTTGAACTCCAGCGAGACCAACAACATGCAAAAGCAGGTCACTTCCCTGACGACTTCGAACGAGAAGTTGACAGCTGAGCGCAATGACCTGAAGGAGAAGCTTCAGCTTTCACAGAACGAAGTCAAATCGTTAGAAGCTAAGCTCATGGCTGCAAGACAGCAAGTGGCCAATGCTGCACAAGAATCTAAGGCACAAGAAGTGGCGAAAAAGCAGAATAGCTCTGTGTCGGTAAATGTGGCGGAAGCTCAGAAGGAGGCGAAGATGAAGGAGAACCTCTATGCAGACCTTACTGGCTTGATCATTGCCAATGTCAAGCGCAACGAAGGCGAGGACATCTATGACTGCATCCAGACTGGACGCAACGGAAGTAAGTGCTTGACCACGATTCTGTCAGATCGAAATACTAACAGCTCACAGCCCTACACTTCCACCTCAATGTCGGGAACGACGCCACGACACCACATCCCAAAACACCTTCCGGCCTCAACTATGAAGATGCTGAATTCGCATATGAACCACTTCTCGACGAAAGCAGAGACCGGGAGCTTTTGGAACTACTACCAGACTACCTCACAGAAGAGATTTGCTTCCCTCGAAATCACGCCCAGAGGTTCTACAGCAAGGTCGTCGAAAGCATGACCAAGAAATTTGTTGTCGAGGAGGATTGAGCGCACACCTTAATCAATGTTGTTGGATGAAGATGATTGTCACGAGCTTACTTGGAAAGCATGAAAGAACAGTGTCTGCTGGATGCATGGCGTTTAATGGCGTACCAGAGTCTTTTAGATACCTCAATTCGTTTTTCCCCATTCTGGTGTGTAAAGCTTTTATGCCGCCGTAGCATAAACGCAATAAATCGACCCCTTATCGGCATCAACACCACCATTCACATATCTCGCTCCATTGAATTCTTCTTTGGCGTTTTCGATCCAGTATTTGCAGAAATCTTGGGCTTGGTCGTCGGAAGTTATCTGACAAAACCCAATCAGCGGACTTTCGAAGCGAAACCATGGGGATGGATGTTTGATACTTACTGCACAACTACACTTGCTTTCAATGCAATGTGCATCACCAAATCTTCTTATAGCTTCGGCTTGAACTTGTTCATTTGGTGTTACGTTGACTCCCTCTGCTCGAATTGCTGGGGTTGAGCAAGGGGTTTTGCAGGAGTCGTCTGATGTACACTGGACACTATTAGAATTTGTCTTGATTAATTGGGTTCAAGATGATGGATGGCTTACGGCTACTCCTCGTTGCTGACGAACGAAAAGATTGCTGCTCGCTAGGGCGAGGGTTGGGAAGAGGAGGGATGTGAAGAGCATGATGGCGAAAAGCAGACTGATTCCTGGCGTTTGCTTGAATCACCGTACCTCGTTCATCTTTTATATCTTCTTCTTCCTGCCGAGAGAGTATCCTCGTATTCCAACTCGAAGCCAGCGTTTCCCCTCCATGTCTGGTATCGTGGTGTCTCAGTTGACAATGCCAAGGACCTGGACAAAGTTCATAATCCTTGCTTTATCACACGCGACAACATCGGGACAGTAAGATCTAAAACGTGAATGGTATGGTCCGCTCTTGGTGCCTGCATCCGAACCTTCCGCGTCTATTTCAACAACATTGCTTCAATGATCCCATCCGCATCATTGCCATCTGGACCGTGACGGAATTCAAGGATGTGCAGCCCGGCTTGATCGAGCAGAGTCTTCCACTGCGATCGATTCCTTTCCATACCACTTCCAAAAGTCATCATGACTATGTCCCAGCGTGCTTGATATGGGGAGATGCCAGTGTCAGGTAGGATTAATTCGTGGATGAGGAGTTTGGAGTATCCTGGTTTCATGACTTTGACGATGTCCTTCAGAATTTGTAGGGCGTATTTGTCGCTCCAGTCGTGGGGAATGTGGTGTAGAAAATATGCGCGAGCTCCTACTACTTAATTCGGTGTGAAGAAGTCTTGGGCTCGAAGCTGGATTCGATCATCCAAGCCTTTCGATGTGATGGACAGAGCTTCTGGGAGGTCCTGAAGTATCATTTCTGCTTCCAAGTCTGGACACTTTAGGGCAAAGGCTTGGAGGTCATGGCCTTTTCCTGCTCCAACGTCGACCAGGAGAGCTTTGGATGTATCGTATCCATCGAAAAGGTGAGACGGAACGGGATACCAGTCCACCCAGTATGTTTTGGCATCCATCGTATTTCCCGTGAAGAGATGGAAGTCATCCAGTCGATCTTTCCGAACCTAGGCCATGTAATCGAAGCTATTGTGTTCAGTCTTGTGTGCGAATTGAAAGATGCCTTCCGTTGGTTCAGAGGGAGATTTATGATCATTCTGCTGAAGATAGAATGGCGATTGCACGCTCGCGCACACTAGCATATCCCACACTAAGCGTTGACCTGCAGCTATCCCGGAACGTGCCATTGCGTGAGTGCTGACCGTGGACGACCATTGATCTGGACCGGCCGATGCCACGAAGCCGATACTCTCCAGCAATCTCAGCAATCGTTGAAGGAGCAATGCGTCGCCGCGAGTCTTCTCCGATATCTCCTCTACGGTCAGGGGTCTGCCGGCTTCTGACAGTATTGAGGATACATTAAGGTCGACAGTAGTGCGCACAGCAGAAGGTATGAAGGGCGCAAACATGATGCTAGTTGCAGCATCGATGGGGTCCTCCAAGGACGCTGTCAATCTTCTGCATAGATCCAGTGCGCATCGGCGACTTGCATCATCTATAGCCAGTGAGGCCGGTCCATTCAACGCTTGTAGTAAGGCTGAGGAGTCGGGCTCAGTGCCATTATCAGATCCCGCGGCCATATTTTCGAGATCTTCTAATATGGCCAAGTCAGCTCCCACTTCACATTGTCGTTACACAAGCTCTTATATAGACCAAGTCAGCCTCCTGTTATACTTCTGACCACATCGGTGGAAGTGCAAGGAGAATTTACCCTAACTCTGCGAGAGGATCTGGTCCGAGGGCTTAGTAAGTTAGCGAGTCGGACGGATTTGGCGAGCAACGTCTGAAGTGGTGAGTGGTGCTCTTTTCTTTGAGGACAGAAAAGTTGCAAAGAGACGTATTACAATGCGCGCTGCCTCAGCGCAGCTTGAACATCATAGCATCGTTTCGGAACCTGCCCCATGGATAGCTCGTCACAGTCAAGCCTTGCACATTGAAATAGGTCGTCTCGTGAGGACCACTACTGCCACTGCTGCCGAGCATCTGGTAGTCGATAACGAACCAGAAAGGGACATTAACCATGTTGGCACCGTATTGAGTCGTGATTAAGCTACCGTCGAGATAGAAAGAGATCACGAGAGTCGAGCCGTCAGCTCCAGCACGTAGCTCGTTTCTGATCGAATGCCATGATTCAGGACTCCCGTACGGCACATCAAGCGATGCCACGTTCGAGCTGGTGTTGAAGGTGTTGAAGCTGACTTTGCCGCTGCCTATATAGAATCAGCCAGTCAGCGAGCAGGTAATTATAAGTCATAGATGAGTAGAGACAGAGCACGCACCCTTCCATTCGCAAAGGTCGATCTCTGGAGGCCAGCCGTGAACAGCTGTCAGCCAGAAAGCAGGCCAGCAGCCCTGTTTTGCGATTAGAGACCATTATTTGAAAAACATAATACAGACCTACTGGCTGCGTGTTGGCTTGGAAGCTTGCTTGAAAGTCAAGACCACCGCCAGGCGGCACAGTAAATTGCTGGTTGGCGTATACTGTGCCGGAATTGTAGGAAAGCTGGCCATTGCCAGTGTAGTCCGACCTGAGCGACAAAAAGCCCTGAGCAGCGCTGACTTGCGCTTGCGACATCAACGCCGCGCCATTGTGCTTGTCGCCCCAAGGATAATTCGGTGAAAAGTATGTGTACAGAGCTTGATCGCTGGAAAAACAATTCGAGGGAATCAATGTCGAGCCGCGTTTCTTCAGTCGATGTTCGTGATACGTCTCGGGAAGAATAGCATCAGCGAATCCAGCCAGATAGATCAAGTAGATTAGCGAGTGCATGACGAAAGCCAGTAACGAGTGTGGTGCTTAGAGAATCATATGCGGTGTTCTCGTACTCGGTCGGTTGTGATGTCCTCTCAGGAGGCAAGTCCGCATACGAGATGCTATATCGTAGTCTCGAACATTGACGATCCTGGTCACAGACTCCTTTTGAGGTAAGGTTTTATTGCTGTCACAGCTAAGATTGGCAGCAGCAGTACTTTCGTACTTGCAAAGCTACTGCATTCGGATTGTGGACGGCATCGTACGCCCTGATATTACCGATCAGGCAGATGCCTCCCTCTGTGACTTACCGGGCTCACCAAGATTTGCTGCTGTAGTTCTAGAAGATGACCTCGATTGTTGCTGCTTGCACAATCTAGACCTTCCGTGATAGACAACTCGCTTCGTAGGGCCTCATGCAGAACATTGAATCCTCATGAGAAGGCACAGTGAAGTCCATCAATAATGGGAGGTGTATATCCTCACCGCATCATTGTCGCACGTAACCGGGAAGCTCTAGTTCTAGTGACATGTCCATCGAAGGAGATTGTGGGAGTCGCGATTGCCGGTCGTCTGCCGGAACTTGGAAAACACGGCGCCATCCAGGGCAAAGCTTGGTTCGATGGTCAAATTTTCCAGTCAAGGAATCAATGAGGGTGTCCGCGTCGGCCGCGTTTGGTGCGGTCAATGGCACGGTAGGTGAACGAGAAGAAAATGGGAGGCCAGTCAATTCTGTCAGCGCAATGACGATTTGCAACACGTGACTTCGCGCCCTATGGCGATTCCTCCGTCGAGGACAACGCGAATGCGAGCTCAGACATCAACTCTCCGACCTCACTCTCCTTACTAATGCCCACACAATAGCATGCATCGCCAAGCCATACCTCGCGATTCCAGCTCCAAAGGGCGTGGAGCATGATTTTACAGCAGCCATATATAAAGGAAATCAAAATGCCAAAACCCCTAGACCTGAACCATCAATCACAATGTCTCACCTCACATACTTCTCCCCAGCCTTCAACGCCCACTACTCCCAAGCCGTCCGTAAAGGCTCAGAAATCATAGTATCCGGCCAACCAGGTCTAAATCGCATCACACGGTAAACACTCCTTCCCTTTCCCCTTTCCCCCTCACTCCCTAATCCACTTCTCGCAGCGTAATTCCAACAGACCTCAAAGAAGAAGTCGAACAAGCTTTTGCAAACATTGATCAATTTGTTCGCGAAGCTGGTGGGAAGGGAATGAGTCAAGTTTATAAATTGACCTTTTATGCCACGAGTCTGGACGCGGAGACGATGGGTGCTGCTGATGAGGCATTGAAGAAATGGTTTCCTGAGCATAAGCCGGTGCTTACCGGCATTGGAGTATCGAAGTTGGCGTTAGAGGGGATGAGGGTTGAGGTTGAGGCTTGGGCTGATGTTAATGAGTGAGCTTTGGGAATGAGAAGCAGTGTTGAAGCACGAGATGAAGGTAATGGGTAGACTTTGAATGGGTATCGTGCATTCCATTAGCTGCTAGCCATCGTGGACAGCCAGAATTGGGAGCTTTCCTTCTATCGTCGTGTCGCCAGGTGTGGCGGCCAAAGCAGTAAGATCCGAACATCGCAGGCCTTTTGAACACCCCAACTCCAGACATTCCCACGCAATGCAACGCCAAGTAGACATGAATGACTCGCTTATCGACTCCTCGTGCTTCCCATGCCTCTCTTACCAGCAAGAAGCCATTTCGACTTGCTGGCGGTTTGGTGACGATCTGCCTCACCTTGCCTAGCCATGCGGTTCATCTTCTTCTGACCAAGCTTGGCAGCACGCTCGGCATTCGTTCTCGCAGTTTCATCCGTGACACCATCTTCTCTCCTGTTCTTCACGCTCTGGCTTCTGACTCTGGCAACGGAAATGCTTCGAGACAGGCGCTCTCTTGGTGTCTCATCCACATCCATAGATTCGTCAACATCCTCAGTGCCTGCTCGACTCCTGCCACGAGGTCTGGAAAGTGATCTGGCACGCTCTGCAATAGCACTTGTGTCGTAGCCAGCCTTCTCGAGCCCTGCTTGCATCTTCTCCATCTGTACAGCCTTCTTCGATCTCGGAATGACAGCGCGGTTCTTGAGAGACTTGCGCATCTTGTTCTCGTTTCGAATGAGCTGTCGCTTTTCCCGGATGAGCTCGGCTTTGTATGTGATATCAGCTTCTTCTGCATCTTCGAGCTCATCATCCTCCTCGTAATGGCCCTCTGCCTCCAATCGTTCCTCCTCTTCTTCAAGTGCCTGAAGCTTCGACTCGATGTCTGGGTCGAAGTAGTCGTACACGTTCATGCCGTTCAACACTTCCGGAATCTTGTCCATCTTCCACTCGTCATCCTCAAGTAGGTATTTTTCTCTGAGGTTGACGTTGAATACACCGGCACCACCATTCTCTTCTTCGATGTCGCGCATGAGCTTAGGCCTGTTCGGGTCGTCCTTGTCGTACTTCATCTTGCTAAGCGCTGCCTCTGGGATATCTGGGCCATAACCTACGCCGCCGAGTGGCTGTGCAACATGTATCCGCTTGAGCACGTCTCCAAGTCTGCCTGTGACATCGCCTGATGCGTTCGTGCCAGCCTTGAGCTTCTGTGCATTTCGCTCGGCGAGCAGCCTGTCGCACACAGCATTCTTGACGTTCATGAGTCCGTCCGTAGTTGTGCAGGACATCTGAAGCATCTCCACATTTGCGCTCTTCAACAGCTTGTCCAGCTTCTCTTGCGTTTCCATGTCCAAATCTTCCGGCTTCATCACATCGGTCTTGTTGATTACGATGAACACAAGCTTGTTGGCGAAAAGAGGCTTGATGCTCTCGAACAGAGCCATCTGTGCATGCACACTGTATCCGCACTGCTCGCTCAAATCCATGAAGTACAGAATGGCACTTCGCAAATGCGCAATGGCTGTGATACTCTGCATTTCGATTGTGTTCATCTCTTCAAGTGGGTGATCGAGGATACCTGGAGTGTCGATGGCCTGAAATCGCAGCATCTTGTAGTCGAAGTGACCAACGAACAAGCTTTTCGTCGTGAAAGCGTACGGCTGCACATCTACGTCCGCACGAGAGATGTTCTTCAAGAAGCTGGATTTGCCAACATTTGGGTAGCCACAGATCAGCAGCGTTCGTGTATTGGGGTCGATCGAAGGCAGACGGCCCAAATGCTGTCTCACTTGCTCAAGATACACAAGCGGGTCCTTCAATCTCTTGCAAATAGTGGCCATGCGACCAAGTGCCGCACGCTTGAGCTGCTTGCATTGGAACAAGCTTTGACCGTATTTGAGAAGCCGAATGTAATCTCTTGACACCGTCTCGATCAACCCTTTCGCAGTGTTCAGCTGGCCGAGCGCAATGCGAAAATGGTCTGCATCGTAGAGGGTGTTGAGCAGATCCTTGTGGAACGGATGGATGTCTGCGAGGCGTGGGAAACCGTCCAAGATGGCGTTCAGCTTCTCAGAAAAGGTCTCAGCAGTATATTTCACTTTTCGCATGTAGAATGCTCGAATTCTGCTGATTTTGAAGCCAGCACGAATTTGTGTGGGCAGCCGGCGCTGGGTTCTCGACAGCACGATGTCGAGGAATTCTTGCGATGTCGGCACCGGCGCGATATCCTTCCACGTCGTCTTCATCTTGTCGGCGGTGGTGTGGGAGGGTGGCGGCGTGCCTCGTCGGTGTGCAGAGCAGAAGGGTGGAACTGGAGGCGACACTCGAAAAAGTTCAGAGTCCCTGCCGCCAAACTCTAATTTTGACGCTAACGCTATCGATAGCAGGGGCTCTCTTAGCATTCCTCTTCACCACACCCAACACACCATCACCATTGACATCGAACATCACCTCGATCACACGCAACCCGAATCTTATATCTACAATGTATCACAATGTCTTATCGAGTAGCGATTCCCGGCGATGCCCTGCTGCCTGTACCGATGCATCCTGGTGTTGGCCGCCATGGTCATTTCAGTGCCCTCTGATTGTGAAGATCAGAACAAGGGACGGGTAAAGCACATATGATCATGGCAGCTCTTGGACGCGTCTGTAAGTATTGGCATCATAAGATGTGATGTGTGTCCTGTGGACGCTCTAAACCTTCATTGCAGCGAAGTTTGGCATAAAAGAAACACTCGTACCTCTCAAGGGGCTGAGAAAAAAGCTTACATGTTCCGCACCGTTAAAATTGATCCATACAAGACAAGTGTGATCAAGTCCGTTGAATGTTTTGTCTTCCAAGCAGTTGCCCGGTCGAGAAGCCCAATATTTTTGTGATCACAATCAGAACAGTCGCATATCGCACCCGCACACTGGCCTCATTCCTCAGCACCTGGAAGAAGGATCCCTATCGAAAGGTTACCGCAATGGCCGACGATGCTACAAAGTTGAATCTGGTTACCAGACTGTCTACTTGTCCTGAGCTATCCGACTTCAAGATCGTTTGCAATGGACGAGAATTTCCAGTGCACCGCTTCGTGCTCTCGCTACATTCTGATGTGTTCAAAAGAGCATGTGTGTCGCCGTTTATGGTGAGCATATGCACTTATCAGGGATCCAGTAACCAACTGACAGGTATCATCATGATAGGAGTCCTCCAAGCGAGCCATCTCGATGGCTCAAGACCATGAGACGGACGAGATCAGAGCCTTGGTCGAATACATGTACAAATTCGACTACTCAGAACCAAGCGACATGGAAGAAGCGGTCCAATTTCACGTTCAGATGGCAGTATTGGCAGACAAATGGGATGTGCGTGGTCTCAAGGAGCTCGCAACGAAGAAGTTCACCAGCATGCTTAATCCACATTGGAGCGCTCTTGTGCCGGCCATCAAAGCCGCCTACACCTCACAGCCGATCATTGCAGAGATGTGCAAGGCTGTTGTGAAGGTTGCTGCTGAGTCTATGGACGTAATGCTACCGGGATCTACGAATGCTGTTCTCGACGAGGCAATGCTTGCACATCCAAAGTTTGCTGTGGATCTGGTTCACCAACAGGCACGGACCAAGCCTGCCAACACTCGTCCGCAGATGGCGAGTTGTCCTCACTGTGGCACCGCACCCGAAACTCGACTCTCATTGTTTTTGAGCAACGGAAGTGTTCAATATCAGTGCGCGAGGTGCAGTCGAGGCTGGACTGTCGTGAAGAGGCACGCTTGGTAATTGTCATCGTGGCAGACATGGCCTGCCAAGTTGGTGGGCAGATTGGTCCTCATCGCTAGCATGTCGCTGACCTGCGTTCAGCTCTTCATAGCCCACTTCATTCGATTGATTTGCTACTGCTTCGTTTCCACGATCTACTGCTGACTGCTAACGGTGTTCAACCAACCCCAGTCGACGGCAGTAATCTGGATGCGACGCGACCTTCCATGCTGGATCTTTCGAGAAGACTCGAAGCTTTGAACTCTTCCACGGTGCCAGCCTCTTCTTGGTCGACTTCTTCCAGCATCCCTCTCGGAAACGCTCCTTGTTCCGGTCCAAGATCAGTTGCTGTGTATACCTCCGAATCTCGTAGCCGCAGCTATCAATGGCTTGAACAATACTTTAATCTCGGCCAAGGACCATGGATTGATGGGAGAGGCCCATCTCAATACACACCCAGGAGGACAGCATGACTTCAATGAAGGGTCGTTTTTTCGGCAACGTCACCAGTGTGTGTGTGTGTGTTTGCCCTCGAAAAAACGATGTATGGGCTGCCAGGCTGAAGGACGTATTGCCGCACAAGCAGTATCTATTTGACGGAATTCTCGTCTTCGAGTTGGTAGCAAGATGTTGTGACGAACCATTTCCTGAAGGATAACAAGCAGCCTGGCATGAACGGACAAAAGTCACATTCAAAGCGATCATCTCTGAGTCATTACGTCTCACTGCTACCGCTGGTTTTCTACCTGATGGCCTAGATGGGCAGCGACTCCTCGAAGGACGAGGGCGATCGACAATGAGGGTGAGTGGGCAAACACACGTTGGAGAGCCTCACACAGCAATTGACTCCAAGAATCTTCGGTACAATGCTGCTGCTGATCTTCTGCTTGTTGATGTAGCGCTATAGCCACTTCTCGAAGGAGAGGTTGGAGCGAAAGAGGGCGAAGGAGTAAATGCTGGTCAGCAGCAGCTCCATGATCCCGTACCTCGACTCTCTAATAATCTATACCGTCAGGCCCTCAATGCTCGCCTTGATTTGTAGTGCAAGATGGCGAGAATAGATCCGACACAAGGCAAGACTTCCTCCCATGAACCACAACTTCGGATGACCAGAAGGACGCCACATCTGATTCCAGCATCAGCACTCCTGATTCGTCACATTGAAATGTTAGAACGCAACTTACCGCATTGACCTCGCCCTCAGCATCCAAGTTCCATACATCCTTGCAACGATCCGCCACTTTATTACCAAGAGTCTTACGCACAGTCGTCCTCATATTATCATATCCAGTAGCAAGCACGACCACATCAGTCTCGAGCTCCCTTCCATCAGCCAGAACCAAAGCGTCCTCAGAAAAGCCTTTGATGCCATCTGGACTTTGCACAACCTTAATCCTTCCGTCAATGATCAGCTGTGAGCAGCCAACATCAATGTAATAACCACCACCTCTCTCGATATACTTCCGGTAAATGCCAGACCCATCGTGACCAAAATCAAGTTTGAAACCTGCGTTGACCAAACCATCGATGTTCGTCTTCTCAACAGCTTTGATTCTCTCGGTCAGACCAACGTTCAAAGCGAATTGAACGGGAATTGGTAAGCTCTGGCCCGCAACATCTGCTTCCTCGGTCGGTGGTCCATGCTCGTCATACATGCCTTCGTGCAGCATGAAAAGCCCTTCTTTGGCTGAGATCACATACGTGCCTTTCCTCTGCAGCATCGTGACCGAAGCACCATTCTCGTGGTAATTTTGAGCAATATCGTGTCCAGAATTGCCAGTCCCTACCACAACAACTCTCTTCCCAGCAACATTATCCTGGAAAGTTGCATCTTTATGCTGACTTCCATGATACACCGTCCCCTTGAAAAGTTCCTGTCCCGGAAACGTAGGAATATACGGCTCTCCAGCATGTCCCGTACACATAACAACGTGCTTTGGTTTCATGTTCCTGACGCTGCCGTCTGCTCGAAGCACTTCCGCCGTCCAGGACTGGCTGCCCTCCAGATACTCCACGGACCTGACGGTAGATTTCAACCAAATATTCAATTCCATAGCACTAGCATAAATCTCAAACCAATCCGCAAGCTTATCCTTGGGAGTGAAAAGTGGCCAGTTTTCCGGAAACTTCATATACGCCATGTGGGTGTACTGCACCGGATCATGAGTAACTAGAGTCCGATACCTATGTCTCCAATTATCTCCAACTCTTTCATTTTTATCTAGAATCAACACGGATAAGCCCAGAGCTTGTAAACGGGCACCGAGATTTAGACCAGATTGTCCAGCTCCGATGATTAAGACTTCTGGGTCGGAATCAAGAAATTCTTTTTGTCGTTGACGCCTTTCGTACCAGTTCCCCTCTGCAATGCCGCCTTTGAGGGAGTTGGTTCCTCCGTGAGGTCGTAAGCCGCCTTTTGCTTCTGGGAAGTCTTTGAGTTCTTGGAGGGATGTGTGGATCATGTGGGCTTTCCAAACACCGTTTGGTAGACTTGCGAGACGGATCATACCTTTTCCAGAACCCACTTCTGTATCGAAGAGGAACATGAATTCGATCCATTCGAGTTCGGGGATTGGTTCGTCCTTGTGTGGTGCGAATTTCCCGGTTTCTTGGAGACGGAGGTTATGTAGTCCGGATTGCTGTAGGAGAGGAGTGATGAAGTCGATGATCTTTGCGCTGCCGCGAATCGTGTGGAAGTCCCACGATAGGGCAAGGTGGTCTCGCCACCAGCTATCATCGTGAATCAGTGAGCTCAATTTGCTGGCGTCGTTCGAAGCGAGGGCTTGGGCAAATGCCGTCAACCATTTTTGGGCGATATTGTATGGTGATTCGATCTCTTTCTGAGAGATTGTTGTGACACTCTTGCCGAATTGTGGCAGGGTGATATCGTGCGGGCTTTTTGGTGGAATGACAGCAGCCATGGTAGGTGTAGCTGTGAAAGGAAGCAGATAAAGCCGATAAAATTGGAAAGACCTACTCTGCTTTTCGCTCTCTTAGATGAGCATCTCTTATACGGCGGTATTGCTTCTATGCTACGTGTCTGACGTTCTCACATCGTGGTAAAGTTATGGCCCACATGATAGCTATCCAGCAACACTGCAGGTGAGGGAGCATGTTGCATGTCCAAAGCAGGGTCGTTCTGCAGGCTCGGAATACCTGACTTCTTCGGGCCGTGTCAATTCCGGCTTTTTCCAAGACCGTACCTGAATGGGATGTCAAAGTACGAAACCCGTCGACGCTCGATGGCGCTGCATGCCATCGGAATTCCGGAGAGCTCCGCTTGGAGAGAGTGTTCTCTGTTGGATTCAACACGCTCCCCGGGTGGTTCCAATGCACGGATCATATGGTTGTCATCAGAGTCTGACGCTGGTAATCACTGGTGAGTTGTGCTGGAACGAATGTCATTCGGGGCATGTACGTCTGGCACGATCTCAAAGCTCCACCAATGTGTAATGAATGTACACTATTGCATGATGTATCATATGGCCATGTACTAAACCATAGTCCACGAATGAGAAGCTAGAGTGCATGGTCATCCCTGATGCAGAGATCGCAAACATCCACAGCCGCTCTTACTTAGACAGCGCCTCGACAGTGACGTTCTCGACAAAAGTCGCATCGACACTACCCTTCCGATCGATGCGTTGTGACTCCGTGGCAAGAGCTATGCGCTTCTGCTCTGCCTCAATTGCCTCAGCTGGTCGTTGATGCTGCTTCGCAACCTTGTCACCAATCGGGATGGGAATACGATGCGGCGAGTCTTTGTCGAAATAATCGTCCAGATCCTCGAGGGTGCGGTTTGCTGTTTCCGGATAGAGGAAGTATACCACAGGCAGAAATGCCACGTTAAAGACTGCAAACATGACGTAGAACTTATACCCAAGATTCCTGATTCCGACTGAGGTGAACTGGGTGCACACAAACCCGAAGAGCCAGTTCATGGATGTGGCCGCGGCTGCACCTTTGACTCTCATAGCGAGCGAGTTGACTTCAGCTTGATAAATCCACGGGACCATTCCCCACGTACAGCCGAAGGCTGCATAATAGAAGAACAGGAACGTGATGGCGACGGCACCCCATTGTTGAGGTGCGGAGGACAACAGTCCCACTGCTATCGCCACCATGATGTAGGCAAAGCCTTGTAGACCAAGACCCCAAAGCATCAAGAATCTTCGGCCTGCTCGCTCAATGATCCAGAATGCCAAAGCTGTGGAAATGCAGTACGAGGTAGCGTTGACACCAGTCAAGACGCGGGCCATAAGTTCACTCATGCCGAGATTCTGTTCGAGGATGATCGAGAAGTAGTAGTTGAGCGCATTAATACCGCCCTAAAGTGAAGTAATCAGCAAGTGTCTCATCACCGAGAACCTTCGAAGAAACAGATTTCGTACCATCTGCTGCATAAATTGCGTTCCCATACCGAGAAGCATGCGTGCAAGGTGGTTGGAACGATCGCGACACAGTACGACTTCTTTGAAGCTAATTTTCGAGCTTCGCTCGATCTCCAGAGCTCCTCTGATGGACTTATATTCGTTCTGAACCACATTATCATCGGCGGAAAGTCCTTTACCTAGATACCTTCGTAGAGATTCGATGGCCTCTTCGTGTCGATCTCGGAGCAATAGCCAGCGAGGCGACTCTGGAAGAAGGAACAAGAACGAGACAAGGACTATCGCCGGAAATAGTTGAAGAGCAAATGGTATCCTCCACTGGCCATCGTTGTGGAGATAGGAAGTCCCGAGAGTGAGCCAGCTGCCTAGCATGTAGAACACGACATTGTGGGTGACAACGATCACAGAAAGCTTTCCTCGCCGCGAGCCGCGGCTGCTCTCTGCTTGATACACGCCGCAGGTGGAAGACGTCATGCCATTACCAATGCCATTGACCGTCCGTCCGAACATGAGCTGGCCGAAGGTAGTCGAGGAAAACTGAAGAATTGCCCCAATTGCACTGATTGCTGCTCCAATTCGAAGGGTGTTTTTACGTCCGAGCTTATCACCAAACAATGCCGCCACAATGCATCCCAAGAGGTTTCCAAGTGAAAATATGGAAGTGAAAGTGCCTTCCAAGACCGGCTTTTTGACTTGTGGGAAGCGATTTAGGAAGTGGTCGCTAACAAGTGTACCAGCGATGATGCCCTATCATGTATGAGCAAGAGCTGTAGTTAGGTGTAGCGCAGTCTCTGACCTGATCGTAGCCATACCACGCCTGCGCCGCTGAGTTCGCTGTTGTCAGGGCGATCTCGAGTGCATAGCCTTCCAACATTGCGTAGTTCGTCAAAGGTGAACGGCGAACGTGTATGAGAGTCACTTCACCAGGGTATAGCCATTTCTTCGGAGATGTGCAAGACGTTACACCTTATAGCAATTCGAGGCATCCCGGCCCGACCACGTTTGTCTCCATGTGCGTTCCCCGTGGGGCCTCCGCAAGATCGGCAGTCAATTCCACAATAGTCTTGCCCAAATTTGGTCCATGTACCACGCGACAGTCATTGCGTCGTGGTTTAGCCAAGCTTTGCTAGTGGAGCGAGATGGCCCGAGCGAGGGTGAAGGATCCAGATGCGAAGCTGGATTTCTCCGCATTGACTCCTCCTCTTGAAGCTTGTAACCGCAGTCGGAGCAGACACGGCACGCTCGACAACCATCTCCTACTCGGAGATCGATATGCAGGACGTATCGGCGTGACAATGTCACAGAGCAGGTCTGCCGATAGGAAAATAGCGTTCGTGGCGGGCCCAGCAACAAGGCGGATATAGACGGACCGCTAACTTCAAAGCAGTTGCAATGCCTGTCGACAGAGAAAGACTGCTTGCGACCGTGCGCGACCGAGCTGCGGACTTTGCGTCCGTAGCAACTTCAAATGCGAGTACGCTCATGGCAGTCGAGCTCCTGGTCTACGGGCTGGATATGTCTCGCAATTGGAGCAGCGGATAGGTACGCTCTGCCCCGACTGTGGACAATACATCATTAACAAGCATGTAGAGCAACTGGAAAGTCGCTTAGCACAGGTCGAGACTCGGCTTGATCATGGAACGAGCCAAGTGGGCGTCAGTAATGGATATGTCCGAGATGCCACCAGCCTGAGCATGGAAGGTGAAGTCATATCGATGCCGATGGTGGACGATACTATCGAAGATGATGGCGTTCCTGTACAGGAGCAAACGCTACCGGATACCGCGCTTGAGGCGTCTAGCAGTCCTTCACAAGGTTACGTGCCAAAGCTGCTGGCCCCGGAAATGATCGATGTCTGGTTCCGTGAATACCATCCGTGGTTTCCAATTCTGCATCAGCCAACGTTCGTTCGCATCGTTAAGGAGGCATCGGTCGCAGTTCCGCAGGAAAGGGAACTAGTTTTGCTTGCCATCACAGTGGCGACAGCAGGCCGAGTGCGAGAGACGCCACTCGATCAAGTCAGAGCATCGCAGTGGCGGGATGAGTTGACGGCGTTCGTGCTGACTAGAGCGGTGTCGAAAGCGTCGCTTGACTCCATCCAGGCATTGCTCATTCTGTCTGCACTCTCTTACGGCGAGGGAAGGCTTATGGAAGCCTGGAATTTCCTGGCTGTTTGCCGTCGTATAGGTGCTCACCTCAGTCTTGAAATCATGACGGATCAGGCTGCTCCAATGGCCACCACCCCAACAGCACTTCGAAGGTTGCCAAAGCACACAAATCTTGTTATTGCGGACGAAGAGAAGATTCGTGCGTTCTGGATGACGAGAATGCTTGACAATATCTCTGTGATAGGTGCGAGATACGAAGCAGGTTCGGCAACACTTCCAGGCGACCCTCTGCTGCCATGCAGCGATTCGTTCTGGGCCTCGCCCAGTATCATTCTCAACGAGAGCCAAGTGAGGCCCTTTGGGTATTGTTCAGCATTCAGTCTTTGCATAATCTTGGCTGTTAGTGAGCTCTCTTATGTTCACCAATTCTTACGCAAACCTGTCGACATGGCGAACTTCGAAGAGCGTGATGCCTGGCAAAGCGAGGCGCAACAAATTGACGAGCGACTGACGGCTTGGCGAGATGAGTTCGTGGCAGCATTCTTCCGCTTGGCGAACGCAGAGTATGCGCACCACGATCGACCGGAAATGGATTCGTACGTTGTCCTCACAAACTGTGTTCTAAACACAGCAGTCATCACTTTGCTCCATCGAAGGTCGCCATGTCCACAAGGAGTTGAGCAAGTTGTCGAGCCGTGGGCATTCGCGAGTAATCGCTGCGTCTATGCAAGCGAGAACACAGCCTTTAAGATTCGCCAGATGCACGAGGATGAGTTGATCAATTGCCATCCACACCTGGTCTTCTCGATCTTTGTCGCTGCCAGGTTCTACATTGTGCATTCAAAGGCGCTTGATGCGAATGTACCCACCAATCTGCATTCATTAGCTTTTGCTCTGCACACTTGCGGGAAGCGGTGGCCTCTTGCGCAGCTGTTTGAGCATATCATACGCGTTGCGGTCGCTGAGTACCGAACACCGATAGCGCTCTCGACTGTGCCCAAGGCGTTTTACGATCTTCGATTGACAACATTCGAAATAGCGGAGTCGTTGATCGAATGGGCGCGTGGCCCAGGATTGCACGCCGCAGCGCACCTTCAACCCCATACGGCTACAACATTTAGACCCATGGCCATTGATGCTCTCGCATGATTCGCTGTTGGCCGATAAGATATGCTTTGGAGCTCCGCCATGCTGTAGCTTTGACTTTGCCGGAGTTCGACGGGCCGAACATGTGATCGCCACAATCACAATGGGTCACCGATTGCCGAACACTCCTGGATGTCGTCAACCAGGAAGGATCTCGAAGTTCCTTTCGGCGTTCACGGTCCTTGAAATTAAGGAGTGAAAACGCAATCATCATTGCTTCTGCTGTTGAGAGGCACTCGAAATGGGAATCCAACCATTGCCTTTGGAAAAAGAAGCTGGCCGAAATCTGCCAAATGGCGTGCGTATTGGCATACCAAATGGAGCGGACAAGGTTATGCCTACGTACAGGCCTGAAGATTTGTTTCGACTGGATGCACGCACTGTCGTCGGTAAGTCCAAATGAGTCTCGAGCATGAGTGAGCCTCGCTGACGGCTCAGTGACCGGAGGGCTTGGAAGCGTCGGTATAGGCCTAGCCAGGACACTCTCATACTACGGAGCTGATGTGATTCTGGTCGATCTTCTTCCCTCGCCATCAGAAGAAACAATGAGTGCGTGTCGGGCCAGCTCGATTGATGGGCTAAGCTGATCGTTTTGTAGAGATGCTGAAGACGGTGGCGTCGACTCACAAATGTGAGGTATCATACATTTCGTGCGACGTGACCAGCGAGGAGAGCGTCTCAGACGCTTTCCAGAGGATCGAGTCGACCGCCGTGAGCCCCATTAGAGGCCTGGTAGCTTGTGCAGGGCTATCAGGGCGCTGTCCAGCAGTCGACTATCCCGTTGACAACTTCCGGAAGATCATGGAAATCAATGTCACTGGAACGTTCCTTTGCGCCCGAGCTATTGCTCGGATCATGCATCACCAACAGGTATCCGGAAGCATTGTCATGTTTGCCAGTATGTCTGCGACGAATGTCAACAAAGTAAGTAGCAACGCAAGGTGTGACCGTCGATGCTGTATTGCTAACGTGCCGAAGGGAGTCGATACTTGCGCATACAACACATCCAAGTCCGCTGTGCTCCAGCTTGCCCGTAGCCTGGCTGCAGAATGGGGCAATGATGGTGAGCATCCTCCGATTCGAGTGAACACAATCAGTCCAGGGTACATCATGACTCCAATGACTCGACCAACGTTTGAAGAATTCCCAGAACTGCAGCAAATCTGGCAGGAAGGAAACATGCTAGGCCGCATGTCCACAGTAGACGAGCACCAATCGTCGGTAGTGTTCTTGCTATCCGACGGAAGCTCGTACATGACTGCGACAGACTTGCGAGCAGACGCTGGGCACTGCTCCTGGTAGATGATACAGAGAGAGAGAGTCTTTGCAGCCTGTAGATGTAGAACAGCGCAACCATCTTGCCTGCAATATTGCGGTAATCGGGCAATGCTTGAGTCGATCCCTGCCCTTCAAAGCCAAATTACCCGGTCCGGGATTTGTCGGCACCGAGCTAGACTCCGTTCGTGCTTCACACTGACCACAACAGCCCCAGTGCTCGATGATATAAATGTCTGGCCTTGGACATATTCGCGAGGCTGTGTCCAGGCTACACTTAACGTGAAAGCCATAAAAGAAGACGGAGGTAAGTTTGTACCGGAGGAACAAACGCCCAACATGTTGCTGATTAATGCTCTGAACAGCTTGGAGCACGAGGTCTCTTTGACTATCACCCGTGCAAGAGGCTCGATCCAGAGAAAGAAGGCCAAGATCCCCAGCATCACGGTTTCGAAGATGGGAAGTAACTCCGAGATCAATGGTGGGCGCGAAAATGGTTCCACTTCCGGTATACCAATTGCGCTTTGCGGAAAACAGCCTTCGATGGCGGCAGCATTCGTTGAAGGCATGGCACCCGAATATGATGGTGAGTACAGCAATCAGCTTTCGCACAGTGCCAGATGTTGACGCGCACCAGTCGTTCATGTATGCCATAACGCTCCAATCGCTTTATCGGAGCTGCCCGCCCTCTTCAACGGCGAATTTCCATGTCCAGCGTCTGGCAAAGGCAGCAACTTCAACAACGCTGACCCGAGAGTTCCTAAAGCGATCTTTGTGGGCGGTGGATTTACGCAATACGAGCTGAACCAAATTCGGAAGAATGAAGACATCTGCTCGGTGCCCATGATTTTTCCAGATCCTCAAACAAGGCCAACAGGAAACGTTCCTCCTCCGATGGATCGAATTGTTGCCAGAGTCAAAGCCAGACTTGGGGAACTTAGGATAGGCAAAGACGATACCGATACTTTGGCCAAGTTGTATGACCTATAGCTGGCGGTATCCAGTAGTGGGCGCATGAAGATGAGGAAAATTTACCGCTGTCCGTGAATTCTTTTTGATCAGTCTTCAAGAACTCAAGCGGCAGCAGCCGGCGGCGGCTTGCGATTGTACTGCACAGCTTTGTGGCCCCTTTCCTGTCCAGGACGAGTGCCGTGACCATCCCTAAAGCAGTTCTGACAGTAGATGTCGTTGTCACAACCGAGACAGCGTACCTCGCCATCTTCGTTGCAGATGCAGCACCAAGAATCAATATCTTCATTTGTGTACGTGGGCAGATTTGATTTTGGTTTCAGTGATGCTTGAATGGTAGGTTTTGTCGCTGAGGGTTTATTTGTGGGTGTCGACGGCAAGTCGAGGCCTATCACTGCAAGCTTTGAGAAACGAGCTTCGAGCTCGCTGTCCTCATACGATGGCGGATCAGGACTTGACGAGTTTGGTGTCTCTTTCAGCTGAGATGGCGTGGAAGGAAGTTGCAAAGAAGAGCCCTCCTGTCCGGGCCCGGAATTTTCGTCAGCGCCGTATTTCTGCTCCAGCTCCAAGTCTGCGAGGACTTTCTTGATGTATTCGTTGGCGTCAGCTTCATATTTCTGATCATCACTCTGGCGACTTTTAGAGTCGTCTTCATCATCTGCGTGTTGCTTTGGCTCATTCGTTTGTTCCTCTGCCTCATGTGAGCCACCAGACTGGGCTTCTGACGGTTCGGGCAGTGCTTCTTTCGCCTCTCTCAGCAAGGAATCAATGTGTTTAGGATCTTCGGGGTCAAGCCAAGCCAGTTTGCCTCCTTCACTTGGCCCCAACTCGGCGAGAAGTTCTTCAAGAGTCTGCTCGTCTTCCGGCTGCTGCTGCCACTGGCGGATGGGATCCTGTTCTGAGGCCACCTGGTCACGGGTCTCATTTGTCAAAGCAGTCACCGCATCTGGACCGGACTTCGAGGCGGATGAAGTCTTCACACGCGCCACTGGAGACTGACCAGCGCTCAGCACATCTTGTGAACTTGGCAGATTGCCCTCGCGCAGTTGTTTGAGACGTTCTGCCAACTTGTCCTCTCGTGTCTGTGGCGTGCCTGTCTGAACGTCGATGGTGCTAGATTCCTGCTCAAGCTTGACCGAAGACGGCTTTAAAGCATTCAGACGCGCCAAAAGGTCATCGTCTCTGCCTGGCATAATGCGAACGATTATGCGGAAGAATTCGCGAAGAAAGAACGCGTCGCAGTGGATGTTGAGGTCGAAGGTGGAAGACGGTGATGTAATACTTGGCAAGTGTAGCTTTGATTCGGCGCGGTCAATATTTCATGCTTGACTGCATCAATAACGCCAAGGCTGTTCAGCGCGAGTTGTTGACTACCTGCTCCGATCCACTTTCTCTGCTTAAGCATCATCCAATATCTCTCTAGCATCTCTAGCATTCCCGTCCTCTCCTCAACTGCCGCTCTTTGATCGGTCCTTCCAGTGTGCAAAGTGAGCACGATGACAAAAGGAAGTAAGGATGACGCACTGCTCGAGATAGCCAATGACATTCTTCAGCACCACAACCTCCGGGCAATAGCCTGCCAACGCCTGCAAAGATTATGGGCAGGCTATGGGCATATCTGCAGCATCGAAGCAGTATCGACGGATGATAGCGTTAGCAAAACACCTCAGTCACTGATCCTGAAATGCGTCACGCCTCCAACATCTACCAAAGCCAAGGACGAAGGACATCTCCGAAAACTCATTAGCTACCAGGTGGAGCAGTATTTCTATTTACACCTGGCCCCTAAAAGTCCTCCTACGGCCGCCATGGCAAAGCGCCTTGCTGCTCCTGCTGAGCTCCACTCTCATGAACCCTCCATTTCTATGATTTTGACAGACCTCAAGCTGGACTTTCCGGTCGCTGGAGAGAAACGCGGTATGCTCAACGGCACTCAAGTTCATGCTGCCTTGAAATGGCTTGGCACCTTCCATGGTTACTGGTGGAAACACCGCGATGTGTTGAGAGAACACAAGCTTCGTCTGCCACCATTAGAAGAAGCCTCAAAGTCGACAGGTGATGTGGGATCGAGCGAAGGTGTAAGTATGCTAGGCGGTGGCACTATTGGTTTTCATCTTATCTTAGTTGTCTCACATGTCTTATAACCGATCTTACATCGCGAGGGCGATTTCGCGACATCTGCTAATGTCTATGCTCCTCCTAGATTTGGCTGAATGGTGGGTACACGTAAGTCATCTGCTCTAATTCTTCCTTCATCCTCTAATATGGCCGAGTGCTCTTCGTGGACTGAGACTGCTGCTTGTCTAACTTGCATGACCAGATATCTGGCTACTCGGCTCAAGGAGTACAACGACTTGAAGCTAGAAACTGAATCTGAATGGAGACGGGCACTCTGCGAGCCTTCTCGGACTGGCAAAAGCGTTGCCGAAATGGTCAGTGAACAGAGCAGTTGTAATTGCCGATATTACCCATCGCTGACATCCAGCTCGCAGGTAGCACAAGTCCTAACGCCATCACCGTCCCCAGATTCAAAGGGCTCTGCAATCGCTCCTTACGAGACTCTCATTCACGGCGATGTAAAGTCCGAGAACCTCTTCAGCTCTACTGATGGAAAGACAGTGGCATTCTACGACTTCCAATACGTCGGTCTAGGGCTCGGCGTGTGTGATTTGGCGAAGCTCTTTACTGTCTCGGTTCCGATCGAACTTCTCACACGAACCGACCTGACAGAGACTGATCTCTGCCCGATGTGCGATGGCGAGAAGGCTCTTTTGGAAGCATATCGCGACGTTCTCGAACGGGAGTCTGGCAAGCTGTACCCTACTGACGAACTACACATGCACTGGAATACCGCTCTGATAGACTGGCTACGATTTCAGGCAAGCTGGGTAAGATTGTGGCGAAAGAGTTCAACAATGCAGTCCATGCTGACCTCTGGCAGGGCTTCTGGGGCAACACCGAATGGCTGGAAGCCCGAGGGCGACACATTCTCAACGACCCAAACTACATGACCTGGCTGGCTCAAATGGCTACACAGACAACAACGTGAGAGCAGTGCCACTGGAACCCTTGGTGATACCACCATGAAGTGTCGCCTGTCTTGGACGTGCGTTCGTCATCGGTCGCGCTCTTACCTTGTGCAGAACAAGGCTGTGCCCATGCATCTGCATCTTGGCATTACTCCGAACCGCCTCGCCGGCGCCCAGGAACAGAAATGTCCTACGCACCACAATACCAATAAGCAAAGTCCAAGGACCCAAGTGCTGAGATACCCAGTCAAGTGCTTATGCAGACCAGGAACGACGGTACGAAGTCATCGGTATCCGACAGATATTTAAGGTTCATCTTCGTCTCAATCCAAGTCGAGCAACATCAACCCAGTCCAGCGTCTCAGCATACCATGTAAAGCCAATTTCGGAAAAGTAGGAGAGTCCACCTACCGAACATCGACATACGTAGTCAAGAGGTAAGGTAAGGATATCGCTTTCGCACCCACGTGTCGAGCACCACCATCTATCGCATCCTTCGTCCACGTTCCTCCTTGCACCTCTCCTCCTGCTCTCCCATCGCCCTCTCCTTCCTCACCTCACACCAATCCCAACGCGACCATGTTTCCCACCATCGCTCTCCTCCCCCTCTTACCCTCGCTCGTCCTAGCAGACTTCTGGATCGGCAATTGCGCCTCATCTTCCAGCACTCCCCAAGATCCCAAAGACATCGCCCTCCCGGGCTCCGATCTAGACTGCAACTACAAGGCCTACCCAGGAAACGGAGACATCTGCAATTCCACCCAATTAATCGACACGAAAAATAATGGAGGCGTTTGTCCTGGAAACGATGACAATAGAAGTCTAAGTTTTTGCGGGATTGAGTTGGTGGGGAGTGGATGTCCGAGTAGTTTCCAGATAAGTGAGTTGAGTCGACCGAGGGGAGACAAGAAAGCTACGAGAAAGGGAATTTTGCTGACGCGAGTTTGATGCAGATCTACGAGATGATTGTGGCGATGCTGCACTCAAGGATGGAAAAATTCCTGAAGATGGATTCTTTTATGGAGATCTGATTGATACTGCGAAGAATAATATTGCGGTTGGGAGATGTGTGTATGAGCAGCCGACTAAAGAAGAGGATGAGAAGTGTCCGGCTGGTGAGGGAGGGGAAGGGGATGAGACAAGTTGTAAGACGTTTATTAGGTGTTATACTGGGATGTATGGAAGTGGTGAGGTTTGTTGAGAGCGACTGGGCTCAGTATGAGTCGTTAAGGCCAAACAGGTCAGGACAAGGCTTTTCTCGCCTTCACCGAGGAAATTGGGAACGGGGATTCGCAATGACAGGTAACGGTGTAATGGGATGAACGGAATAGACTTCTGCATCACTACGATCATCCGAAAGTACAATCACTATCGTACCTCCCACCACACTTACACGAACCTCTCCACTCACCCATCAATATCATCAGCACTCTTCGCCAAATCGAAACTACTACAAACACATCTCCGATCACCCGAATTCCTCTTCTGATAAGCATACCCAGTAAACGAACAGGCAGCATCACAATTCTGCGTTTGGTCGACGCAATAGTCCGCATCCGCTGCTACACAACCCCAAGCTCCCTCACCTTTACACTTCTGAAGATCAAAGTCTCCACACTGCGTACCTTGAATGGTCGGTGCATCAGGAGGAAGAGGTTGAGGTGGGAAAGGAGGAGGAGGTTCAGGGAATGGACGTGGAGGAGGACCATATTGCTCGCTCGACAGACGGGCGTCGTAGAAGGAGCAGACGCATTGGTTCTCGTTGGAGCTGAGAAAATGCCTGTGTCAGGGAGATGTGTGATATCATTCGTGAAGGGGTCTAGCATACTTCGCTTTCTGGTAAGGATAGAATTGACCACCGCATTGTCGGAAACCATCTGACCGTTGACAGCCCGTGCAATAATACCGATGCATTTGAGATGGTGTGAGCCTCTGTTTTCGATGTCCGATGGTGCAGGCTATTTCCTTGTGCCTCTCAAACTCTCAAATCTTGAAGCAAGCTTCCGGCAAAGAGCCGAGAGTGTCATCCAGAACAAGACTTCATTGTTATGAGGGGCCTTTTTCCGCGTGGCGAGAAAGAGCAGTGACTTCACTCACTATCAAATAGTGGAAATGTCATTCACATCATTGTTTATCGCAGATTGAGGACCGTGCGGGTGTTGTGCGTTGGAAGAGTTCTGTGTTTCTTTTCCCGCGCCACGCGGCCGACAATCGACAATTGCTTGTGTTCGCCGACAACAACATCTCACACTGTCCGCAATTGTTCTCGCAGTGACATTTCTGGTATCGATACTGGAGAGCTGGAGGGATAAGACCACGCGGCGGTGACATCTTTGATATCTCCCGCCTCATACGCCGCTCGCTCGCTCTGTGCCGCTCACATCCGACCTCGCAACTTAGCCCACCCGTGGCTTGACTGGCTTGACTTCAACCGCGCAAAGCAACGAGCAGCAAATCGACGTGGGAGAGGCTCGGTCTGCTTCTGCTCCGGATCTTCAGAATCATCATTGATTCCACTGCCGGCGAACCAGATCTACTCCCGATTCCACATCAGGTCACTCGCATCTGTATTTGCCGCACTGCGATCTGCTTATCTACTCTACATACATTGCACTTTCGCCTCAACTCAGCTCGCAGTAATCGCAGTAACCACACTCGCTGACCGGACATCGCACGACCAGCCCAGCTCCGCATTCGCACACCAAGAGCAGCAACCCGCATTCGACGACTCCGCATCTGACGACTGGCCTGGCCTGCACCTTACAACTATCCATGTCAGCTGTGTGAGCCTCAGCCTGCACTCCTTTGCTTTGCGCTCATTCACGGCACCACTTCGCATCTGGTCTAGACTGGCGGGGCTCTTGATTGAGTCTGTCGCTTCAGTGATTGTCTCTGCCGCAGACAGCACCACCGGCCACGCCTGCCCGCCATGTCGTCGACAACATCCGCGACGCCGTCCGCCACACCCACCGGCAACAGCAGCAATGGCGGTAACAACGGCCCCACGAGCTCGCCGCTGCTCTTCTTCGTCGCTCTGGGATTCGGTGTGGTATTCACTAACCTATGGTATGCCTGCCGCTGTCCGTCCGCTTCCGCGAGGTTTAGCCTTACTATGATGAAATCAATGCTAATTTATGTCGCCCTGCAGGATCATTGTCGGCGTAAAATATTGCTTCAGATATAACCAGCGCAACCGCGCCGCACGTGCTCTCAATGAGAATGGCGAACCCATCGACTTGGCACAAATGCCGAATCCAAGGCGAAGACGGCGGGAGAAGAAGTTGATGTCTATGGAAGAGGTCAACGAGAGATTCCCATTGACCAAGTACAAAGTATGGCGATCGTCGCGAGAGGCGCAAGGCTTGCCAACAGAAGGAGGTGTCACTGCGCCACCAAGTCGGGCTGGCAGTATCAGAGGAGAGGATGTCACGATCGAGACGTTCGGAAAGCAGTCAACCGATACTGCACGGCCGCAGACCGCGCTTAGCATAGCGCAGCAGGACCATGCGAACGCAGGAAATGTCATACCCACATCGCCTCCAGCTGACGCTGCAGCGACTACAGAGAAGGCACCCGAGAAGGTCACCATCGAACAAATGGAGCATGCTCGGAGGGCACCCGACAGGACCGACTCCATGGCTACCGATATGGATGAGGATGACGACGACCCGATTCGAGAGGCAGCTCCTGCAGAGATGCTGGCTGCACCTGGTGATACATGCGCGATCTGTTTGGACACGCTTGATGACGATGATGATGTTAGAGGTCTGACCTGCGGCCACGCTTTCCATGGGTCCTGCGTGGACCCCTGGCTTACTAGTAGGAGAGCATGTTGTCCTCTCTGCAAGGCAGACTATTACGTACCGAAACCGCGGCCGGATGGCGAAGACCTCAATGCTGCGACGGGCCGCAGAGGAAGACATGGCATGCCACAGCAGCCGCAATCCGCATGGATGGGAGGCCGAGCAGGCGGGTTTCGACCACGATTCTTATTCACAGGGCCACGCCTCTTCGTTAGCGACTCAAATCGTGGGCAGACTCATCCTACGCCCGCACAGATGGAACGTGCACGGCGAGAACAAGAGCTCGAGCAAAACCCCATAGCCGCGCAGCCATCGGGCAATCAGCGCAGCTGGCGATCGCGGCTACCGAATATCCCTCGCTTCGGACGACGGAATCAGCAGAATGGCGAGCATGGCGCCGTCGAGCAGACTGGCATTACGGCTGGTCAACTCGAGGCAGGCACTCGCTGAGTGTGCGTTGCCACCTTACCTTTCCATCTCCGATTGTACATTTACCCAGCAATCCCCGGCGGACATCTTGAGCTTCTCCAGGAGGGACAACGACCTTTGATCTGAGCGAGGGAACGACCACGAATAATGTGAAACGACGACTCTTCTTCTTTTTGATTTCTTGAACTTGAGCTTGAAGCGATATGCATGACAGCATCGCCACTCGAATAGACTTATCACGACTTGACCATCTTGTCATCAAGTCGCGAAGGAGTTTTTGCAGGCGCGTAGCACGGGCGGATGCCTTTGCTCGGTGCCAGGCGAGGAAGAGATAACAGATTCTTTCAAGGATTTTATGCATTTTTGCAAGCCCGTCCTACTAAGATGGGCGTGGAGGCATTTTATCTCTCAGCTAGCATTGCATAGCGGAGGCGCATTGGCGCAGAAGGAAAGGGAAGAGTACTGGTTTAAGTCAGGAATGAGTGTATATAGTTGGAGATATATTCACCATGATTATCATGCTCACGTCGCTCCAAGTTTCCGCCTTCTTCCCCATGGACTTCTTGGCGTGGTTGCCATCTTTATCAATTGTGCACGACCTGCGGCAAGTGCCTTCTTTCAGGGCACTATAGTATGGGCTTTTCAGCTCCAGCTCAGAGAATGCGGAATGACTGGCGCACGCATGCACGCACGCACGAAAGTGATTGAGAGAATGAGAAAGGTGGGGCTGCTTTGAAACTGGTATATCATGCTATCAGAACTTGCACTTCTACGCTCGATATCGCCAATGCGCTTTCCCTACCTATCCGGCATTTTCTTCTTGCCAGAGGTCTCGAGTATCTCACGTCTACTCCTGAGCCAACTCCTGCCCCTCCTTCAAGCCCTCCACAACCAAAGGCTGACCCTCAGCTCTCTCGTAAATATCACGTACGTCCTCAGTCATGGTCTCGAAGTGCGAGCTAGCGTCGTAAGATCTGCTGATGAAGATGTTGTCGTCCTTGCCGTTGGACAAAGGCTCGTAGATTGGGATTGGTGGACCCATGAACTGCTCTTCTATTCTGCCGAGACGCTCAAGACCGGGTTGGAGCTCGAGGTGGTGGTTTGCATTGGTCTCGGCGATGGTGCTGACGATAGCGATGTAGTAGCCCTTGGGGCAGACGTTGTGGGTTGAGGAGACGACGGCAACGTAAATGTCTGGTATAAAAGTTAGGTGGGTGTGTGTTTGAGTTTCAGGAGAGGTGTTTCACCAACCATGCTTTCTGCCAACTTGCGATTGTGGAATGATGAGCTGCAGTGAGTCCGCGTTGTCGGTCTTATCAATTGGGTGGTTGAGGATGCAGATAGCCTTGAGAAGATGTCCAGATACGCGACACTTGTCTGGGAAGTAGGATGGGTCGGCGATGATCTTCTTGCACTTGGTCTCGAACTTCATGCCTTCGCCCTCTTCTCCCCGCTCCTTCATGGTAGCTCTAATACCAGAGACCTTGCCGCCGTCATACTTGACCTCGTCAACATTGGCGTTGAGCATGTAGGTACCACCGTAGATGGCACTGAGCCGAGCAAAGCCTTGTGGCAGCTCTCCCAGACCGTACAGAGGGTAGATATATGGGCTCTTTCCGTATCTTGCCATGCTGTTCACATAAAGTCTGATGCGCTCGACGCAGTCCTTAGCTGCGCCCTTGCGGTCGATGTAGTCGTCCGTCGGGTAGAGGGCCATGCTGTGGCCAATGAAGTCGCGAGTTGATGCCTCGAGGCCATACTTGTCGTATACTTGCTTCATGGTTGTCTGTGCGAGGTTCATGCCTACCAAATGTGAGTATAGCCCGCGCCAAATATATCCCTGCCCTTATGCCATACCATTGTGTGTGCTTGGATTCTTCTCATCAAAGTTGCCGACCCACTGCAAGAAGTTTCTCGCTCTCCTCTTCTCAAATATGCCCATGAGGGGGCTCGAAAGAGCCTCACTGGCATTGCTGGGCACTTTGGCGACTGTCGCCTTGGCCCCAGCGTTCTGCTGAACATAGCTGCCAGCAATCTGCTTGAACTCGATGTAGCGTGTGACGTCGGTCGAGACGAGAATGTTGGTGAGCTCTCCGTTTGCCATCAGGAGCTTGGGCACGAGATCGATATTCCAATCATTGGGACGTCCATACTTCTTCCACGGCTCTGAGCCCTTTTCGTAGTTTCCATACTTCTTGAACATTGTTTCGAGGTTGATTGATGCTGCCTCGCCGCCATAGTGGTCGTTGCGGTCCATGTGCAGCACTTTCTGGCCCTTGACGGACAGCACTCCAGAGAGGATGCATTCTGTCAAGCCCGTGCCAAGCACCACGACATCGTACTCTGGTGCAATCTCATCCATGTTGGCGGTATTTTATTCAAATTTTGTTGCTTTCTTTCTGGCGGTCAACAAGGTATGATAGAGTGGAATAGTTCGCATCTGCACGCCAACAAGCTCCAAACCCCACGTATCAAGCAGAGTGGGTCCTGCCTTAGGTACTAGCGGGCGGCAGACGAGGACAGGGTCACACTATATTACAACGGCTGCAATGGCCATACTTTGACAGCCTCCTTCATTTCATACAAGGCTCAATCGTTACTCTGCATACTTCTCCAGACCATATACGCATTGCTCGTACTTCATGCATAGCGGGGATCCGATATGCGCGGATCTCCCATATCATCAGCGCTCATACCGCCAGGATCAAATCTGCAGAGCACAGTCGACTCGCATATCTGCGCAATAATATTCGGGGCATGAGTCTACCAGGTCAACGGGGGCTTGCATGGCGACAGCACTGGGCGTAGCCATCAAGTGTGTATGATCTGGATCTGATGCGACTGGATGTGTGGGTGCGAACCACAGGAATGTCGTGCGGCCCTCGACATCGCCTGCCCGGCCCGTACTGGTACTGGAGGATATGCGAGGCTCGTCCTCAGGACCCTTCTACATATGGACAGTCGCAAGTGTTGAATGCACTGCAATCGATCTTTGACAAATGTCTTTTGCTTCTCGCCCTCGAAGGTATCTTACCGTAACAGGAGGGGCTTAATGTTTTCTTACTGTCTTCTACCTGGCTATCTCTGCTCTCTGATGGCATAACATTCAGAGTCACAGATCCGACTCCTGGCGAGTTGTTGCAGCATGCTCTATTTGGCTGGTGTCTTTCTTCAAGACTCTGACCGAAGACGAGACGTGTTCGAGATTGTCCACCGGGCGACCATCTCGTGCCGCATCACTGTCTTTCACGTCTTTTCGAGGATCGTTCGACAAGTCTCTGAACATCGTGCAAGTCACCTCTTGGATGTGCAGTCTTCTGGCCTGCCCGTGCTTCCCAACACAGCATAGGATGTACAAAATCGGGTCAATGTACGTCGCATGCAGTCTTCCGGGCTATTCACGCCTCAGCCTGGTCTCGTGTCATCTTCATCGTGCCGATAGCCATTGCGCTTGCTATGCTGTCAAAACCACCTCGATGTGGGTCCATCGTTTGGTTCCTCAGAGCCGACGTGTCGCGAACTGTCAATTGGTCACAGCGGTGCAGTGTACCTGAGAAGACTGTTCATGCATCTGCAGAATGTCACGAAAGATGACTCGGGAAGCATGGCAGAGAAGGGGTGTAAGCAAGTCGACGTCAACAGTGCGTCCCGACAGACGTTGGCGAGGTTGGCAGATGAGATGTGGCTTGTGAAGACTGTGGAGAAAGACCGTCTCCCCGACGTTCGCTGGAGTGCAGATCGAGATTTGTATGCGACATCTCGCTGTGCGACCCATTCTGGCAATCATGCTTCTCGGCACCTGGCAACTCGGATTTTCTTTCTGCAGCAACGCCACGCAGTCAGAGCCGTCGCGTGTGGAGGAGCGAATGAATGCTGAATACAGGACTTATCATGGTGGTAATGTGCACATCGTCGGCATCATCCAGGCAAATGCAGCGAGCAGTGAATGGAGTAGGGCAACGTAATAGAAGAAAAGGTTCTTTTGGGGACGTCCGAGCGACCGGAGCAGGCAGGTGCCTTCGGACGCTGCTCCATCATTTTCGGAGCTTCATCCGAATTGCATGAGGGCCAGGCTTCGAGCCACATACTTTCACAACCAAGTAGTGTTAGGCCACATCATTGGAGAACAATCCACCACCTGCAACTCTTTTCAGGAGGCTGAATGGTTTTCACTGCAAGCAAAAGAAGTCATCGTTGGTCAGGTCGTTTCAGGGATTCTGAACGATCAAGCTGTGTGCAGCCCAACCGAGCGTCTACAACCACCAAGCCTGGTCTGTTCGTCTCCCTCTGACGAACAATACATCGTGGCGTACGCAATACACGACTACACTCCACTATCCGCCGCAGCAATGGTCGACGGATCGAAGAAACAAAACCCTCGACGAACGCAAGTGGCCAATGCTTGTCTAGCATGCAGGAGTGCTAAGTTGAAGGTCCGTTCTGATCGGGATCCAGTCTTCGGCTGAAGGCTGGCATCTGTGGTCAATGTGCTTATTTACTTCGGACAGTGCTCCGGAGGACACCCAACTTGTTCTCGCTGCAGTTCCAGAGACATTGACTGTATGTACGATGTCAGTGAGGTACGTCTGTGCGCAATCCCTGATATCTGCAAAGGATCACGACGATCCTGAAGCATGACTGAAAGTCATGCCTCACCGCCCTCCGGATAGTGATCTGACCTCGCCGTAGGGGATGACGAAAAGACAGCAGCTACGTCTGGACCTCCACGAGCAGAAGGACGAACTTGACCGGGCCATGTCCCTCCTCAACCACCTGCAGAAAGGAACCGACCAAGAAGCGACCGAGATGCTTGCTCGGCTGAGGATCGGCCAGTCCATCGAGTCCGAATATCAGCGAATACAGGCCCCTCACGCAGACGGCTATGGCAGCAATAGGAGCCTATCGTCTTCATACTCTCAGGGTCCGAGCGATCCTATGGACGACGACCTGAGCCGACAGAATCGTCGCTTACTGAGTCTGCTGACACCGCAGATGCACGCACACCGCTGCTCGAATGACGGCAATGACAGGCGGTCGAACCCTTCGAGCGCCAGCAATTCAATATCGCACGCCGTGCACGACTGGATGAGTGCTGGTGATGGGAACATGACCTGGGCATCTGAGGACTTCGCCAACACTGATCCTCAAACCCTCGAATCGACAACGCGACACCCAGTCTCTGACCACGAGAGTCCGCAGAACTACTACACCCATCAGCAATGGTCGGAGAGATGAAACTTGGTGAATCATTCACCTCGAGTTGGCACAATGAGCAACGAGACGCGACGTCTTGACCACGATCAGGTGCTGTGCTCCTTTCGCGCGGAGATCGAGATCATGGCAAGGCGGCCTCCAGGAGATAGGAAACGTTGTCAGCATGACTACAAACAGCCAAAGCGACCATCGTTAGTATCATCGCCATGCTTTACTCGTAAGCGTGAGCGCATAGGTCTCCATGAGAACGGTTCGAAGAATGGTCACGCTGCAGTACACAAATTCTCCGGAAAGCAGAGGTGGAACTATTTCTCGCGCGAACGAATAGAAGATGCCAGCAGACACCAGCGACTGGAATTTGAAAACTGTTCATAGGAATCACACGAGTGAACTGGCGGTAACGCGGCAAGGCGGCGCGCATGGGCACACAAAGGCCGGCAATACACAAAACCGAGGGTAGCGAAATAGAGGAAAGAATACTGGACCAGATCAAACGAGGCTCGCCGTCGTTGCCAATGGGTAATGTCAGATGTTGAACGAGCACAACGATGTCGGAAATTCAGCTGTCATTCATGAACAACAATGCGAGGATGATGAGAACAAAGCGCACTCGTCTCTTGTACCAATGTCCTGGTGGGGTAACAAGAGCTTGCGATGGTGATCGCTCGATGGACGTGTCTAGACTTGCCAAGAACATCAGGAGGTACCCGTTCGCATGAACAGCAAAAAAGCAAGGGAGAGAAAGAGATATACACGTCTTATTTTGACGCTGGGATTGAAGTCTTTCAACGGGCTGGAGAGCTTGTGAAGATCCAAAGCAAGCACTACATACTGTGGGAAAGATTCAGCCTTTCTTGTACATAGCCTGTTCACCGTTCCCTGAGTCCTCGCCCTCGGCCTCCTCGCCCTCCACTCCCTTACCCTCACCATCGTCGTTCACGCATGCATCCATCGGGAATACGATGAGCTAGCTCGAACGAGATTTTCTCTTCCATGCAGACACGTTTCTTCTAACACACAAATTGAGTTCCTGCAATGCGTAAGTTTACAATGATCTGTCAGCGTGTGGGAAAGCTCCCTGTGCAGAAACCCACAAATTTGCGAGAATGAGCGCCTCACATATAGGTGGAGAACATTCGGATGATATTGCCGCTGGCTCTGCCGCCAGTCGCTGGACAAGCCGCCGGAGCCCAAATGCTGGTCGCCGGGTGAAGTGTAGAATCCGAATCGATCGACTGGCGTAAAGGATAGGCAGGAAAGAAAGTTGACGTGCCATCGGGCGAGCATGACCAGCGCAATAATGTGAACATCATTAAAGAGAAATTTCGCTTATCTATCACATCACCTTCGCTTATAATATTCTCATTCACAAAGCCATCACCTTACTCCTCATCTTCTTCTTCCTCCTCATCCTCATCCATACCCTCAGCCGCGTTGACCTCAAAAGTCGGAGCCTGATCAACACCCACATAACTATCACACATCAAAAATAATGTCAACTCATGTTTCCCCGGCGTAGGAACCACAACTTCCAACTTCGTCTTCAATTCCCTTTGAATCGTGACCCTCTTAATCGCAAGCAAAGTCCTAGAACTCTCTCCTCCAACGACCAACCAGAAATTTTCCGTCTTGTCTCCAGGATAGAAAGGAGCGTGGACTTTCAGATTAGGTTCTTCGTCCTCTTCCAATTGACGAGTCAACGACACGTTCAAGTAAGAAGGTTGGCCAGATGTGATGTCTTCGGGATCTTCAAGTTCGAACTCCATATCGATGTTTGGGTAGCGTTCGTTGACGAAGTTCGCTGCATCAGCAAGTTGCGAATTCGAGAAGTTGAGACCGGACATGAGTGACTTGTAGTTAGGATTCTCGTCGGGATCCATAGCGTCTTGAAACTCCACGACATCCTTAATCCCAAATTTCTCACAGACTTGGATTTTGTCTTCAGAGAAATGTGGAATCTGTTTTAAAGGACTATCCCTATCCCACATGGCTTGAACGACCATTTGAGATATCTCCATAGCGGACATGGCATTCAAATACCCCTCGGAAGACAAGACATCGACGCAAGCGGAAAGGAGATTGAGAACTTTTCGGAGAATGAGTTCTTGGTCTTTGGCGAGGTCGAGAGGGAGTTGCATTCGAGAGAAGTGGGCTTGAAGGAGGACGAAAGCTTTGAAGTGTGGTGATTCGAAGTTTGCTTCGGAGAGTTTGACGGGGATGCGGTCGTAGATGCGTTGGAGAGCGTGCTCGTCGTGGCGGCGGATTTGTACGTCTTCGAATTCAGTGGCGGCGGTGACGATCTCGAGGATGCCTTTTAGCTTCGTGCCACGCTTGAGGGATAGGAGAAGTGTTTGCATCGTGATGAAGGAGATGTTGTAGTAGGCTGCAATCATGGCGGCGTTCAGTGGTGTGATCGTGTCTTCTTCCTCATCGAGCTCGATGATCTTGGCATCATTGAGGTCTTTGAGGGTCTGCTCCACTTGCTCGGAGAGGTAGGTGCTAAGCCCTTCGTGCGAGGTGTCAGTCAAGCCGTAGAAGCTTGGGTTGGCCAGGAGTCGTCGGTAGAAGTATGTGTAAGTGGTCCAGTCGACAGCATCTTGTGTTGACTCAATGGTCTTGGTGCTGATCTCTGTGACGAACGCGTCATGCATGTAGCTGAGCAGCTGGCTCTCGATGGGTAGTGCCTCGCCAAGGAACTTCTTGTAGTAGTTGCGCTTGACGTCTGGGCACATTAAGACTCCACGAGCATCTTTGTCTTCCGAAGGTCGGCCAGCTTTGCCGAACATTTGCAGAACGTCGCTGATGGGGTAGTCAATATATCGATGCTCTCGACCTTCGAAGAATTGGGTACCCATGACGATGACCAGGTGAGCAGAGCTCTGAATCTCCCAAGCGCAGTCTCTCGAGACCAGCATCACCTGCGCAGCACCTTGCTTGAATAGGTGCTCAGCGATGCGCTTGTCCGAGTCCGAAAGGGCTTCATGATAGTAAGCGATACCATGCGCCAAGCTCTCCGCGAGACTTCGCTCTTTAACCTTCGCCAGTACTGCCTCAAACTCTTCGCCCTCAGCGTGCAAGAATCTGTCTTCGTTGTCGTCTGCAACACAGGTTGCCAAAAGATCCTGCGCAGTGGCTCGAACCTGTTTCCTGCTTGGCACAAACACGATCGTTGGCTTCTCCGGTGCATACTGCAAGATGGCCTGGTACGTCGGCTTGGTCATGGCAAGCATGAGCGACGGGAAGTGGGGGATGTTGAATGTTTGCAGATGAAGATTAAGTGGCAGCGGTCGGTTGTTGGGGCCGAAGTTGAATATGGTGTGCTTACTGCAGCCGATCCATTCGCCTATATCTCTGGCGTTGGAGAGAGATACACTCAGTCCGACTGTGCGAAGGTCGTTCTCGAGCTGTGCTTTGATGGCCTGTGATCTCGACATGACGGCCTCGTAGATGTAGCCATGGTGTCCACCGAGCATGTGCAGATCGTCCGCAATGATCAGGCTGACGTTCTGAACGTTCTTCCGTCTTTGCCAGCCTCGAGACATCATGTCCCACTGCACCGGCGTAGCGAGAATAAGATCGCCTTCTGCCAACAGCTTCAGATCGCCTGTAGTCTCGCCAGTGAGCTTGACAACCGATTTGCCGCCAGCTATCGGTCCGAGTCTAGCTTTCCATGACTTGTGCTGGGCATCGACTTGCTCCTGGAATGGTGCAATGTATACTGCTCTGCCCGCATCCTTCTTCGTAAAGTGTCTCAGCAGGGCAAACTCCGCGCAAGTCGTCTTTCCACTGCCAGTTGGGGCACCAACAAAGACGTTGTCGTCAGACTGGAATAGCGCGTTGAACGTCTGGGTCTGTATCTTGTTGAATTGTGGCCAGTGATCGTAGAGGCCAACGAAATCTTCCCGCTTCAAAGCCTGCACTGGCAAAGGCTGCATGTCCAGAAGAGGCGTGTGCGGCGGGAATTTCTCAGGCAAAGCCAACTTTTGGAAGGACAGAGTGAGCTTGCTCTCAGCGTGCATCCACCTGTCGCTGAAGACGGAAATGAAGTAGTTAGGTGGCATTGGCTCGGTGATGGGCACCGTGAATTCGACGATGTGCTCATTCATTTCCGCAATGGCGTATTCTTTTCGCAGCAGGAATTGATCGTGGAAGAGAATATCTTCTCCATCACAGTCTTCAACCATGATCCACCAGTTCTCAGCACGGCCGTGAATTTGATCGTCCCACTCGAAATTTGGTGTCAGCGTAAGCTCGACTCTAAGCATAGACCGAGTGATGGGCTGACACTGTGCTTGGATATTCAACCTGGGGAACTTGGCGACCAGGTTGCATACTTGTCGTCCCTGCTTTGGCATACCCAAAAGCTCACCCATTCGAGGTGGATCGAGGTCGAAGTAGCTAGACCATGGCACGTCCATTCGCTCGGCCTTCTTGATGATGTCTGGCGAGCAATCTGAAAATTGTCGAAGAGGCGTCATTGTGGGCCACATGCGCTTCTCGGCCATCTTGCACAGGTCAAGAGCATCTTTGGCGACTTGCGACCAGCCTTTCTTGAGCGCAATCTCGAACATTGCTCTCAAGATACGACCTGCAGACTGAGTAACATAGACAAGATCTGCCATCAGGGCAAGACCTTCCAACTTCAGCCTACTCACATATGCCTGCAAAAGCACATTGATCTTGCAGTGCGGCTCATCAATAGTCTCCTTGACGGGGATCGGCACTCGGCCAAGCAGCTTGGCTAATTCGAGCTTCTCGTCCTGTCTGACCGGAATGTACTTGAACTCCTCGCTGAGCGCGAAGATCCTGAAAAGCTCAATCGGGCTGACGGATGGCTGAATGTGCATGTTGTAAGTCAACATACTGGCATGCGTGATGTAGTAGTGACTTGCAACTCGGCCAAGATCGGTTGACTGGAAGCGCCCAGTCTTCTTGTCATACTTGACCAGACTAGCTTTCTCCAGGACTGCAGCAGCAGAATGGATGAGGTCGACACGCTTTTGCTCAAGCGTCTCGTCCTCTTCGTAGTCTGCGCCGACTTGATACAGTGCTGGCGACCGCAGCATTCGCACGAAGAGATAGGTGTAGCCAAGCCATTCGACACCTTCGTCACGAGTTCGGACATTGCCAAGCACGATCTCAGCATTCAGATTGTCTGCCAATCTCGACACGAATTGCGACTCGATTGGTAGTTGCTGATTGAGCAGAGACAGGTAGTACTGAATCTCTGCTTGTGTGGTGATGATGATACCTTCTCCGTAAGTATCGTACTGCGGACGACCGGCACGACCAAGCATTTGCAGCACGTCCTGAGGACTTAGCTCTACCCAGGAACCCTTCTCAGGTGAGTAGATCTGTGTACCCTTGATGATGACCGTATGCGCTGGCAAGTTGACACCCCAGGCTAGAGTCGCAGTGCAAACCAGGACTTGAATTTCACCAGATGCAAAAAGATCCTCGACTGTGGTTCTGTCTGCTCTGCTCATACCAGCATGGTGAATACCGAAGCCGTACGGAAGAACATCCTTGAGATCAGCGTTCGCAACAGTCTCCGATTCTTCACGCAGAATTTCTCGACTTGCCGCATCGCTTCGGATGATTTGTCCAATTGTATCTGCTTCCAGCGCTTTATCACGAATGAACTTGGCGGTCTTGGCGGTCTCTTTTCTCGAGTGGACGAAGATCAGCATCTGGTTCTTGTTCTGCCCAACTTGCTCTAGGACCTTGGTGTAGCAGACCTCGTTCATGGTCTTGAGCTGTTTGATCGCCTTCTTGTCTGTGACGCCGATAAACTCCTGCTTGAGAGGGCAAGGTCTGAAGGTGCCGTCGAAATGATAGAGGTCTTTCTGCGGGTCCACTCGAAGGAAAGTAGCCACATCTCGGTAGTTGGGCAGAGTAGCTGACAGACCAACAATACGGACGGGATCGCCAGTTTGTTCTGTTCGTCTGATCGTTCGTGACACGATGCTCTCCAGGACCGGACCACGATCATCGTGGAGAAGATGAATCTCGTCAATACATATCAGGCGAACCAGGTTGGTGTAGCTGGTGTCAGTGGCCTTGCGAGTGATGACATCCCACTTCTCAGGCGTTGTTACAATGACCTGCGTGTCTGCAATTTGCTGCTTGGTAAGTTGTCGGTCACCAGTGAGTTCAGAAACTGTGATACCATACGACTCAAGACGCTTGCCAAAGTTGCCGACCTGCTCTTGCACCAAAGCCTTCAGAGGTGCGATGTAGATGATCTTGAATTCGTCCAGGTTGATCTCGCCTGTGGTTGGATTCCTGTGCTTGCCAATCTCGCGGAGCATAGTAAGCATGGCCACGTTCGTTTTACCAGAACCAGTGGGGGCACAAATCAACATGTTGCCATCATCCTCGAATGCAGATGCGTAACATTCGGTCTGGATTCGGTTAAGTGATTGTGATGTGCCAAATCCAGTTCGTGCCCACGCCGGAAGATCAGCTGTGGGAATAAGAGGCTTCTCGCCAGGGATCTGCTTTCGCTTCGGTGCTGGAACATGGATTTCTTCGTAGCCTTTGAATGTGCGCTTTGTCGATCCTTGCGGTAATCGTACGTTCTGGTTGGTCATGAGGTGATTGCCTTGGTCGAACTTCAGGTCGTCCAGATTCAAAGTCTTCCGTGGCTGCAGACCACCAACCAGTCCTTCCTTCTTGACCTCGTCCTCGTCCTTGACCTCGAGCTTGGCATCAAGCTGCATAGGATCAAGCTTGACTTGCAGCTTGGGACCAGTTTTCTCCGGAGCAGCATCTCGCCCTCGCAACTCCTTCAGGATGCTAGCATGTCCTGCATTGACCATCTCCTTCTCAAATGCGACTCTAGATGCATCGTCTTCAGCCACTTTTCGCCATCGCGTGACCCAGATGATCTTGTCCCTGTTCTTCACAAGCTTTCCAACAAGTTCGTGGTGCTCGTAATCAAACAGCTCCATCAAATCGTTCTCAACTTCACGAAGTGGCTTCTCTTCTCCAGCCTCATCCACACCAGACATGATGCTTTCCGCCTCTCGGGTCTTCTCGGCCTGAATATGCGCATCGTCGTAGATCTGCCCTATCTGTCGTTGCAGCCAATACGCATCGATCTCATGTGCAGGTACGAAGTTCGGATCGCTGTCCTCTTTTTCTCGTCGCCGGGGCCGGCTTTCAATCACCATACCGTCATCCTCTTCTTCGTCTCCACCATCAGCATCTGGAGGTGGACCCGCACCGTCTTCAGCATCTTCTTCTGCACCAAGGGGAATTTCGTCTTCGGAATCTTCGCCTTCGTCTCGGACCTCAAAAGTCTGCCCAGCATTCTCGTCATCGTCCTCATCGCCGAAGTCGACAGCCACACCTTGCTGATCATCCAAATCCGCATCTTCGTCATCCTTCATATCCTCATCCTCATCTTGAGCATCATAATCCGTAATCTTCTTGCCCAGATTCACCAGCTGATTGAATTCTTTGCTCGAAGTCGTGATACCAAGAATATCGTCGATTTCCTTCTTCTTGTCGAAGTCTTTCATGCCAGGATCCTTAAGATATTCCAATATCGAATCCGTCGCAGAAGCTGTGATCGACAGACCATAGTCACCACCCATCTTCTTGGCGACTTCAGAAGAGATCAAATCATAAACATCCTTTGTCGCCGCCGTCCTCGGTCGATATTTCAAACCTTCGACGTTCATATCGGCATTTGACAAGATTCCAGCAGCGCGCGAACTCTGCACTGGCTCCGTTCGTTTTCTCTTGCGCGCCTGATCCTGTGTCGCCGCTGAGACTGGAGCTTTTTCTCGCGCTGTCCTCGAGCCCATTTCGCCCAGATTAATTCGTCCAGCCAGTGACTCTGGATCACCGGTCGCATCGTCGCCGCGTCTCGAAACAAATCGTCTGTCGGCCTGCAGCACCAAGTTACTCATAGCAGAGTACTTGTACTGGTTGAGGTTGTTGTCGGCATTGCCACTGCCCTGCTTGGACGACGACATGCTGGATGTGTGTGTCCGCTATGTCGCGGGCGGACAGCGATATGGAAGGAATGGGTGTTGGAGAAGGTGTTGTGGCGACTCAAATGAGTCTTGCACGCGACTGAAGGCGAAGATTGTATGGCTGTTCAACTTTGGCAGAAATCTCGATTAGCTAACCCCAGATAAAGTTTATGCGCGAGTCATGCAGCTAGCGTCCTTCAATGGCGACATCAGATGGCATTTCTACTTCTCGTTCACATTTTCAGCGATCATCGAACATTCTTTAAGCATGGCTGAGACAGATAAGGATGGAAATCTCTGGCTCTTTGGATACGGGTATCGTGTAGGATAAATCACTGGACTCCAGCAGGCCGACTGATGGCCGAGCAGGAGTTTGGTCTGGAAACCACCTATTCATTATGGTAATTGATAAAAGTCATGTAAGCGTAGCGGAGTCATGCTGAGTGACTTTATGCAGATCTAAGGCTGCCTGGCTACATAGAAGGCTATGTCCGTCGCTTTTGGCAGGCAAGGTAGGAGTACTTTCTGACTTTCTTTGCCACAATCTTACATTTCTGAATAGTGAGGACCATCGCGGCACTCCCGAAGCACCCGGCCGTGTATGCACTCTGATCGATCGCAAGCTTTGGGAGACGTTGACCGATGAGCATCCAGAAGCTCCTCCCAGGGTATGGGGAGCAGCTTACCGAGTACCCAAGGACAAGGTGCCTGAAGTGACGGAGTACATGAACATTCGAGAGATCAATGGCTACAGTATACAGTATGCACCTTTCAGGCGACCAGAAGATATGTCGGCTACCTATCAGGACGTTCATGTTCCGGAAAACATCAATCTGGACGGAGACACCATCCGATGTCTGGTCTATATTGGGTTGCCCGACAATCCTCAGTTTCTTGGTCCTCAAGATCCTCAAGCCTTGGCTGAACATATTATGAAATCAAGAGGCCCAAGTGGCGAGAACAAAGACTATCTGTACGAGCTTGAGGCGGCTCTGAACGATCTGGGTCCGGAAAGTGAGGACGAGCACATTCGTGATTTGGCGAGAAGGTGCAGAGAGATCGAAGCCAGAAGGCAATAGGATGATCACTCGTCATGTGTTGAGATCTATGGTACGCGACTGAATTTCGTAGTGCTGATGTAGACAGACCATACATTATAGATCAATACATATACTCAGGGCGCGAACTCATTGCGAAATCGCACAACGCATGTTTTCATCATGTTCCCTGGGCAGATCCTCCAGTCAGGGCACTTCGCCAACAGATCCGGTAGTGTTCGTGTGCACGGCACTTCGACAAACTCGTCGTTGCTCACAATGTCCAGCCTGCCGTTTGCTTCTTTCAGATCTTTTGAGTACTCAGTCTGCACATGTCCCGAACTCTGCACGAATTCAAGAAGCTTCGGATCTAAAGGCTCCTCAGTTCCCCGCTTGTCCAGCTTGGAGGCGTCGGCACCATGACAGTTAGGGAAGCTGTGTCTCTGAACGAGCAAACGGCGGATGGGTACATGCTTGGTGCAGTCCAGTAGTCTCTCGAAACGCGTGTCCAAAACGTTAGGGCCAGAAACTGTTGGTGCTCTGAACATCCAGTTCGGGACTATCAGGCTCAAACAGAGCTCCTTCAGTCGTGGTAGCAGGCTTCTGAAGAGTAAATCGAGCAGTGGAACATCGTATATAGCTTCGAAGAGTCAGTATCTAATTTTCCTTTGTTTGCAGACCCCTCACTTACATGCGCTGTAGCATGCTACTTCAAAGTACTCAAGATTGAGCGATGTGACCTTAGCCAGATACTTTGCAGTGCGAAGAGCTTCCATGCTGCTCTCGGGGTGATCTTGAAGAGATGGGTTGCAATGCTGGTATTCTTCTCTGCCTTCCGCTGCGTCTTCATCTTCGTCTTCGTCTTTGTCTTCATCTCCCTTACCGTCACCGTCACCTTCTTCTTCTTCATTTGCTTCGTCGTCGCTGTCGTCGTCTTCGGTATGGTCCTCGGCTCTTGTTACCTTTGCACGGCCAAAGACCTTATCGAACTGAATGTTGTATGTCAAGGTCAATTTTCTCTCGAAGCAGTCACTGTCCTCAAGGCGCTCCCGTTCCTTCTCATATTCCCTCTTGAACTGCTTGCTGACCAGTAACACATTCAGCCTTGGTCCATGATCGATGGTTGCTTCGCTGCAGACTTGAAGAGCGCGTTCTATGGCTGGCAAACGGAGCTCCTCAGTACAGAAGCCGTAGATGTGGTCCTTGATCTCTTGAGCGAGATCTAAGAATGTGCGGTCGCCCGTGAAGTAGAGGCCTGGTATGCGATCTGCCTCCATAGTTGATGTTCAGTTGAGGTGAATAGAGAAGAATAGGAAAGCGAGCAGGAGATATAAGTCCTCCCGCGTCGTTTGACGAAGAGCTATGGCCAGCAATAGCGGGTGACCCACATGCAAACGCTGCATCACATGCACGTTGCCGCAGACATCCTGGTCGCGCGACTGGTCATCTAGGGCCTTTGGTCTGCTTACAGGAAAGCTGCAAGAACGAGTAAGTACCTAGATTTCGACATCTTTGCAAAGTAAGTCAACCGTCGGGTAGAAATTTGCGAGCTCTGTGCTCGTTGCTCGAGACCAGACTACAGTCCGCGACGCGACGACCAACGTTTGAACCGGATAGCGGAGCTGTAATTGCAACAAAACTCCGAACGCTGCGCAGGATTGTGTAAGAGGAGTAGCATTTCATTAAATCTTCAAGGTAGCAGAATGCCGTAGGCCGGAAAGGCCTTGCAATCACAATAATCCTCATGCTTGCACGGCATCTCAATGGCCATGTAAGAATTCCCCGTCCTCGTGAATATCATGCCAAGTACTTCCGCCCGAATATCTAGATCAGTGCAACTCCGAGCCAATGCGCACCGTTCCGCAATGTTGAACGCTTCGGAAACGATCTCGCTCTGAGCTCTGCTGCGGCTACCATCGAAGAAGCAGCTGTGTACAGTAATGTGTACACTCTGGTGTTTCAGCTGACGCCACACGAAGGCGAGATCCAAAATGCCACGAAAGCAGGTCATGCGATTGAGTAGTTTGAGGTGAATGTCCAGCTTGGGTGGTTTTGGGCCGGAAGTGGCGCAGCGGACAAAGTCGATCAGCTGCCGAAAGTCGAAGCGGTCGATGAAGGCTTCGAACACGTTGTTTGCATAAAACATGGGTAAGGATTCCGCTCGTGTCTGACGGGTAGCTCTCGTGATGCCAGGTTGGGCTCCATTAGTCATGATGCTGTCCCATGCAGGAGAGGCCACTACCTGAGATAAGAGTCGTCAGCAACAAGAGTAAAGGCTGAGATCGCGTTCCTGTCTCCCGTAGTGTCGGCTCAGTAGCATAAACTCGCGCGAAGTCAACACTCACAAGCTTCACGTCCTCCTTTCGTGGCATGGCAAGTTCATAAATCTCATTTCGAATCTCAGCCGGAATATCGTAGAACAATGTCGTCTGCTGGACGCCAACAAAGTCGCTATCGTCATTGCTTGGCGGTTGCGAAGTCATCTGGGAATGGGGTAGAAGTGTCAGCCATGATTACACTCCTAAATACCAAGCTGAGACAGCGCCACACATTCGCGCGGAGCGACGGGGCATACTCACGATGTCAGGCATCGGGCACCTCTGGGCAGTGTGGGCTGTGGCAAATATGGAAACGCAGTGTCGAGGTAGATGTAAGGTTGGTGTTGGATGCAAAGGTGAGGTCTGATTTGCGAAGGCAGTTCTAGTCAGGCGCGAGCCGTTGCCAAGAAGCAGCAGCTCAGCGAGCAGTTCCCGAACTTGCAAATTCACTTACTATTGCGCAAGCACAGTGATCGTCCTGACAAGCTTCTCGTCTTCAATTTGAAGTGGACTGTATGTGTTCGAACCCATATCGGTTGGTCATGTTCGAGATTCGTTGTTGTTCGGTTCATGAGGCAGCCAGCACACTTCGGCATGCATAGCCGTTAAATTGTAAGTCGCAGTGGAAAGAGCAACCGAAAACCCGATCTTGATTCTTCGCGTCCAGTGCGGTTGAATGCAATTGGAGCCTCTGCGCCAGTGCTCGCGATCTCTAGCATTACTTTTCCTGTAGTCAAAACGCCGTCCCATGCATGCCTCATCCATCGACATAATGGCTCAGCCTCCCTATGCTCAATCGCTTGATGTCGTCAATCATCGGCGTCACCGGTCGACTCAGCTCCTGCTTGTATAATGCCACACTATCTCTCCATGCGATGTACTCCGAGTCCGCGTAGCCAATAATATCCGCAATCTGACTGCTCCGTACCCCTCGTATTCGCTTGATCTCAACTGCAGAGTAATTCACGATCGCCTTGCCAATGTCTTCGGCTTCGCTGAGTGGAGCATTCCTCGAAGGCAACACCTTTAGCAAGACGCATTCGTGGCCGTTAAATGTTCCTTCCACCTCGATGACGCCAGCAGGCAAAAGTCCAGCCTTCGATGCAAGCGCATTATGTGCACCCTGGTCTATGTATACAATTCCATGCGCGGCAAGTCCATGCATGAGCCAGAAGTATCGGTCTCTCATCGGATGTGGGTCTGGCAAGAAGCGTGTATGTAATGGCGGCAGACCTGGCTCTGCTAATTTTGGTGCTGATGTTCCGTTGACCACTGATGTTTTCTGAAGGGCAGGCTCATCCTTGTTGTGCTTCGCTGGAAGCTCTACACTGTTCTCCATGCTCCTCATCTCGCTCTTCTGTGCCTCAACATATCTGACTATTGCAGCAATGTTGCCTGGTTTGCTGCTGCGAGTGATGACAGTGGTGACGCCTGCAGCCGTAGCTAGCCTCGCTGCTGAGATCTTGGTGCCCATGCCTCCTGTTCCCAGAGAGCTTCCAGCGCTCGAAGTATCAGCAGAAAGTTCGGCAATATCCTCAACAACCTCGATCGCCTTGGCATCTGGATTTGTCCTCGGGTTTTTGTCATACAAGCAGTCCACGTCTGTCATCAAGAACAAATAGTCTGCAGAGACCATGCCAGCTGTGATCGCACTCAGTGTATCGTTGTCACCAAACTTGATTTCTTGCACCGAAAGCGTATCGTTCTCGTTCACAATCGGTATCACTCCCATGTTAAGCAGTTCTGCGAAAGTATTTTGAGCATTGAGGTATTGCGTGCGATCGGCAATATCGTTCCTCGTCAAGAGGATCTGAGCAACTGGCTGCCGCATATGCATGAACAGCTGATCCCACATAGCCATGAGCTTGCACTGTCCTATAGCTGCAAGGGCCTGAACTTGTGGGAGATGCTTCGGTCGTCTTTCGAGGTCCATCTGCCGCAGGGCCATACCAATGGCTCCTGATGAGCAGATGACCACTCGATGTCCATCATGACGGAGACTGACGGCGGTCTGAACGATCGTAGAGAGCGTGGCGAGGAGTGGTTCGTGGGTCTTCTCGTCGACTATGGAGGATGTGCCTTGGCGGAAATTAGTCCGACACTCTTTCACATGAATCTTCAAGGCCTATACAAAATATGTACCAAGCTTGATGACAACCGTAAGGTGCTTCTCCTTCATGTTGGCGGGAGTGTGAGGATGACTTCCTCGTGCAACGCCGCTCTGTAGCGAGTGAGTGCCATTGAGGTCTGGCTGTGAAGTGTGAGCTGTTATATTCTCCATGAACCTTGCCATGACTCTCCCCTCGGCTGCTCGTGAGAAGGCCCTCCGATTGCGCTTGCCCTGCCAAGGATGATGCCCTCAAGCGAATCAAAGTCGAGCTGCGCTTTCTTCGACCTCACTTCATCTTTATTACTGCCACAAAGGGCATCATGAAGGGCGTATTACATTGAGCTGCGTGTCTGAAAGAGCATAACAACCCATTGGATGATGTTCGGTCAATATCGAAATGGGCTACGGGAAGGGGCGGATGACATCGGCCTCCAATTCCGAGAAGTTCGTTCAAGAGCTGAAGCTCTCCAGAGAAGCAACATCAGAGACTCTCGCTGGTGCCAGGAGGTATTCGGATGAATCTCAATGGCCGCTGTTCACTGCTAGCTGACAGCACCGTATGCCGATCAACATCGGCATTGTTGCCTGAAGTCCACCAAAGATCATCACAGCTCTTGGCGGCCGACGGGCTACCTTACCTTGCTGTGCCATAACAGCTTCATCTTGTCTTCCTCATTGCTGACCACAGTGACCCTCATCCAAATTTACTCAAAAGACATCGCCAGAAGAAGTGTCCAAGACAATGCACTCAATCGCTCTCCTGCTCGCCTTGCTGGTCTTGGTCTTGCATCGCTGCGCCAAGAGCCACTGGCACTTGAGACAAACGACGATAGCTACTGCGATATTCCGAACGGCTCGATCTGTCTCTTTCCAGGCATGTCTCCAACATACTTCTTCTGCACAGAAGAAAACAAACCAGTCAGGCACATCTGCGAGCATGGATTGGTGTGTTGTCAGCAGGGCGAAGACAGCGATCTGCCAACGATCGAATGCAAGAGGAAGTGCGATGCAGAGGAACTCTCCCTGTGAATTTACATGGCAGGAGCGGGCTCACCGGTGGAAGGAAAGAATGTCTGACCCGTTCGTGCGTTCCGTTCGAATCATCTCCTTCGACATGGAACACACAACCTGCCTTCCGAACCCATCTCTGCTTGATTGACTCCATCTAGCCTGCAGCAACAGAGGCTGCATACAACCATCAGCATAATGGCCGAGCCACAATCCGCCAGGACTCGGGCCTTCAACACAATAGAATTACTGGAAGCAATTCTCCTCTACCTCGACATCATATATGTATACAGATGTAGAGAGATCAACAGGCAATGGCGGCACACAATCGATCATTCCATCAACCTCCAACGCGCCCTCTTCTTAAAGCCACTTAACGCCACGAGTATCAACGATCAGCGATGCTTGAGCAGCAAACCAATCATCAATCCTTCTCTAATAGCGATTCGCGCCGGCGAGGACGAGCAGGCGGGCTTACAGCATCTCGACTTCTGGGTTGACCTGCCTGCAATTCCTTATATCCCAAGACAGTGGCAAAACATGTTCTTCACCCAGCCTCACCGATCTGCGGCTCGATTTTATTGCTGGAACTGCCGCGAAAACGACGCCAGGGGCTGGTTTGGTATACAACATGAAAAGGGCATTAGGGTGAGTATGGTCATGGACGAGATCGTCAAGCATGTCGAGGCTTGTCATTTAATCCAAGGCGAGGAGCGAGAGTCGATTCGTGACGGACTGAAGAAGACGCTTTTGAGATTTCCCGGAAGCTTCCTGCTGCCGCCGGTCAAATGCGTCGCGAGCAATATACTGGACGTAAAGCTCAAACTGGAGTCAACGCCGTGGGAGCCTACGGGGAAGGAGTGGAGACTAGTGTCGCCTTACCCACCATGAGGATTTTATTCATTCGTTAGCGCAGGATAGTGGAGTATTGTGTTTGGTCGCGATTGTCTTTCATATCGTTGTTCTCGGAACAAGTCTGATCGACCCTTCGCAGCGACCAGATCTTCTACAATCCCAATTCTTTCCACCCCGCCTCCTTCCGACCTCATATCCACTTCAACCCCATCTTATGCATCTCAACCGCAAGCTGAAACAAATAATCCAAACTCTCAGCCTGCGTCTTCGCCTGCGCCACATCCTTCCCCCAAACATAAACCCCATGTCTCCTCACCAACACCGCACAAGTCTCCGGCCACTCCTCGATCGCCTTCTCCAGTGTCTCCTTCAAATCCTCCTCATGCGCAGTATTCTCAATCACAGGTATCTTCATCGTATCAAAGAACCCCAAATTCCCTAACTTCCTTCCACCTTCTGCGATCTCTTGTGATCCCGTCCCACCTCGTGAGATACCTTTTATTTGTTCGATTTCTTTCATGCAGAATGCGTCTTTACCATGTGAAGGGTGTTGTTGGGCTCCACTTTCTAGGATTAAGGTTATGAGGACTGCCCATTGGGAGTGCGTGTGGATACATGCTCCTGCGCCGCGTTTTGTGTAGGCGGACATGAAGAGGGGTGTGCAGGCTGAGGGTTTGAGGACCTACCTGATATCAGCCAACCGACCGAAGAGAGGAAGTCAATGCGGAACGAAGTGACATATCCAACGAAACAAGATTAAAGAGAGAAGTTTATAAGATATCTTACCTTTGGCCTCCTCAAATACTTTTCAGTCTTAAAATCCATTACGAATATATCTTTTGGTTGCATCAATTCTTTTTGCACACCCGAAGGTGCGAGATATACGTGATCACCATGTTTTATGGAGATCCCTCCGCCTGTGCCTGTTACCCAGCCAAAGCCGTAGAATTTGTGGCATAGGGAGCAGATGTGGTTTGCTGGGTGGAGAGGATCGGTTGATGTTATGAGGGCGTCTGCAGTACTGTCTTCGCCGTTCATGGTGGCGGCCTTCTTAGAGCTACCGTTTTCCATGTTGTCTTCGGCTTTGCGTTTGAGGGATGGTGAGGTTGAGGTTTCTTCGGAGATGATTGCTTCGGCTAGGGTTTCGGTGCCGGGTGGTGGGTTAGCCATGTTGGTAGGACAGTGGTCTGTCTGTTCAAGCAGCTTCTCAAATAGAGTGACTAGCTTGGATGTTGTTGAACAAGAACAAGTCTGTGAGCGAAGTCAATGGCGATTCATGCAAGCACGTGTGATGGCAGTGGCCCGTTTCACATCTGAAGTCGCGAGCTACTTTTTCCTAGTACATGTACGCGTCTTCAACTTCATCTCTGTCATCAGCTTTACACGATACCTCGATGCTTCTTCGCAACGACTTCTAAGACTTTACCTCACATCTCAGCGCGCCTCAGTGAGCAAATGTGTTCGATACGAAGCGGATCCGGGCTAGGCATCTCAGCTCGAGAATGACTCCTCCATACTGACAATAGCCGACCGCGAACCAGATCAGACTCGTGGCCTTTGAACAGGCATTAGAGCGCTACCAAGCGCGCTCTTCATCTGGCATCAATGTCATGGTGAGAAGAATGTCGTGGCGGTTCTTGCCACGGTCTGCCCCCGTGCTGGATCTTGGGCCTTGCCGTTATCCAGTTCGATCAAAACCCAAGGGAAACCCCCCTACATTTGAGCCTCCGCAGGGCTGCTTATCATTCCCATCTCCAGACACTACTGTTCATGGGAGTATAGGGCTGGCAGAACTGGCGTGATAGACGTGTTGCGCAAATCCTTTCAGATTGACACTCACCGAAGCAGAGCCGCAACAGCACTTGCAACGCATTCCTTCCTGCACTTCGAACACTGACCATCTCGCAGCTGAGGACGATCGTGCATGATATGCAGCAGCACAATTGTGGATGCAGAAGAAGCTGCCAAGCAGACTGCGGCGAGTCACCAAAACCAGATTTAGCAACATAGCACATTCACCGGTCCTCTCACGCCACAAGAACAAGAATTCGTTCAGCTGGCAGGGATCGGTGGCAAGTATTCTCGCCATATGGCAAGCATGATTTCGGATAGCCTGGTATCGGATGGTATGAAGATTCATCCTAAGCTTGCAGAAAGTGCATCCGGATCGAGAACGCCTTTTGTGGTATCACGATACAGCAGGAGCATTGCGTGCATGACATTCGCCATCGAACTTGCATGTATCCGCTCGCTTCAGCCGCTTCTATGACTTCGATTTAACTATATGGTATTTCTACATATCGGTGACTCACCTGCTGGCGGCCCGTGAGTCAAATATCCACCCTCAGGAATACATATACGGAAACAGCAACAAGCAATCACACTTCCATCAACATGGCTTCTACAGACAAGTATGACCTCCTCATCTTGGTCGACGCTACGGCGTCCATGAGGTCATTCCTTCATTCGCTCAACACATCGCTTCCGCAGATCATATCGATCTCAGCTTTGACGGGCTGCTTTGATCGAGTCGGTCTACTCGCTTACAGAGACTACTGTCATGGCGACAAGATTCTCGAATGGTCGGGATGGACCATCCCCGCTCACGATCACGGCGGACCAGATCTCGTCGGCATGGCCAGCAAACTCAACACCCTAGGTGGATACGATTGGCCGGAGGCAGTGAAGACTGGCCTTGCCAAGGCGTACGAAGTGATGAGAGCTGACGCGACGACACTCATTCTGCATTACGCAGATGCTCCTCCACACCTGGCTAGAGATGAAGACCGAGGCTCAGTGAACTATAGCAAGGAGCAAACTGCTCTTGGCAATCCGCAAAGCTTCGGTGGTTGTGGACCACTGTTTGCAGACTGGATATCCGCAGCTAGAGTACTAGCTACTGGCGCAAAGAAAGCGAACGTCGTCTGCCTGCTCGATGACCATGGCGGAGGCACCAAGAGCGGCACATTCAACTTTCTCTCTGCCGTGACTGGAGGTGCATGTGTGCATCTGCAACGTCGTGATGCCCGAAGTATTTCTGAACTCAGTATAGAGATTCTCATGACATGGATGGGAGTCAAGAAACAAGGAGTCACCGCAGCGGCTCCACTGCCAGCACGTCTCTCGTGGTATCCGGACCTGGCCGGCGTTATGGAGGTGGCATCAGAAAGCGATGAATTGTTCAGCAAATTCATGGCAGCTAATACATTCCGTGGATATGCACCGGTCGACGAAGAGGTCAATGTCACCCGCCAAGTCCTGGAAGAGCGGCTACCGAGAAAGGTCCAGCCAGTGCAAGACTTTGCGAAGACATACAAGGAGGATGAGCACTACCGTACCCTTGTCACGAAGCACTTGCGTCTAGTCATTGAGTTCGATGTGACTGCTGTCTCTCTCAATCCTGTCTTTGGAAGCCTTTGGAGAGCAGTCTGTAATGATCGGGACAACGAGAATCGTCAGGAGCTACTAGACTTGTTTGGCCGCAAGGTGAACGAGATTCAAGACAGTGAATCACGAGCAAACATGAAGACATGGCTCGAAGAGTCGTATGACTATACGGCGGAAGTGCTGGGGGCCATCGATTCAGTGCCGGAGACTGAGCGCTTTCCCTTCGTCTGCCTCGATCCGACACTCGCGTTCAGCCATCAGACGCAGACTGGTGACGATGATGAAGAAGCGAATCGTTCAATCACGGAGTTCAAGCGTGACGACCTTCTTGAGATCGGACGTTCTTGTGACTATCGAGTCCTTCGCAGACTCGGGCGGGTGCTAACCAGACTCACTTTCGTGCAATCCGTTGAAGCCGTGCCTAAGCACATCGCAGACACAAACAACTCTGATGTGCCCAAAATTCCCCTCGCACTCGCCTCTAAGAAGCACAAGCGCAGGTTCTGGCGGCTTCTGCTGCACATTGTGGTTCCAGGAACAATGTTGGGTGGCAGAGCTGGCGCTGTTCTTGCTTCACTTGTCATGCGAATGGGGGTAAAGCCACTCATCAAGCCGGCTGAGGAAGAGCTATTGCTGTGGCGCGAGAGATGGAACAACCTTGAGGTCCCCGAAACTTGGAATGTCAGTTGTCTCACTCTGCTACTGGATGCCGACACTGCTTATCGAGCGGGCGGTCGGATGTCCGACAAGTTCAATGGCGATGAATGCGGTGGCTTGCTACGTGATAGCGACCGACGACTATTCGAACGGCTCATCGACTACAAGATGCTGGAGTCAAACCTTGACACCACCTTGACCGCAAAAGTCGCTTGGACACCTGAAGGCACATCGAAGCCTGTCGGGCCTGTAGTCAAGTGCAAGACCTGCCGGTATCCTCGCTCGGTAACGGTCATGGCCACGGATGGAGTCTGTGGCCTTTGCTGCTTCTATGCTGAAAATGGACCAATGCCGGAAGACAAGGCCGCGCAGATCCCGAAGCGAGTTTCTCGCGATGACAACGAAAAGACGAAGATAACTTGGTTCGAGTGCAATGTCCAGACCTGCCGAGCACAATACGTCGTTTATCACGTGGAAGCTCTCAACGTGCGACCAAAATGCCACTACTGCCGGGTTGGTACGACCGCTCCATTGGTCGAATGCACCAAGTGCCGCAGCAGAATGATCTGGCCAGAAGAATATCGACCTGAGACCGCTGAGCCATTCCTCTGCATAGGCTGTGACTCGGGTCGCAGAACGGTAGTCGACGTTGAGACCACGGCCAACGCCCTACGAGAGGCGAACGGGAACGACTGGCTGTTGATGAACAAGAGCGACCAGATCAAGTCAACCTTTGGCAGTAACAGATCGCTATACCATATTGCTTCCAATTCTCCACCGCTCGCGGCATTCGCTGAAAATGTCACCATCCTACCAGGAATGCCGGATCAGAAGCAACTTTATCTGCGAGGTAGAGTCGTGCAGAATACGCCAGACCTCATTCGTGAGCTTCGTAACTGGATCGAGAAGCGGAGAACAGAGGCCGGAGAATGCTCACTCTGCTTCCGGGACTTCCGCAAATCTGATCTTCTTCCAGCTTGTGGTCGCTCGGGCTGTAAACAAATGGTATGCAACTCCTGTCTATCGAATTGGTATGGTATCAACGCTCCTGGCCGGATCATCAACACGAAGGCTCTCCACTGCTCTTTCTGTCAACGTACGCCTATACCCAGAACAATGGCCCGACACAGTCAAGGTGTTCACGCAGTCGGAGATCTCAAGGATGCAGTGACGCACTCTGGTGCTTGGATATATGCATGGTGCAAAGAATGCGGACATGCTAAGCCATTCATGGAGCGAGTCTGTGCCCAAGCCGCACCACTGGAGATTAGTGACTGGGAATGCGAAGATTGCGAAGAAGCAAAGGGCCCGCAGAAGCGAATGAAGAGACGGCCGTGTCCAGGTTGTGGGGTTGAAACGGAGAAGGTGAGCGGGTGTGATCATATGGAGTGTCCTTGCGGAACGCACTACTGTTTCTTTTGTGGCGAGAAACAGGATGAGAGTGGTATTTACAGCCATATGTCGGATGAGCATGGAGGGTATTATGGCGGACAGCATGCGGATGAGTATGAGTCGGATGAAGAGAACATGTAGGGCATTGACTGAATACGACAGAAGACCACAACAGCATTAGGGGCGTAGATACATTCTTTGAGTAGCCAATCGATGCTTTCGTTACCACCACCTTTTCAGGACATATAAGGTTAGATCAAGTGGCGTCGTCGAGACCGTGACTGCCAAGAGTGCCATGAACTCTGTTTCATCGGGGTCGCCACGTGGCGCCGCAGCTACCTTTCTCCCTCTACCTACTTCATTAAGGACTCGTCATCTGTCAGACTGACAGTACAGAATGTAGCCTCCTCGACACTCTAGATTGAAGAGCATTTCCGAAAGCGATGCATGCTGCGCGACCGAAACATTTACCGGGAGGGAAGTCATTGTTCCCTCTCTAGCCGAGATCGGTGCAGGTAATGCCCTCATGCATGGCGTTTGGGACACGAGACGACATTCCTCACAGTGGCTTGCGTTCTTCGTCTGAAGCCTCAATGTACACTACATTGGACCGGAGTCCCCGAAAGCATGGAGTTGTTTTTCTCTGCATGTACTGTTGCTACGATGCTGAGTTCTACATCGTTAGCCTCTAGGCCACATATTTAAGAAGAACGCAGACACTCATTCCAGCAAGTGGGATACTCACACTGATCTAGTCAGATTTCTTCCAGCCCATCATGGCTACTACTATACTTCCTGACAATACCAGTGCTACAACCACCAAAGAAGAGCCGAAGCTTCTGCCAGCTGATCATGCCGCCTTCCCTCATGTACCAGATGCGGAAAATGGTGCTACTGGAGAGGCGGCCTACACTGTCACGATCAAGGAGCGCCCTGCTGACGCCGATTCCTTCATCGTCGCCAACAATGAGTCCATTGTTTTCCCGGATTCACTCGCTCAGGACCTGAACATCAAGACTGCGATGTCTGACGATGTTTCCAAGATACTCAAGGAGCTGGTTTGTGGCGGCCTTGGTGCCGTTCCGTACGTAGGAAAGCTACTGGGTGGCCTTCTAGGATTCCTTTGGCCCAAACCAGATGATCGCATGCAGACAATGAAAGCGTTCGAGGAAATAGCAAGAAGCTTAGCAAAGGATATGATCTATACCAACAACGCCAAAGATTTACTGCATAAGGTTCAAGGTGCATACAATGCCCTCAAATCATATTCAGACGAAGCCCTCGGCACCAAAAACAAAGGCTATACCTTCTCAAATCTGAAGAGCCATTTGGAGACCATGGAACCCGCATTTCTTGGGGATGACTCGCCGTGGTACTCGATGCCATACTTTTCTGCGATGGGTACCTTATATCTTTCGGTGCTCAGAGAAGAAGCACTGTTCTACGAACAGATCTACGGCGAACCAGACAAGATCCATGACGCCCGTGTCCAGAGATTAGCGGACACAGTCGTAAGATACATGGTTGCCAGGGACGCGATGCGAGCCAAAATCTTAAAGTGCCCAGCCTTGGAGAGAGGGTACTTGGTGGGACGGGTGGGCCAAATGCCGCGTTCGTGATGAACGTCGTCAGATCGAGGTCCTCTTTTTCTGGGACTCTACTTCTCAGAATTGCAACGCCGCGGACGCCTACGTTGAGCTTCTCCGCGAATGGGTCGATACCACTTACGCGGCGGAAGTTGACGAAAAGATGATAGGCGCTGCAAATCTATGGGACCTTTACCATCCGAGTTGGCTGAGGCCGAGGCATGAACGCATGCAGCGTCTTGCGATGAATTACATCAGGAGGGGTGCCGTCAAACCTTTCGGCAAATGGAACTCGAACTTTTCGCGCTTCGATGACAGAGAGATGTTCGTCAAGCACGGACCGATCACCAAGATTGTCCTGCATGGCAGCCGCACCATGTATGGTCACCTGATCGAAGACCCAAACGTGACCGGGAACGGACGAGAACAATTCTTCACCTGTGGTTTGGAAGTCTTCTATGGAGGTCAGAGTAGTGGGATCAGAGGCCGACGTGCTGTCGGCGAAGAGCCCACTAGGACACTTGAAATCGATACGGTGTCGGAGGTGATAGCGTACATCCTGATCGAACGTTACGTAGAGCGAGAGAGTGCGGCACACGGGATCGGCGACCACGTCTGGTATCTGAGTATAACTAAATACGGCCCAGACGGCGCGAAAGAGAATATTGCTTGCGGAAGCAGGCCGCCAGGCATGGGTGAATCGTTCAGCGGATACAATTCATACAAGAACCCAAACCCTACCAAAGAGATCGAACGTCTTCTCTGGTTCTCAGGATGGCAAGACATCGGACAAGGCGCAATATCTTTCTTGACACCGCACTTTGGCAGTTATCAGCAAGATGAAGCCTTGGGTCCGAAAGGTGGCTTTTGGTGAAGAGAGAGTCATGCGTAGAGCAGAACTGCAGTATGTCAATAACATTCGCTAAATTCGACATTTCTGAGTTTGGGCCAATCAGATGGTAAGCACCGAAAGAAAATCCAGGCTCGCAGCTCTGAGTTTCGACTTTGCTCTGCAGTTGCCAGCTGATAATGCCATTCATGGTGGTGTTTCGGAGCGCAGATTGGGAGAAGGTCCCGAAGATGAGCCAAGCACTACACCATCTAGCCAGCATTCGGGGAAGTTGCGAGGATACGTAACTCCTCCACATGGCTCGAGCAGTGGTTGTTGCATCGTAGACAGTACAGTAGTCTAGTCTCGAGCGCAGAGCGCAGAGCGCAAAATGTGTATTCAGCGACTTTAGACGGCATATCTTCACAGAGTGGTAAGTAACCAGGCACTTCTGAGTTGCCGCAGGTTCCCAGGTTTCCTGTGACCAGGCCAAAGGCTGTAGCAAGCCACTGGTTTTATCTGCTGAAACCATTACTGCGAACGCGGGCTGATCGGCTGGTAGTATTGTATGCCCGTATTTCACACGGGGCGTACCCATTGGTGGAAGGATTGCAGGAAAATAGGGCCAAGATACTGTCAGAGGTTGGATGAGGTCGCAAAGCAGCCATTAAAGCACCTTGATGGAAGTCGGAGGATTGACTGCAGTATTTATTTCCGGGTCTCGACGTTGTCTTTCGAAAAGTGTTAAGCGATGTCCGTCTTGGTAGTGTGTTGTAAGGGCCTGGTTGGAAAAAGTCGGAAGGGAGGCTAGTCTCAGGGGACGCTCAGACCACCTCGCGTAGGGAGCCAATCAAGCGCTCCGCTGCCTTCGGCAAAGCCCCCGAAGGGGAATAGCGTGCCAAGGCAGTCTGTGCACCTGAGACTAAAGGGAGGCAGGATTCCGAGTCGGGGTCTTGGCGGTCTCCGTTCACTTGCGAGCCCATCTAAACACGCTGTCTATCGAACGTCGCGTCGACACTTACAATTCGCCAGCACCGACTCCATCTTGAAGTGCGACCCTCTCGCTCCTGCATATATCCGAACCATACGCTGTCGCATCCGACCGGGTCCCAATACCATCCACGATGCTGTCGTGAACAGCTGGCCAAGGCGAAACACTGAAGGACATGTCGGCGGCATCCAGGACCACTGCTAGTATGATGCTTTTGTGCCTTGAAGAGAAGCATGACTTGGATAAGAGCCATGAGCTTGTACACAGAAGCATCCCAGAGCACTTGCCAGCTCTTTAAGTATGCTGTGCACCTCTCGCTGCGCCATCACCCGGCCAATATCTTCCTCTTCTTCCTGAAGGCAAACTGGTGATCTATGACGGCCATAGTCATCGAGTTGCATTGAGATGCACGATTGTTCTATCGCGGAAATCGAAAGCGATGGAGACTCGTCATCGGTAACCAATGATCTTGTCGCAACATTGGCGGGAACAGCTTTCACGTTCAAGTCTGGAAGGCAACACCGCGGGATAGGACACATATGAGAAAGAGGAATTAGGCCGCAGAAACTTGCACAGAATATCGCCAGCTCCTCAAAGAGGTACCTAAGCTCTTGGCCCCTCTCTCCCAGCAAGCTCGCAGCGAATGCGAGGTACTGTGCAAGGATCTCGCGGCGTTTGCGTGACACGACCAGGTTGGAGCATGACCTTACGCTGTCGTCCTCTTGGTGCATCTCAGTCCCTTCGAAGATTGGTGAGCTGATCTCGAACAGAAAGGTACAGAACGGGGATTTTGGAGAACTTCCTACTAATGCAGAGAACCTATGCATGTATAAATTGGAGCCACGGCGAGATCTGTGGAGCTTGATGATGGCGTAATTCGAAGGTGAGTACTACAAAACCGGCCGCTCGTTGTCATACGAGGTATACGAAGTTCGCATTTGGTCGCACTGAACGTGAGCAGTGCTCACATTTTTGGTTTTACATTGACGAAGACATGCTCATCGCTACAGCCTCGCGATATATGGCTTTGCTCCAACCTCGCATTCGTGCCGAAGACACTTCCTATGTGACTTAGCAGGGTTTCATACCTATCACTGCCCGCTAATCGCGCTGTAGGCATGTCGGCATGTGCGATCAGCCCTTCATATAAGGCTACTTGTTGCTGACACAGTCAATCACTAGGTGAACTTCGCCCTGCTTGGTCGAGTATATTGTATTCTTCCTCTTGCTCACGCCCCGCGATGGCGACCTTCGTACCCTTCTTACAATCTACTCAGGAGATAATATACATTGCGCTGTTGGCAGTGGGAGCTCTGATCGCTTATTTTGCCTACACACTTTACGCAGCATGGGCCGTCGAACAACCATATCCAGGTAAGTCGCTCTGAAACCAAAAGGATGGTTGTGTCAGCTATTAAGAAGAGAACAGGAATTCCGATTCAGAGCGACGGCAAATTAACCCCGCGTGAAGCCTGGCTTAAGAATGGACGTGCCACAATCAGGAAAGGTCTTGAGGAGCATGAAGGACCTTTCCAAGTCATGACCGGTACTGGACCGGTAATTTTCCTTCGAAACAAGTACGCTGAAGAATTGAAGAACAATCCTATTGCCCACCATGGCGAATCGTCGAAGATGGACTTCATGATCAATTACTACGGCTTTGATGGTATGCGAATGGGAATATCTTCGCCTGACTTGATACGGGATGTCATTCAGCGCAAGCTCACCACCGCCTTGACTGCAATTACTGGTGACCTTGTCGACGAAACGAACCTGGGCCTGAAAGACAATCTTGGCGATTCCAAGGACTGGCAGGTAGTGCCTATTGTCGACTTCCTGTGCAAGCTGGTCGCCAGGACTAGTTCTCGCACATTCGTGGGCGTACCTCTATGTCGCGACGACAAGTATCTGCAAATTCAGTCTGACTACGTCATTCACACCATGTTAGCGTCGCATGAATTGCGAAAAGCACTACCTCTCGTGAGGTGGATCAAGCAGTGGTCTCTGCCAAATTGTACGCAACTTCGCCAGGACTTGGCTGAAGTCAAGGATTTCATCACCAAAGAACTCCAGAATAGAGAACAAGCAGCACGAAAAGCCCGCGCGGAAGGCAAGAAGGCCCCGAAAAAGGCCGATGCGATAGCATGGCTGATTGAGACCGCCGAAGAGAAGAAGTACGACCTGAAGTCTAGGAAGGTCGACATGGTGGGCTTCCAGCTCAATCTCGCACTTGGCGCCATCCACACTACCAGCCAGGTAATTTCATGGGCCCTTATCCACCTGTGCCAGCATCCGGAGTACTTCACGCCTCTACGAGAAGAGATCATCAATGTTCTTGGTGAAAAGGGGTGGGAGAGGACTTCGTTGTATCAGTTGAAATTAATGGACAGCTTCCTCAAAGAATCGCACAGACACACGTTGCATCTTGGTAAGCTGCTTTCGCGTCTACAAGTGAGACATTGCTGACTCGATTCACAGCTGGCATGAGAAGGAAAGCTCTCGGCACGATCAGATTGCATGATGGATTTGAAATAAAGAAGGGTTGCTGTATCCTAGTCGAAGCTCCATACTGGGACCCTAAAATCTATCCAGATCCCCATAAGTTCGACGGGTTCCGCTTCGCCAAGAAGCGTGACGAGCCGGGTGAGGATAATAAATGGCATTATGTCTCTGTTCAGCCAGAGTTCATGGGCTTCGGTTTGGGCATGTATGCTTGCCCAGGTGAGTATCGATCTTGCGAAATACACTTCTTCTGACAGCAAGTTCTGATTACTCGCTCTCAGGTCGCTTTTTCGCAGCAAATGAGACCAAGATCATTCTGTCACAGCTTCTCATGAAGTACGACTGGAGCTTTGATGGTGACGCAACGCCACAAATCGTACATGTGGAGGGAGTGACGCCCGTGGCCCACACTATGAAAATGAGGTGCAAGAGGCGGCAAGAGGAGATTGACGTGAATCTAGCGAAGGACTGAGCAAGGCATTTTGAATGCGATGCTGCTTCTCATGCTGTCTCAGACGAGCAGCAGCGTCATGAAACGAATGAAAGACTCACGAAGTGGTACAGTCTTCCTTTCTGCAGTGTTATCGCATGCCGCTTCAAATCTTGATCATGTGAGAGGTCTTGCCCCTCGGCCGAGGCGGCCAGAAGCACTCTCCGGACCCAGATAAGCTCTCGGGCTATACAGTGATCTAGCAGCAGGCACAGAGACCATGCTCGTCATCAAATAATCTCGATGGCGATGGCAGCAACGGTGACTACAACTTTCGAAGAGGCCAGACGTGGTGCCGAACGATATCTTCAAGAGCGACTGAACGACAGTCTAGCGTCTGAGGAAAAAGACTTTGGAATACCGATCATCGAGATTGAAGAATCATATTCATCATCACCCAAGGATCGCAAACATGTTGCTAACGAAATTCGAAAAGCGTGTCTAGGCAGCGGTTTCTTCTATGTCACAGGCCATGGCATTGCCTCGAGAGCTTGTGGGGAGATATTACATCAAGCAGAAAGACTATTTTGCGATCTCCCGGAAGACAAAAAGCAACAAATCCATCTCAAGAACTCACGCTATGGCTTCGGTTGGGAAGATTCGACTTCGACCAGCCTCAACGGCGACGTAGAGCAAAAAGAGGGCTTTAATTGGGGCTATGAAGACGCACTGGATCCGACAGGTGGTGATGGCAAGTACATCCAGCTCGATGGGACCATGACCAGCGATGTGAATCAATGGCCAAGCGAGGAAGATTTGCCTGGCTTTCGAGATGGCATAAAGAGCTATTACAGTTCTGCATTGTCGTTGGCACGACATCTGTGTAAGCTTTTTGCCCTGTCATTGGATCTACCTGAAGACTACTTCGATTCGATGATCACACATCCGAGCGGCAATGCTCGACTCATGTACTATCCTGGTGCCAGCACCAACGGACACGCAGAGCCTGAGGCGACAGGAAGCGAGATTGGGCTTGGAGCACACTCGGATTATCAATGCTTCACAATTCTCCTTTGCTCGAACACACCTGGATTAGAAATCTTGTCGCCTTCCGGGAGCTGGGTCACAGCGCCGTATGTTGAGAACGGGCTGATCGTCAACATCGGCGACATGATGATGAGGTGGACGAATGGCATGTATAAGAGCACCGTGCATCGAGTCATTAATCGCAATGCGGAGCCAAGGTTCAGTGTTCCGCTCTTCTTTGGCATCAATAACGATGCGATCGTTGAGGTCAGTAGTGACTTCTAATTGACTCTGAGACTGACCGCGGCTGATAACGTTCCTAGACACTTCCGAGCTGCATCAGTACTGATCGCCCATCGGAATACCCACCTATTAAAGCCGGAGAATATGTGCTTGAAAGGCTAGCCGCGTCAAGAGCATACTGATGAGCCTTCAGATGGCCATGAACACAATCTTAGGATTTTAAGCTACCTCGCGTACAAAAAGTCATACCTCCATTCCTCCTCCGGAACATCACGATACATGATACTCGTCGGATGCTTCTTCCTCGCAGGCAAAACTCTGCGAATATACAAATCTCCAACATTGACAGGTGGTGGCTTCTCCTTCCCTTCCTCCAAACAAGACTCAACAACCTCAATACTCGCACCAGGATCCTGACTCAAAAAGAAAGGTATCGAATATCTTCTCTCGCCAGTCTTATTTCTCACACGATGCACAGTGGCCACGAACTTTCCATTCGTCTGACGTTCAAGGTATTGACCTACATTGACCACGAAACTGCCCTTCTTAGGAGCTGCTTCAATCCATACTCCGTCTTTATTGAGGATTTCTAAACCTGGAACAGTATCTTGGAGAACCATTGTGAACCAGCTGAAATCCGCGTGAGCTCCGAGACCATTGGCATTAGCTTCAGCGTCAGGTGGAATTGGAGGATAGTGCAATGCCCTCAGACCCCAGATCGGAAATTCGAAGTCCTTGTCGAATGCATCTTCTTCGAGGTCGAAAGCAAGAGCGAAGATCTTGACGAGCTTCATTGCGAGAGGATAGACCGCGGAGTAATATTTGTACATGCCTTCCCGGAACCATGGAGCTTGAGAAGGCCAGATGTTTTGAGGCTTTTTGATATGGCTTGGAGGATCTTGACCTGTTTTGCCACGATAGTCTTGCTCGGACTCGATAACGCAGTCGCCAATTGAGTATGCTTCTTTGATGTCTCCCTTGATACGCGGATCCAATTGCGTCTCGAGCATAGGCTCGTAGCCTCTGATCGCTGCGTTCTTGTGAGAGTGAGCTTCCATCTTTGCATCTAGATCTAGGGCAAAGAAGCGTTTCATGGTGTTGAATATGTCGCTTTGTTGTTCCTCGCTGATATCGTGGTTGACAGCATAGAAGAAGCCGCTTGTGGTGCATGCTTCATAGATCTGCTTGGCTATAGCCCGTCTTTCTCCAAGATCAGGTGAGTCTATGTTGGAGATATCGATGGTCGGAATACTTGTGAAGCTGCCAGCATTGTTGGCAGTTTTGTTGACCTTGCGATATGTGGCTTCAGATCCTGAGTGGAAGTATACGACCTAGTTGAAGTTAGCAGGATGTAGGCGCAGCAGAGTGATGTGACTAACTTCATCGTCAGCAGTCGGCAGTGACTTCGTCTCGGTTTTCGTCGCCATATTCAACTCAAGTCAACATGAGCTCTGCGTCAACTTGGAAATTCTGATCTTTACCTCCAACACTCACAGCTGTATGAACCGGACTTGTGCGGGGAGGCGTGGGCAAATTGGCCTATCGCCATGGACTCGACCGAGAGCTGTGCTCTTATCGGGTCTGTTTCAGTGCTACAGCATGATAGCTTCGCAGATCGGTATGCAGCCTGCCGGAACATAGCCGGCCAGGCGAAGACGCCGAGAGCGTCGCTCTGCACATCTATTCTTTCGCGATCAAGCTGCAATTCCACCATAAGACAGGACTGTGAGCAATGACGTTCTTGCAGAGTGCCTTCAAGTCCTCATATGGAGAGAGTCGCCCCAAATTCTTCTGGTGGTATCCAGAAGGGACATCTCTCAAAGAGAAGAAGCTTTTGACGAAGATTGACTTTTTCATCCTTACCTATTGCTGCCTGGGTTACTTTGCGAAATGGCTCGACCGTATGTATTACTGGGCTGTTGATGAAATGAAACTAATCCCGGCCAGAGGCAAACCTAAGCAATGCTTATGTCAGTGGTATGAAGGAGGATCTTGACATGTACGGCAATGAGTTCACCTTGGCCACGACGCTGTTCAACATCGGTTCAATCATAGGCGGCATCCCAAGCAATTTGCTCATCACATACCTGCCACCTCGATACATTTTGCCGGGCTGCGAGCTACTGTGGGGCCTGATCACTGTTTTCACGTACAAAGTCTCGCACTCAAGCCAGCTCTACCCGCTGCGTTTCTTTCTTGGCTTGCTTGAAGGCACTTCCTTCGTCGGCATACAGTATGTTCTTGGCTCGTGGTATAAAAGGACCGAACTCGGAAAGCGCACTGCAATCTTTGCTTGCTCGGCATATGTAGGAACCGCATTCGGAGGGTATATTTTCAGCGGAGTATATGCAGGAATGAATGGCTACCGAGGTATGGCGGCGTGGAGGTGGGCTTTCGTGGTCGATGGAATCATTACCGGTGAGTCTAAATCTACGCAGTCGAGTCAGCTTGTACTGACGTTTCCTCCTGCAGTTTTGATAGCCCTGTACGGGCTGATATTCTTTCCCGATACCCCAGACAAGACGAAGGCATTCTATCTTTCTCGGGCCGAGCGAGAACGATGCGTAGAGAGGCTTGTGGAGGATGATCGCCAGCCGGTCGGGAGCTGGTCATGGGACTTAGTGCCGCGCATTCTGAAGTCATGGCAATTTTACTTGCTGACAGTCCTTTGGATGTTCTGGCAGTCGACAGTCGGCAAGGTCGGCAATACCGTCTTCCAGCTCTTCCTGAAGGACGACAAGAACCACGACTGGAGTGTGTACCAGATCAATAACATTCCGACTGCGATCAATGGTGAGTGAATGGAGCTCAAGTCGGTCTAGACTCACAACGCTGACAAATGTCTCAGGCTTCAACATTGTGATGGTCATGCTCGTCAACATATACGCTGATGCAACGGGACGCAGAATGGTCGCTGCAGTGTTCAGCCTAAGCGTTCTGCTCTTTGGGACTATTTGCCTGGTGGCTTGGGAGATTCCGCTAGGTCTCCGCATTTTAGCATATCTCTTCGCGGCCTGCGATGGGCCTCTGTCGCCCCTTTATATGGCTTGGGCCAACATCCTCTGCGGCAATGATAAGCAGGTGCGAGCCATGACGATCGCCATGATGAACGCGTTCGGCAATGCCACAACAACGATCATACAGCAGTTCGCGTACCCTGTCACATCTGCGCCTCGATACAGAGTGGGCTTCCGCACCAGCCTCGGGCTCATATGTGGCATGTATGTATGGGTGTTTGTCGTGCGTTATTTCGAGCTGCGTGCTTCAAAGCAACAAGCTGTTGTCAGGAATTCGGGAGGCATTGAAGATGCCGCAACAGACTCTGCAAGTGAAAATATTCAGGTCTCAGATCTGAAGCGGTAGAAGCTGCTGTGAACAGTACCGCTAAAGAAGAGAAGTCGCTAGAAACCTCAGCTCGTAGTGCTGTTCAAGCGAGGACAGATCGAGTATACAGTTTTAGATTTTGTGGTGGACTCGTTCATGTGTGTCTCTCATTCCATCTAATGTCCGAGGACGCCATCATGTAGCGACGAAGGTCTACGGTGTTGTGACAGCGTCGTGTGTTCTGCTTTGCTTCTGTCTCTCATCTGTCTCTGCCCAGGGGCTCGCTCGCTTTGTGGCGGGTGTCGGGCTTGACTACGCCATGTATGCACAGCATCTGGTCTTCGTATCTTCCTTTCCACTCGGCACTGGCGCAAATGCTTTCGGACCATGCCCTGAGGCAGTTCAATAGCCATGATATGCTCTCTTGGGACAACAGACCTCCATTGCTGGAGCGTGCTGCATCTGCTATGGATTCGTCTAGATTCGAGGCACGTTGGCACGAAGTGTGATCAGTCGGAATGATAGTAAGTGTGGTTCAAATGCTCGATGATCCGGTCTGAGTGGCTCGGACAACCTCGTACAATAGTCAAAGTTGGTGTAGAGGAGTGAAGGAGGAACGATTGTGCGGACCTGAACCCGAGTGAACTTCTTGGCAATCGCGACCCACGCGTCCGTTCGAAGTGTCAACACTAACTACAACTTTTCATCCAGGCTTCATCATAATGATCTAGCAACTCTGGCAAGGACTTGGAGATCACAATGTCGACGCCTTCAAGATGCCAACCGAGTCTCGGAAAGCATTCGCCCGACCCCGAGCGATCTCCTTGAACACATATTAACCAGTCTGTATAGCCGGAACGATGTGACCTACATCTACGACACGCTGGCATATCTTGTCCGCAGCACGCGCATACTCACGCCTAGCGCCATGTGCGTCAAGAGGATGGTTGGAGCTCAGAGGATCGCGACAGCATAAGAGGTGTTGAGTATTGTATAATACTGCTCCCTCACATGAAGCCATAATCTGCGGTCAACTGCTCTTATTCACACAGGATCTTGTGTCTGGACACTGAGTACGCTCATAGAAACCATGCATATGCTAGCAGGGCTGATTTGGCTGCTCTCTGTGGTCTGCTTGGTCTTTGGTACTGATGATGGCCTCTCCAAAACAGTCACATGGGACAAGTACTCTCTCATGATCAATGGCTCCAGAGTATTTATCCAATCTGGCGAGTTCCACTATGCACGTCTACCAGTGCCTGAAATGTGGCGAGACGTTCTCCAAAAGTTCAAATCCAATGGTCTCAACGCGGTCTCAATCTACTTCTTCTGGAGCTATCACTCCTCCAACAAGCCTGGCGTGTTCGACTTCGAGAGTCCTGGCAAAGACATTCAGAAGCTGTTCGACATCTGCAAAGAGATAGGACTATGGGTCCTAGCCCGGCCTGGGCCTTATTGTAACGCCGAAACAAATGGCGGCGGGTTGGCACTTTACGGCAGTGATGGCAGCTTCGGACAGTTGAGGACCAGCGATGAAACCTACCATCAAGCATGGCTGCCTTGGATGAAAGCCGTCGGGACCATAATTGCCAGGAACCAGATCACTAAGGGTGGACCTGTCATTCTGTATCAAATCGAGAATGAGCTGCAGGAGATCACACACGAAGCCAACAATACCTTGGTGCAATATATGGAGCAAGTGGAGTCAGCAAGTCGAAGAGTGGGAATCGAGGTGCCATTCTTTTCTAACGAGAAAGGGATGCGCTCTCAATCCTGGTCGACAGATTACCAGGATGTTGGAGGCAGCGTCAATATCTATGGCCTCGATTCTTACCCAGGTGGCCTCTCTTGCACGGATCCCAATGCAGGTTTCAAAGTCGTGCGCACATACTATCAGTGGTTCCAAAATTACTCCTTCACGCAGCCGTCTTTCGTGCCCGAGTTCGAAGCTGGTTACTTTCAACCTTGGGGCGGCGAGTTTTATGATACTTGCCTCGCAGAGCACGAGCCACAGTTCGCCGACGTATACTACAAGAACAACATTGGCCAAAAAATCACTCTGCAGAGTCTCTACCTGGCTTTCGGGGGCACGAATTGGGGAAACTTAGCTGCGCCTGTTGTGTACACCAGTTATGACTACAGTGCGCCATTGAACGAGAAGCGAGAGGTCACGACCAAATTCAAGCAGACCAAGCTCGTTACATTATTTACAAGAGTCAGCTCGGAGCTACTGAAGACAGAGATGGAATCTAATGGCACCGGCAATTCTGTGAGCACGGACAACGTCTTCACCTGGGTACTTCGCAACCCCGATACCCATGCTGGATTCTATGTTCTACAGCATGATAACACAAGTTCTAGAGCTACAACGGCCTTTGATGTATACCTCAATACCTCCGAGGGCAACGTCACTTTGAAGGGTCTAGAATTGAGAGGCAGACAGAGCAAGGTTATGGTCACAAACTATCACTTTGGCGTCAATCGTACTATGTTATTCTGCACCGCAGATGTGCTGTCATGGGTAACATTCGGCAATGCGACTGTGCTGATGTTGTATGCCGACATTGGTCAAAGTGCAAACTTCGCTCTAGACATGAAGGTCAAGCACAAGGTCTTCGGTGACATCGAGCTGCTGAGCGATGCTGACGGCCACGAGACGTACACGTGGTATAATTATACCCAAGGAGCCGGCTCAACCATAGTGCAATTTGAGGATGACCTGGTCGTTTGGCTGCTGGATACCAAGACCGCTTGGGATTTCTACGCCATTCCTCTCTCATCGGATCCATTTGTTAGCTCGAATAACCAGGTCCTAGCACTAGGGCCTTACAACATTCGCAGTGCGAGCATCCAAGGCAGTGCTGTTGCGATGATCGGCGATAACGAGAACATCACTAGCCTCGAAGTCTTTGCTGGTCCGGATGTGAGCTCGATAGCATGGAATGGTCAAGGTCTCGCGACCACTGTGACAGAATATGGCTCTCTCAAGGCTACGGCGCCCGGCGCAGAAGCAGTGCTTTCCGTCCCGTCTCTGCTTTGGAAAGCTGCTAATTCTCTTCCTGAACTTTCGACATCTTTCGATGATTCAAGCTGGAAGATTTGTAACAAAACTACCACCCTCAGCCCGGTGGCTCCACTTACACTGCCGGTCCTGTTCAGCTCTGATTATGGCTACTTTGCAGGCATCAAGATCTATCGCGGCTACTTCACCTCGAAATCAGCTCGCTCTGCAAACATTACCGTACAAGGAGGTCGGGCAGCCGGATTTACTGCTTGGCTCAATGGCGTATTTGTTGGCTACACCTATGGCAATGCCACCTCCGCAAGCCCTCAATCTGCATTATTGGACTTCTCAAATGTGACGCTCGGCGAGGACAACGTGTTGACTGTCGTAACAGATTATACTGGTCACGACCAGACCAGCACTGGCCCTGCTGGTGTCGAGAATCCTAGAGGGGTTCTGGGCGCCTGGCTGTACGACCATGACGGCAACGAGTTACCATTCACGACCTGGAAGATCCGAGGTAGTGCCATAGATGAGAACGAGAAGCTCGACCCTGTCCGGGGCCCTATGAACGAGGATGGACTGCACGGCACAAGGCTTGGCTGGCATCTGCCTGGCTTTGAGGTCGAAGGGCTAGAGTGGACCAGCGATCAGCCCAGTGTCGGCTTGAAGAAGAGTGGCGTGCGGTGGTACGTGAGCAACTTCGCATTGGCCTTCCCGAACGATATCGATGCGCCAGTTTCTTTTGATCTAGAAGCAGCTGATGGAAGTGTCGCGAGTATTGAGCTTTTCGTCAATGGTTATCAGTGTAAGTCTCACACCCCGAATCCCGCTTGCTCTTGCTCATACTGAACTTGGCGCTATCCAGTTGGAAAGTCTCTGCCGCACTTTGGTCCCCAGACTCGATTTCCTGTCCCACCAGGTGTGATAAACAATCGTGGGAATAACACCATTGCTCTTGTGATCTGGGCGATGACTGATGCTGGAGTCAACCTGACCAAAGCTGAGCTTGTCGTCGACAGGGCGTATAAGAGTGGCTTTAACTTCGATCAAGACTGGAGCATGCTGCAACCTAGATGGACATCGCAGAGACTGCAGTACGCTTAGATGCTGCACCTACTGTGAGTTTCCATGACGATACGTCTGCGAAGAGCTGATTGTTCGAGAAGCTAGCCCGTGGTCCCTGTTGCAAAGAGTCGAATGTTCATGTTGTCCTGTGCTCGTGGTGTCTTCAAACAAAGTATCCTTCAAACAGATGACCATCCTGACACTCTGCCAAACGAGCCGGGCAGTTCAGACCATCTCTCCAGGATAGTCATTGGCCTCTTCCAGCCTACTGAAGCCGCTCATGCCATGAAAGTCGTCAAGATTAGAGGTAAAGCATTCTCTAAGGTGTTACATGTGTTGTCGACTAGAAAGGTAACCTCAGGCACCACCGGACTTTGAAGTGTCGTGAACGGCCGCTCGGCCAAGCACGACCGTCCGTGGAGCGGAGGGTCTCACTGTCCGCAAGAGCTTGGCGGCTCTTCACACCTCAAACTCCCAAACACAACCTTGTTCTTTCCGCTATCATAACGTGGAGAAACGTGGAGAAAGAACGGGTCCATGATTGGAAAGCTGGAGAAGAAGATGCAAAGACGTGATGCAGCGGCGTTGGAGTGTGTCAAGGTCGTGAGAGGGAGGAAAGCGCGATAATGATGAACGCCGGCTCGGTGTCTAAGATTGTGATCCGAAGGAGGAGGAAAATCTGCGAAGACGACTTCAACCTGCCAGTGACATCCACCATTACGAACGGAGCTATGCTACAGTATCGACAAATCCAGCTGGAATGAACCAAGATGAAGATTGTGGTTCTCAGGAGGAACGCGTCCGACCATGACTTGGACCTGCGATAGACATTCAGATCGGGAGGATGATGATGATGCTATGGTGTCGACAAGACCTATCGGGTTCCTGGATGGAGATGGGAAAAAGGAGGGATGGCGTGTTGGCACAGCATGTATCCTGGTTTCTCTTATGGACTTCTGACTAAGGTGCATCAACTGCCTGATATTTGATGCCTAATGCCGCTGTGGCAGCGCTATCCCTCGTCCGAAGTTTACTCACGACTCTGAACCGGCCGTTACTATCGTGGACGCTATTCACCAATTCAATCAATTCAGAGAGCTCAAGATCAGTTTCGTTCGTCAATTGCAACCTTGCAAGATCCCGAACACGCGCTCTTGCTTCGCTATCCGGATCGAGAGTTCCTGGCTCTGGAAGTAATGGAGGTGCCAGGATAAGTGTCGCAGAGCTGTTCGCCCGAAGAGCTCCAAGATGCGCTCTGAGCTCAGTGAGGATCTGTGCGGCGGAAGGTCGAAGCGTGGCGGGTAATCGAAGGATGTATACTGCAGCGTCTTTCACGGTCTGAGGAGCTGATGGCATGCGCTCTTGAAGTGTTATGCGGCGCTTAATCTCTTCTGATTCTGGTCTCCGACAAGCTTCTTGCTGCACAGCAGCTGCATTGTTCATTTGCACCACGAAATGAAGAGAGGGGTATAGTTTTGCTAATGCGAGCACCACATCTGTTGATTGCGCGCATGACTAAGAGCCGAATCAGTTCCTCAAGCCTATTCAATTGTGAGACCGCAGGAGACTTACATCGACTATGGTGGCATTTCCGAGGCTTCGCCAATTGAGCTGTCCAAAAAGCTCCACAGTCTTGTCTTCTACAGCTCCAGCGTACTGGCTGTATGCGGACCACTGGCGATGTAATCTGGATCTCTCGACGCAAGCTGCCTCGAAAGGTTGTGATGTATTGAAAGCGACCGAGTATGCACTATTTGAAGACTGGAGATTGTTTTGGCGTTCTGTTGCTGTGGCCATATGGAGTGCAACGGGCGCTGCAGTTTCGCTGAGGAACATGCTTGCATCCAACAGTGACAAGTCTGTGACGAAGGCGGCCGACAGTACTGTATGAGCGATTTGGCCAGGAAGCGGCTCATGGAGAAATCCAGCTGTTGCCATTAATCGCACGACGCGGCATAATTGTGTCTCTGGCACGCCTGCCAGGTCAGCAACATCACGAGCGTGGATGCTGCCTTTCAAAGGAATACACGCCAGGACTTGGAATTCGCCCAGCCATTTGAGGCATGCCAGAAGCTGGTTCTACATCAAGTGTCAGCAATATGTCCTGTTCTGAGATATGGTTGCTAACTTACCTGACTGGCAAGGCGCTGGATGAAGTCAACAGGCGTTGTTACGTTGCTCGCTGAGTTGTTGCCGTTGGTGCCGGTGGCTGTGGCGACAGGAGGTGCACTTGATGGTTTGCGTTGGTGTTGATATTGACTGATTGCAGTATTGGCAGCAAACGCCAGATCATTACTCCATTCCTCCAGCTGGCGTGCGTGGCCCATTGCAATCAATCAATCAATCCAACAAGGTAGCAAGATGCAAGGCGCTGAGCTATGAAAAGCCATGCCTTGTATATCGGTATCAAGCCTGACTTGACACTGTCGACACAGACCGAAGACGCTTGAGCAGCTGCTGCAATACACCGACATTCACCAAACCCGACCGACTTCGATCTGCCTCGAGCCATTCTTAGAAACTCCCCTGGGTACCACGCGACTGAAACGCTTCGGAGTACGATCATTCAGCGGGTCGGCAGAACAGACCACGAGGAGTGCCAAGGTTTGCGGCTCATTGAATGGTCTTCACGTGGTTCCTCATCGCGTGGAAGTCTACATGCTGACTTCTAGCGTACGGATTAACGACTCATTGGAGCACCGCATACCCATGTCTGGCGAGTCAACATCAGCAATCCTTGTGTCCATGCTTTACTCAACCTTCCCGCACCACCATTACAATTACAAGGAAATCCTCGACTGAGGATCTACGCTGCGGACTGTTACCAGCAAAGTATCCCTTGCTAGCTGTCATGCTGGCTGCAGAGGGCACCAAAAGTGTTCACTTTCTGTTACTGGTATATACCGTCAGTCAGATCAGCATCTAATCCTGCAATTCGCAATGTAGATCCACGCATGAGCTATGGATTCACAAACCTTGACAAAGCTGAGGGCTCGGGATATTTCCAGCTATGATTGGGGTCCAACTTTCCGAAATGGTCCAAGCAAAGAGAGTCCCCGCCTCGGATGGTAGGAGCCTGCGAGACGACCAATCAATGACAAGGTGGCTTATGCTTTGGCCTATCCCAGTCATGGCTAGCCTGATTGACCTTGGCCGCTTCCGCGAGAGGGCTGGTTTTCTGCCTCAGGCTGCAGAAAGACTCGGGTCATTTCTCATGACCATAGCGTTCAGTGCGCACGCATTGCTGCTCGGACCCGTTGATGTAACCTCACTGCCACGTGGAAGACGCTATCATCGTGCGACAGAAGTACAGGGATCTGTATCCCGACGCCGTTGACGACGATGCCCGGGGACACGGACTGTGACGGACGGTGGGAACGCTGTTTGGCTATCAACTCGAACGTGTGCCACGTTAGTGTCCTCTCGTGGTCTCAACATGGATGCCTCGTGGTGAGCACGAGTCTTTGATACCCACGTCAGCTGATCGACACATCTCCAGAAACAGCTGCTGAGCCAGCCGTCTTAGCCGGACCTGGCAGCAAACGATCCATACTCAGCACCGCCAGGCAGGGTCGACGCCTCACAAGATGACTTTGGTATTGCGTACTTCGACGCTCACCTTGTGTAATCAGGACGGGAGAGTGCAAGAATGCGAAGATGTTCTGTTCAAGATTGAAGAACTTCGCAAACAGAAGGAGGAGTATATCAAACAGCTAGCCCACTGCGAAGGGACTATCAACGAGAGACAAAGACTCCTGAGCCTCATCGATGAGTCCGACAACGAGGAAACAGTCGAAGCGATGCAGGAAGACCTGGACGAGCATGAACTTATTGTCGCAAGGCACTTGAGAAACAACCAAGCCCTTCAATCAGGTTACAACGACTACATCATCGCATTGCTTCGAGATGCAAACCCTAAGTGGTTACAACAACGGCAGAAATCATTGCTCGCAGCATTCAACGCCGCTGAGGATGTTCACTCTTTGATCATGAAGCGAAGCAAACTTGCCGTTCATCCATATGGAAAGCAAAGACGGCCTGGGAAGGAACTTCGAATTGGAAAACGCAGTGTCAAAGGTGGAAAAGTGTAGCCGCAAATGTTTGTCAACGTGTTTGTCGACATGCACGCGTAGCACGGCTGGTACATGCAGGGATGTCGATCATTCGCGGGCAAGCTGTTGAAATGCCAGCAATCAAACAATTCCATGACTTCATGCTTGCATGGTTCGCTTTCGTGTTTTCCCAACGAGTGCAAGCATCGATTGGTGGTCGACGAATGTGTTCCAGCACAGTGCGTATTCGTTTGGGGAAATGCGCAAGCTGAGCCAGCCACTCTCACTGCGTCCGAGCTCGCGTAGCTTTGTGTGACTTGGAAAGCTCAGCTTCCGGCTTGGGAGATACACTTGCATTCGCAGACAAGATCAACGGTTTTTGTGACAACAAGTAGAGATACTGCAGTGTGATAGATGGTAATTGCATTATCATAGTTCTGTGATCTAATGCTGTTTCGCTAAAAAGTAGAATGCAAAGCTTCCCAGGTCTCTCAATACCTGCGTAATCTATCTATCATCTCCCAAGAAAGTGCTCGTAATCGCTTCTTGAGATCCGCATCGAGCTGGTCGTACATCGTTGCGGAAAGTGGCAGGGTCATCTCGTTGTCCATCATTTCCAAGCCCTCCATGGTAGTGTCGGGTCGGCTTCTTTCCTTCTCAACCTGAGCCTTAAGCTTCAGAGATAGCTGGTGCACGATTCTTCGTACGTGATGAATCTCGCTCAGCACAAGCTGAGCTGCCATTCGTGCTGAGTCTGCTCCCTCGAGACAATAGCTGCCGACTGAAGATGTTGATGACTGGCGAGAGCGAGATGATTGACCGTCAACTTCGCAAGCGGTTTGGCGTGCCACTGTAGCGTACCATCCGAGCACTCGGAAGATGATCAGAGACATTACTGAAAGCAGATAGCCGTCGTCCTGTGAGCAGGAGCATTCCAGCATTCTTCGTACTGATTCGATAGTGGCTTCATTGCGATCGATGATGGTCTGGATGTTTGGCGGTGATGCTGAGCCATTTCTTGAGGGCGATGAGACGAGCTGTTTCATGAGGCTGAGGGCTTCCACGAGACATGAGCAAGAGCCATTCAGACAAGCTTCCTGGTAGCTGTGTGGGTTCTTGTCAGCTGGCGCTGAGAACATTTGCTGTTGTGGCTCCGGTAGTGAGGCCGAGAAGAGATCTGACATTGCATCGTCTGTGAGTGAGAATCCATCACAAAGGCTCTCAGGACCACTGCTGCTGCTGTCAAGGCTGGGTGGGAACATGTCTGTAGGTCCAACGTTGCAGAAGTCTGAGAGCTCGTTAGAGCTGGGAAAGCCGAGAGAGAAGCAGTCGTTGAAGTCAAAGTCCATCGACATATCCATATGCGAGGTTGGAGCTTCTGATAGAGTCTGATCCATTGGGTTGTAGAAGTCGGACATCATGGCTGGCGAAGCAGATCCACTAATTGTAGGATCGCAGTATGAGTATGATCGTTCCAGATGGCCTGTCGATGACCATTGAGAAGCAGCTGGAGAGTGGCTACCTTCGCTACGCTTTGATGAGTTGTTGTCGTTCATGCTTGAGAAGCCTTTGGGCTTCCTTCCACCTCGCTTAGCAACGACATATTTGCATGCCAATCCGCGCTTCGCACATCTTGCACAGGCAGGTTTGTCTCCAGAACACTTTAGCTTCGACTGAGCACAGCTCTCGCAGCTTGATCGTAGCTTCTGCTCGTCAGATGTGCTGCTTCGACTGCGAGAGGAGGGAGTAGGCTTGATATCCATTGCAGGAGGAGTTGCCATTGATGTAGTGGCCATGGCTGAGGATGATGACGATGATGGAGCTGAAGGCAGCGTATCCTAGATCCGCAGTGTATCGATCGATGTTGTGTGAAGATCGAGAGGTTGATCGTGGATCGAAACAATGCAGTGTGGCGGCCTAGGTCGTACTAATAGTTCTGAACAGGGCCACGTGGGAGAGAGGTCAATCATCCCCGTCCATCAAGTCCTCTAGCGTTGAAGCATTAAGGCCAACAGTACCTGAAAGTCAAAGCCAGCCACGAGACAAGGAACTTACGGCCCCATCCCACCTTGGTGCATTGAGTACGCAAAGTAGTGTGATCCTTCTTTCAGCCACCAACACCGAACTATGAATGGTGTATGCAAGATACCGACCACTCGACACGTTCGGCTGAACTACCGGGCTTCGAATGGGAAAGGTCAAAGCGCGTGGAAGTCGAGCTACGACAGCGTGCCTTAGCCTCGCGGCTGGGGGTGTGCTAAAATACTCAGCATCCTTTCAGCTGGCTTGATTCACTTACAAGAAAGCTTGGGCATTTGGCAGAGGTCACACAAGCATTCGCGAAGCTCGACAAGAATTGGCGTACAGATAGCCACGAGGGTAATTGATTGCGAGCCTGTCGAATGCAAATGCTGCCAGACGATGCAAAGCTAACTCTTGCCCGAGGTGCTGATTATGCTGATCCTACCCTAGGGCACACTGCACAGCAAATGTTAGCGAACCTCTGGCGTGCGATCGTTCTCCGGCAGCAGTCTGTCTCTGCTGCTACGCATCTTGCGCAGCACGTAAGTGCGCTAACGCAAGATTGAGTGCTTTGGACGTTTCACGGGCTTGCAGCTGGCACAGCGTAAGCGGCGTAAAGTTCAAAGGCACGTCGATCACTGCTTCATGCAGGGAACCGCATTGGAGTCGCTGAGTCTTCTGCGTTGAGTATAGCTTCTTGAGACGGCGGCCTTCCCTCACGGGCCGTTCTATTCTGACCCGCATTTCAGGTCGGGGCGATAATGCTGAAGGCCTCGGAACGATAAAGACCACAGCAATTTGGCAAGAGTAGTATTTTGTGGCTTATGTGCCGAGCACAATTTGCTGATGGAAACGATAGTGGTGCTGCTACGCTGCTCGGTCTGCGAAGACAAGGTGGCAGGTTGACGGGACTCAATCTCAGAAGCCGAAAACCTGCGCCTTGCCAAGAAGATCTCTTCGCCTTCGCAAGCCTTCGCAAGCCTTAGCGAGCATACCCTGACGTTATTGCTCCTGCGGTGATTTCTTGCTTGTAGCAGCTCCTTCTCTCGTGAGGAATATACCTCACATTTCTATTGTCGTCTCAGGCACTTCCTTCTCATGCATTCAAGTGGCAACAACTTCCAAAGTCCCTCTTCGATGCCCCACACAGTCAAGCATTCATGAATGCTTGACTGCCCTGCTTGACTACCCAAGCTACTGTCCGGTCGCTTGGCTGGTCGCCTGATGCACGACTTGATAAGTGCTGCAGATCTTTGCCCTTCCCAAATGAATGAGCTGCTGGCAGTCTGACTTGCCCGGGAGCAGTAGGGCAGCACCCAGGGCAGGATTGATCGAAGTCTCATCAATGTATACTCAGGCTTATTCATTGAGGGATTGCTGATATTTTCTATGCATTCGATCCTTAACCACAATTTCAACTTCTCTGACCCGAACAACTCATGGTTCTTGACATTGACGAAGCAATATCATTCGAAGCACAGTCGCCACAACACATTGATCGGGGAGGCGTCGACCAATTGCTCATCACTATTGGTTCTGCCATCTGTATGGCTGTACTATGGCGATACTGCTCACGACCGGCTTTCTGCTATCCGAGATACAGATAGACAAGCTGAAACCCATTGGACCCTACAAAGGATCTGCAAGAACGCGAGTCAAAGCTCTTGCATGAGGTTACAACGCTTACAAAGTCTGATTCAAGTGATGGAGTGATCTGCAGGCAAGGAAGCCGTTGCAGCCGCGCGGGATTGACTTCACGTCGTTGAATATAGCCACCACGTGGAAACGAGAGGATCTTGCATTAGTGCATACCCTCCGGAAGACCGCATCGTCCTTTGATTGATATCTACAGAAACGCCCCGAAGAACAATCTATGGGGTCAACAACGTGCTCAACGACCAATGAATTCCCCGAACTGGTTCTCGAGAAAGATCCGAAACGAGGAACTTCGTGGTAACCACGTGCATTGGGCGATCAACGAGATTGCCAGACGGCTCGGTAGAAATCTTCTTGGCCAATGGCAAGTGTGATGGTGTCCTTGTCGATGGAGAAGCAAAGTGAGGCATAGACGCGAGCTGAAGAGACTCGTGGTTGCCACGTGTCTGTCCATTGCCGGGGTGGTCGTTCTTTGATTGATGGAACCACATTGTTTCGAATTAAGTGGGCGGTGACACCTTCTAGTTGTTCTAGAAGTTTGTCATTGCTTCGCTTGGCTGCGGTCAATCGTTTGTCCCAAATAGATCTGGTTATTGATCGGCTGAGCATCGACTTTCATGCTCATTGAGTGAGATGTTGATACAGTTGCGAGAATAGTAGACTGCACGTATCAAGTGGATCTGAAACCATGGAGTTGTCAAAGAGCACCCACTATTTGATTTGCTATTCGTTGATCATCCTCTGTGATCGTTGTACCTAGGTAGCAAGTTTAGCCATATGTGGCCTCTGCTCTTCATGTGTCTTGGAATTCATATGTGATGAATGTGTAGCCTTGAACCTGACCAGAAAAAATTGTTGATCGGGCGATAAACGTTGCACGACACTGTGATTGATGAATGTCGATACCTCTAAGGCCACGCACACTCGGCGATGATCGATTCGACATGCATCCATGGTTTCACTCGTGTTGCTGAGCGACAGGCCAGCGCACTGAGATACATTCTGCACCAAAGGTCGACGACTGAGTATATAATGAGAGCAGCAAGAAGTAATCAGTCTGAGTCCATGTCGAATCTTCTGAATCATCATTGAATCGCTACTCGCTGCAAATTCAGTGCATGGATTAGTTTTGAAACATGGTTGTAAAAGGTGTAATGATTGTAAGTTCAATGGAAATGAGATTCTATGATATATGCCTTCTATCAGAACGCCTAGCCAACCAGAACCCAAACGCTCAATGCTCCATTTCCCAATGTCCCAAAACTCCTGTCAAATGATTGCTGTCGTAGGGTTTCAATCTCTATGCGTAGTACTCCTCCAACCACTTGCGCATGTCGCCAATTGTCGGGTAATCCAAGAACAAGCTGCCGCTGACTTGGACTCCTAGCTCTGATCGGAACTTCTCGGAAATGACGAGAGAAAGCAGACTGTCAACACCCAAGTCCGCGAATCCGACATCGTCTTCGAGATCGGAGATCTCGAGACCACCTTCGTTGGCAATGAGAGCCAAAGCCTTAGAGGTGATGCTATCGGAGTCTGCAGCAGACTCCACAGCTGGCGCTGGTGCCACCGCTGGTGCAGCCGGAGCTGGTGCAGCGGCAGCTTGCTTGACTTCCTTCACTGGCGCAGGCTGTGCAGCTGGGAGTGGCGTAGGAAGTGGCTTGCTTTCCTTCACCTCGGCGGCCTTTGTTGCAGTGAGCTTGGGCAGAGGCACCTGTGGAGCGACAGCGTTGGCGCCCTTGGTCTCTGCGATAGCCTTGTCTGGAGCCGAGAAGAAGCGGTTGAGCAAGATACGTGGGTAGCTGCGGAACTGGATGCCGCCGACCATACCCATGATCTCGTCGTCTTGCATGATGTACACATCACCAAGGTAGACTGTTGGGTCATCCTTGGTAGGAATCATCCTGACGTACGACCTGTACTTGGCTCCTGCAGTGAGCGGCTTAGCGAAGCGCATGGATCTCCAGCCAGGTGTAACGCAGTAGTTCTTTGCAGCATCCATGGCGTCCGAGCAGTTCATGACGAAACCTGCCAAGTGGGCAACTGAATCGATGAAGTAAGGAGCAACGGTCCAGTTGCCGCTCTCTTTGGTGGTGAGCTGGACGTCAGCAAAAGCTTCCAGTCCATTCATCACAACGGATTGCATGCCACGGTACTTGTCGGCATAGTCGACCAGGTTGCTTGCGAAAAGCGTGTAGGCCATGTTGCGAGTAAAGCGGCTAGCCTTACCTTCCGCAGCCATACGCTCAAGCGACTCGATACGGCCATGGATGAGGTGAGAAATTGGCTCCCAGGAATGAAGCCACTCGTTTGCATCGCCGAGGATGAGCGTCGAGGTTGCGAATGGCTCATTGTCGTCCACGTTCTGCCACGACATCATGATTTGTCCGGATGTGATGTCAGGCGTGGCAGCGGTGACACGGAACTCCTGAGGGTACTTGGTCTTGCTCTGGGCCACAAGTCCCTTGGTGACAACGAGGTCAGTCATGTTCATGGCTGGAACCTTGCCCTTCGGGTTGATCTTGCGGTAGAGGTAGTCTCCAAGAGTGTACGCGATGTCTGCGTGGATAGACTGTGAAATATTAGCAAGATCTTCATACGTCCATTCAGACTTTGACTTACTGAAGTGACCACACCACAGTCGTTCATGCGGTGGCCGTGAGCGGCAGCAAGGAGATCACCTTGCATGAGATCGCTCTGCATGACAACGATACCAGCATTGCCTTCAACCTCAAGTGCAATGACTTGTTGCACTGTCGAAGTCTGGAGGTCGCTTCCGACAGATGGCTTGGGCTCTGCGGCCCTGGCAGCCTCCTTCTCAGCGGTGTAGAAGGTGTTACCCTTGGTCAAGCACCAGTCACCATTGTACTGCAACCAGTGGTTCTTCTCGGTGAATGCGTATGTTGGCAGGTCGAGAAGGCGGAGGCTGCTCTCGAATGGACGATGGAACTCGTTCCAGCTGAGAGCAACGCCTGCGAGGTGGAGGGCGGACATGCTTCCCGACATGGTCTTCCAGTTGTCCTCGTTGCGTCGGATCGAAGGAATGACAAGCTGAGTGCTTGGTACGATCGACTTGATGAAACCAGCACACACTGGGTGTGGGCCAATCTCGACCCACACGGTCTCCTCGCTGACGGCCTCAATGTCAATGGCGTTCTGCATGGCAGGCAGGAAGTTGACAGCCTCGCGGGTGGCGCGACGGACGTAGTTTGCGTTGAGAGTCTTGCCGTCGAAGATAGTCTTGCCCAAGAGCGGCGAGACGTATGGCATCTTTGGCTCCTGGAAAACAACACCATTCTTGAGAACAGCCTCGAGGTCATCAAGGATTGGGTCGGTCTGCTCGGAGTGGAAGGCAAATGCGACATCGAGCTTGATGCATCGGTAGCCAGCGGCCTCGAGTGGTCCTTGGATCTCATCCATTTGCGCCTTGGTGCCACTCAGGACAGTGTCTGATGGACCGTTGACACAAGCGATGGTGTGTCGCTTGCCTGCTGAGCTCTCTGCAATTTGTGCCACAGAAGCACGAACAGCCATCATGGTGTGGCTGCGGATCTGGCACTTCTCCTGGAGCATTTGCGCCCGGCGACCAACCATGAAGATGGCATCGCTGGCGGTGATGACGCCGGCTACATGCATAGCAGCATACTCGCCCAAGCTGTGACCGATGACAACATCAGGCTTGACACCAAGGCTCGCCCAGTACTTGGCCAGTGCCATCTCAGTGCAGACCAACGCAAGCTGAGTGATGACTGGGATGTGCTCGTGGTCTTGTGGGAACGATCCGTCGAGAGCTGGAATGAACGATGGGAAGCCCTGGTTCTGAGCAATGGTGTCCAGGTGGTGAATGTGCTCACGGAACGTGGGCACATCGCGGTAAAGCTCCAAGTTCATCGACTTGTGGGACGCACCCTGTCCAGTGAAGGAGAATGCGACCTGTGGTGGGCCAGACTTGCCGACTGGCTTGATGCTATCGACCTTGTTCAGGCTCGAAGTAAGCTTCTTTGTAAGCTCAGCGACGTCAGAGGCCGTGATCGCAACACGGTGAGTGTGCTGGTAGCGACGAGCTGTAGATGTGTAGGCCAAGTCAGCGAGATCAGTGTCTGGGTTCGCCTCAAGGTAAGCGATCAAGCGCTCGATGTTGCCAGTCAGAGATGTCTTCGTCTTTGCAGAGACTGCAACGACGTGGCTCTGGCGCGGATCGACCTGTTGCTTCTCACGAACTGGACCTTCTTCGAGCACCATGGTAGTGTTGCCTCCTGCAGCACCAAAGTTGTTGATGGCTGCAAGACGCTTCTTACCTGGGACCTGTGGCCATGCGGTCTGCTCAAATGGAATGTGCAGGTTGCGCTTGTTGAAGTCCTTGGGGAACTTTGGGTTGATCTCGGTCTTGATGCCGACATGCTTTGGAATGGCATTCTTTTGAAGCATCATCAGGACCTTGATGAGGGCAGTGGTTCCTGCGACAGACTCTCCGTGGCCAACGTTGGACTTCACAGCGCCAATGTGCAGAGGCTGGTCCTTGGTACGACGCTTGGTCAGAGGTGCGTATACGTCCATGATGCCGGACATTTCCTCGAAGTCTCCAGCTTGAGTACCAGTGCCGTGAAGCTCAACATAAGACACATCGAGTGGGTCGACGCCGGCTTGACGAAGCACTTGGCGGGAGAGGTAGGCCTGGTGGCCAGCGTGAGGGTGCGTGATGGAGACGGCCTCAGCAGAGTGGTTGGTACCGGCACCAAGAATCACACCGAGAACGTTGTCGTTGTCTGCCTCAGCATCTTCAAGTCTCTTGATGACCAGAGAGCCGATGCCGTCTGCTCGGCAGTAGCCATCAGCTGTGGCATCCCAGGTCTTGCAGGCGTTGTGACCCTTGGACAAGAAGTGACCTTGGTTGAGTCCAGCAAAACCATCTGGGTTGGTCAGGATGTTCATACCACCAGTGACGGCGGTGTCGACATCTCCGTTCCATAGTGCCTGGCAGGCAATCTGTGATGAGATGTTAGCATTCGTGTTCAAGACGCGTTCGGAGTGAACGTTTTGACGTCGTTGGTGGTTGGTCTGTGCTTTCGAAGAGGGGAAGACGGAAATCCTCGTCGCAATAACGACGCAATTTCTCCCAGCGAGCGACCACAACATCATCAAGGAGAAAATTCTCACTCACCTCAATGGCAGCAAGTCCAGATGAGCATGCGGTGTCGATGCTGTACGAAGGACCTGCGAACTTGAAGAAGTAGTTGATGCGTCCTGGACCGAACGCTCTGCAGCCTCCCGGAATGTAGTAGGTGTTGACCTCTTGGCCCTGGTTGACCTCGCGGTAGTCATCGGCGGCCTGGCCGTAATATGTGCCTATTCTCTCCAACTTAGTGGAAGCTGTGCGGTTGCCGACATAGCCAGCTCGCTCGAGGGCCTCGTAGGCGGTAACGAGTGCCAAACGCATCTGTGGGTCCACAACTTGAGCCTCGCGAGGAGACATGTTGAAGAAGGGAGCATCGAACAAGCCCGGCTCGTCAATCGGGCACATGTACTGGGTCATGCTCTTGTTGAGCGCCTTGCCAGTTGGATCGTAGTGTGTCTCGATGTCAAATCGATCAGCTGGAATCTGCCTTGACACATCGAGGCCCTTCTCAAGGACCTCCCAGAACTTCTCGGTGTTGGTTGCTCCACCTGGCAATCTGCAAGACATGCCAATGATGGCCAACTTCGACTGAGCACTGCCTCGTGGTGCAGTGTCCCTCGGCTCATTCTGGAAGATCCATGGCACAAGGTTGTTGGTAGAGACCTTGAGCTCGGGCATATCGTTCTTGAACGCCTTGTCAAGATCGTTGAGCGGGATCGAGTTTCCGAAGCAGTGGAGGGTGGCCTCGGTGGTAGCAGTGCACTTGGCATTGTCAACAATACCAGCAATCACCTTGTCCCAGCAGATTGCTTGCATGAGAAGCTCAGAAACAACGCACTCGTAGAGCTCTGTAGCAGTCTTAGCTGGGTAGGGTTGTCCAGTGCTCGTTGAGTACACCGAGACTGCGGGCATGAAGCCCTTCTGCGCTGCGTTGAGAGAAGCTCCACGCACGATTGCCTCAGTGTCTTGTGCACTGTAGATGTGTGGGGCATGGCAAAGTCCGCCGTAAACCGGAAGTTCGATGTAGCGAGCTTTTCTAAAGAACTCGCACTTGTTGAGGAGAGCCTTCAGCTTCTGTGGTGGAGCGCTGACCGTAACGGATGTCCGGCTGATGGCGCTGATGAAGACTTTGCCAGTCTCGGGCACTTCTCCCACTGGCTGCATAGCATCAAGCTCTTTTTGAGCAACGACTGGATCGACATTGTGAACAACGCAAGCCCAAGTCTCTGGCTTCTCGGATAGGTCTCGAGCTTCCAGGTTCTCAGACACGCCGAAAACGTGGACACCCATTCGGAATGCCACACGAACGGCATCGGCTCCAGCGAGAGGGAGATCAGCCTGCTCTGACGAGAGCGAGATGGCAGTAGACGCGAGGAGACCGATTCCGAGACCAGCGAGACTGGCCTCGGTCATGTTACGGAGCTCTTCAGGATGGCTCTCGACATATCTGGAGCACAATATTAGCGATTGCAATTTCAATGTTTCAGATCTACTGACCCGATGTATGATGCTACTTGAGCAACGATGAGCAGAACGCCATCGATGGCGCCGCACAGGAGTCCTTCACGGAGCTCCTTGTTCTCGACCCAGCTAAGAAGCGTCTGGAAAGGTGGAATCAATCGCTTCAGCTCTGTTGGGAGTCTGCTCACTTCATCCTTTACAGCTGAAGTGGCCTCGTTAAGGAATCTGGCAAGAAGGGGAAAGTTCTTGTCCTTGCTATGCTTGTGCAAGCCACGGTAGATGTCTTGCAGGTCGTCCTTTGGGAACTCGTTGCTGAAGTATACGAATTCCATCTTGGAAGAGCGATCGCTGGCGTCTGAGGTCTCGGATGGGGTATACACCGTGTTGCTACCCGACGAATCTCCGGTAACGACAAACGGCATCAATCCAGACGACCAGCGAACGAATATTTCGAAGGGATGACACGTGAATAGACGCAGTGTGTCTCTTTGAGGGTATATGAATCAGCGAATTGCGGAGAGAAGATGTATCGCAATAAAAGAGTGGTCACCGAGGTGAGGAGGGTTGATGAACAGCTTTGGAGAGAGATGCGTGTGAGAGCTGTTGGGATGGTTTCATCCTCGAGTGAACAGTCTGCATGTTATACTGAATCACGGTGTGTTGACTTGATTGCGGTATGTTCTGCTAATCCTTCGCAGCTACAGAGCGCGCTCACGAAATCGGAGCATTGTGAGCAGCGCGCAGTCCGAAAGTCTCGGCGTCTTGCCTCACGTGAACGCCACGTGCCTACGACAACGCGATAGCCATGCATTTGGGCCACTACGCTCATCACTCAGGCGCGTTTCAGTCGACTACGGTACATTGTCACGAACGTTGCCAGAAAAAGCCACCACGTGTGAATGGCGCATCTGCAGGGATCGTTGCATCGCTCAGACCCTTCCCGTGATCGACACCGACCCACAAATTGTTGATAGCACGATTCATCCCGAAGGCACTTCAGCAACATAGAAACACCCCGACGCATCAGAGCCACCACAGCCACCTGCAAGAACGATGATCCACGCCACAGGATGCTGTTTATTCGCACCCGACCTTGCTGTCGACGATAGACCTGAGGCAGCAATCGTCATCCTTCGAGCACACGATCAGTTGCCGAAGTGCGCAGGCACCAGATGGAAGCCATGTCGACTGTCCGCACATAATCCATTGTGGACACTTTGACATACTCGTCCGATGCACAGCGGATGGTGTTCGTTGAGCACACTCGGGTGTTTACAGACGCTGTCTCACGACTGATCCTGTAACACCAAGCCCACACCGCATGCCCTTGCACTGTGGTTTTCATGCTCGATTGTGCATAAGCCATTGCTTGTCTAACGAATCACTATGTCGTCGATACTGCTTTTGTGCTAGCACCATTCGGTCCTCACTGCCGATTGAAGCATCGGAAGATAGAGTTCAACAAGCACTAGTCAATCTGAACGACCACACCTTCACTCGACCAAAATGCCGCTGTCCCATTGGCCCATAGCCTCAGCCTTGACCCTCCGTCAAGGACAGTCCATCGTCGGATACTCGAAATCACTGCTCACCAGGCTTTGGGCAAACTCTTGGCGGCGATTTGAGTGCATCGCGCAGCGCAGCCCCTGCAACCTCGTGGTAAGCATGTGGTTTCGGAGCAATTGATTGACATCATGCTATACAGATCGAGTGATGGAGTCACAAAGCGTTGTAGTATCACGTACTAGCGTTTCGGCTGCACCCACACTGCCACGTCGAGCTCTCATTCATATATTGCAAGTTTCGCCTGGAAAAGAACTTGTCACTGCTGAGTTTGTACCACTATCACGCTTACTATATCACACTGTCGCTTCACTCTTCGTTCACATCCCTATCTCATATCTCTTTTCCTTTTCCTTGAAGATGGCAGACCAGGACGGTGACAAGAGCGGATACCGACAGATCAACAAGGCGTTGAACATCTGCGCCTTTGACGATTACCTCAAAGGTCAACGAGCTCATTTACCTAAATTGTCAAATGTCGAGCAAGTGACACCAAGAGTATTGAGAGTACTCGGACAAAATGCTGGCAAGGCAAGTCTTTTGACGACATCTCAAGCAGACACTTCACTGACTTTCTGGTGCAGTTCACACTTCAAGGTACCAACACATTCATAGTAGGCGAAGGTCGTGACAGGATTATTGTCGACACATCTGGAGGCGAGAAGGAATGGATCGAGCTGGTACAAGCAACTCTGCTGGATCGCGGAATTAAAATCACGCATGTCCTGTTGACACATTGGCATGGTGACCATACCGGTGGCGTACCAGACCTGATTCGTCTGTATCCACATTTGAAAGATCACATCTACAAGAACGAACCTGAGAGAGACCAGCAAGACATTCAGGATGGACAGATTTTTGCGGTGGACGGCGCCACCGTTCGCGCTCTACACGTACCCGGACACTCCACAGACCACATGTGCTTTATCTTAGAGGAAGAACAGGCCATGTTCACCGGCGACAACATCCTTGGCCATGGAACAAGCGCAGTCGAAGACCTTGGAACATTCATGACTTCTCTCCAGACGATGAAGGATCAAAAATGCAAAACAGGCTACTCGGCTCATGGCGTGACAATCGACAACCTACCAGTCAAGATCGGCGGCGAATTGACAAAGCTGCTGCGACGAGAGAAGCAAGTGTTATCCGCTCTCGCACAAGTCCGCAAGCGCGGTGAAAGGTGTGCAGTACTGCGAGACATCGTCACAGAAATCTACGGCGAAGCTCTTGATGAGGACACCAGGACATTAGCATTGGAGCCTTTTATCGATGAGGTGCTTAGGAAGTTGGCTGGTGACGGTCGTGTTGCTTTCCAAAAGCGAGGTGGTGTCAAGAAGTGGTACTCGTTGGAGATGGAGCAAGCTGTACAGGCGAAGGCTGCCCAGGCTGCTCAGGCGAAGGCAATCAAGGTGTGAGTGGACGATTCACTAGATTTCATGTTATAGATTGGGACGGGTTTGGGTTTTGCTAAAGGGATAACCACAATCGCTGGTATGGTTGGCGCAGGATAGTTTAATGGCAATTTCACAAAATTTCAAGACACTCAGAGTTCTACCCACGCTCAGTCTCGTTCTCTCACGGTGTCATGTTGTCCCTCGATCTCGTCCTGGTTTGCTTTGCCAATGAGTTGGTCTTTACCTGACCATGCTTCTACCAATAGATTCCATCGCAAGTCCGGACTGCACTCAGGGTCACAATACCGCTTTCGAAGTCTCTCACTCTACACTGGCTGCTACGAGCATGTCGTTGTGAAGAAAGTGGATCACACGGACACAGGTCCGAGAGGAATGATTGGATCAAATTCGAAGTCTATTTTAGTCCTATACACTTCACGCTCGAACGCCCCGAACTCCTTCGACCATTCACAAACTTCCCGATGTTTGACCCATAGTCCTGAATGCTCATTTCGGGGCCATTCGCGTCACAAAAGCGCGTTACCCACAAGACTCTACAATCCACACTCCTTGAGCACGCCGCGGAAGCCCAAAATCGAGCCGACCATGGGGAACACTGAGCGGACGGTGTGCATCCACACCCATTTGACAATGAGACCTTGCACGGTGTCCAGACTGTTACCAGTAGTCTCCAAGAGCTCGAAAAGCGTGTTGTTGGTCGGCGCCATGACAATCAGAGTGAAAGGCACGATAGCGATGGTGCTCAGACCGGCCGTGGCATAAGTAGACCAGTCCTGTTGGCCGACTGCTCGTTTGCTATAGGCGATGTATGCATACAGTGATGTCGTGAGTATAGCAAGAGATGGCATGATAATGTGACCATAGTGGTAAAGAAGAGCCCATTGCTTAAGAAGCTGCTCAGCTTGGGTGTTGGTCTGCAGCACAACTGGAATCATGACTGCCGAGAGACATGTCATGGCGCCTGGAAAAGCATGCTGTCAGCATTGAAGTCGCACATATGCCCAATAATTGGTGGACGGCTTACCTGATAGAAAGGCGCCAAGGGTCACAGCAGTGGCCTGCTTGCCCACCTTCGGCGTTGCCGCTCTCACTTGAGTATCTGACTTCATCCTCGATTGATCTGATGGACGGAGAGTCCTCTTCTCGCAAGAAAACAATAGTACTTAAAAGCAAAGAAGCGTGATCTCAGCAGATCGGAGTCGGACAGTCCTAGCACGTGAGACTTCACATACTCAGCATCGGGGCTGACATGTCATGCCTTTCGGACCATTATCACTATACAAGACCACGGAATCCGACAAAATTTCGGGTCCCGTCTCAGCCTCACGATTCCGATGACCACCAATTCATTAACCGCATTCATGAGCTTCTCACGCCACGGTAGCTGCTTGACTCTGTTCAGCCTCCTGTCTACTCCACCACCACAACCACAACAGAATCAAAATCAATCATGCCGTCCGCAATCGACCCAGAGATCCCGCCGTTGACCGGCAAGACAGAAGGCAAATACCTCTGTCTCACGATCTTAGGTTACAAGAAAGAAGGCATGAGCGAGGAGGCATACCGCAACCACATGGTCAATGTTTCCGCGCCTATGACGAAGGACCTTATGGTCAAGTATGGCATCAGGAGGTGGACGATGGTATCACGACTTATTCCTCAAAACCATTCTTATCACGAACTCACTTCGTGATGCAGATCCACAACCAAACACCAACTCGAAACCTCATGAACCAATTATTCGACAGCCAAATGGTAAACTTGGCTCCGTATGATTGCTTCAGTCAGGTCGTCTTCGAGTCGATCGAAGATTACAAGAAAATCAAGCAGGATCCTTGGTATAAGAAGTATTTGATGGGTGATCATGAGAATTTTGCGGATACGAAGAGGAGCGCGTAAGTCTTTGACACGAGCATTAGACTTTGGAGTACTAACATTTGTAGAATGACGATCGGCTGGATTGAGGAGTTTATTCGTGATGGTCAACTTGTTGAGGGATTTGAAGGGGAATATGTTTAGCAAATATTAGATATCCTTGAGATGTTCATGGTCAGATGAATTCGCAAAATGCAGACTTGCTACTTCTCTCATTCCATTAGGTATGGACTACGTGCCTCGCTTTCAAGGCCAAGTCTTCGCTGTGGTTGTTCGACACCGAGATGTGATTGAAAATTTATACCTGTATGTACAACATGGCCAAGCCTTTCCCTCATTTCCTGCCAAGAGGCCAAATTCTTTACAACCCGTCCGAGCATTTCTACGTGAAAGCAGTTCTAGCCGATTGTTGCAGATGTAATATCTCTTTGGGCACAACCCTTGGCGTCTGTGATCGGGGAATACAACGCTTTCATCCCGAGGTGTTCCGATGCTGTAAGTTCGTATTGTCATGCTCATGACAACTGTTTGGGAGGATTCGCGTTTGTTCTGGGTATGATAATTCATTAGACGTCTATCATACTATACATCTCTATCCAGTCTTCATCATGCCGACCGACATGGCCGCACTGATGTCCAACGCCTTCGCTAAAGTCATCAATCTAGCTTCCGTCTTGCTTCGATCTGTTCTGTTCTCATTTCGGTCTTCCACATTCGCATCTTCTTCCACCGCTTTCGTGCATCGACCAAGGCCTCGTCTGCGAGGATCGTGTAGACTCCTCGCCTTGTGATTCAGCGTACTTGGTATCTTTCTCCATCTCAGTGCCGGTGCTTAGGGTTCGGTCGCCCTCATCCTGGTTCTCTGGCTGCTTTTGAGCCTCTGCGGCTTCTTCTTTCTCGTTGCCCATGGCTTTTTCTTGCTGCTTCTGCTGTTCCTTCTTTACGCTTCGCCATTCCATACCGAGGGCGCCAAGGATAGTGAGACAAGCCACGATGAGACCAACAAGGAATGTGCGACGCAACGCTGAGTTGTAGGCATACAAGACTGCATTGTGCAGTCCTGCAGGCACCATCTGGAACAATCCGGTGATTCCTGCAGCCTCGATTTGCTCTGGGGTAATGTCGATTCCGGCAAGGTTCGCAAGTTTCGTGGCCAACTGCTGGTCAAGGACATTCTGACCCACGGAAACGAAGATTGCACCAAAGAGTGTCGTAGCGAAGAGAATCAGTGCAGTGCCAATTGGTGCCTCGTCCTTCGGCAGCACTGTCTGAGCTGCGACATTTGGTGCTTGGAAACATCCGCCCAGGCCGAAACCATATACGATCTGATACCCGATCCATTGTCCAGTTGTGGTGTTTGGGTTCAGCAGGAGAAAGAGACCTGCGCCAATCGCTGCAATGACGGTACCGATGATCAAGAATGGTGTGTAGTATCCAGTCTTTGTGGTACCCACGCCAGTGAGGATTGAGGACACCACGATAGCAATGACGAAAGGCAGGAGGTGAATACCGCTTTCTACGGCAGAGTTGCCCTTGATAGCCTGGAACCAGATAGGCAAGAAGTAGATGATGATCGTCTGATGCGCTCCCAGCAGTCCACTAACCCAAAAGCCAGTGAAGATGCTTCGCTGGCAGAAGATATGTGGTGGCACAATTGCAGTCTTTGGTCGCCAGGCTTGAATGAAGATGAACGCAATTATCAGAACCAGGCCGAGTGTGAGGCAGAGGATGATGCGCCAGTTGCTCCAGCTGTAGGTAAATCCACCCCACTGCAGAGCAAGGCAGAGTGAGATGACACCAGGCAGAAGGGCGAGGAGGCCTTCGATATTGAGCTCCTTGACCTTGTGTTTCCAGCCGCTCTTCATGGCGCCACCACCTGGGACCTTGAGCAGGAAGAAGACGGCCATGGCGACAAGACCGCCAAACGGCAGATTGATGTAGAAGCTAGAGAATTGTCAGCGAATCTTCGCAGAACATGTCATCTCATACGTACCACCAGCGCCAGGTCACATTAGTAGTGAAGGCTCCACCCAGAAGTGGGCCAATGACAGACGATACGCCATAAACTGCACCGAATAGTCCTTGATATGCCGGTCGCTTGGAAAGCGGAATGGCGCATACAATAATGACCAAAACACCTTCTTGAATACCTCCAGCTCCGAGACCTGCGATGGCTCTGCCTATGATGAATGCGATCGAGTTCGGAGCAGAACCGCAAACAGCTGAGCCAACCTCGAATAGAAGAACTGCCGACAGGAAAGTAGCTTTGACGTTGAGGAAGGTGTACAGTTTTCCGAATAGCAAGATCGTGGCGCAGTTCGTAAGGAGGTAAGCAGTTCCATACCAGCCAACGTCGCTGTAAGCGTGGAACTCGTTCGTGATCGCCGGCGTCGCAGTCGTAATGATCAATTTGTCCAAAGCAACCAAGAACATGCCAATGAAGACGCAGGTCATCAAGACAGCAAGCTTGAATCCATGAGGATATTGAGATTCATCGTCGCCGCGGTCAAGGTCTTGGTCCTTTTCTTCGTCTAGCTTCGGTTGTTGTGCGTATGTTTGATCCTCTTGAGGAGGACTGTCCTTCTTATGAAAGCCCATCGTCACAGACGAGCTTCAAAGAAAGCTCTCTGTATTGTTGAGTGACTGCAGAAGTATTCAGGTGGATGCTGAACTTGTGTACCTGTATGCAGATCTGGAACGCGGCTAAAGTGTAGCTTTTGTTGTCGTAGTTGCAGTAGCAGACTGCAGTGGATTGGCTGATGACAAAGAAAGCAAGGGAAGACGAGCTGGGCAGTGAGGAATGTTATAAGAGAAGCAGTCCCGAAAAGACTGATGACGGTTCGGTACCCATAGTCACGGAGGGTCGTACTGTGGAAACATATTGTGGCTTTGGCCTTAGCTCAGTGGGCTTGAATGAAAGTCAGGGAGGGCATGCAAGCGCAAGTCTGAGGCGCAACGTGTGTTTCAACCGCCGTTGGCACTGTCCGAGGGCGCGGAGGGTCAAGATTGGCCTCAGGCACGACATAAAGACCAATCAGCAACCGGCCGTCGACGGACCCGAAGGCTTTCGACCAATGATAGTTCATTGTCGTGTGTACTCTGATGGGATCGGCGAGTTCATCATTGGGTCCTCTGCCAGGCGCGTAGAGAAAGCACGTGGGAGAGGCAGCAGGAGACAGGAGGAAGGGGATGAAGTTTGCGCGGGGACTTGTCTCTCGCTAAACAATGCATCACCAAACTCAGGCTTCATGATCAGTCTGCTATCGATGCAGTATCGTGCAGTGCGCTGAAGTCGCCTTTGACCATGTTGTATGTCACGACTATTGAATCTCGCCTTGATGAACTGCTGGCAAAGGACCATTCACTCGCTGTTCGTCCACAACTAAAGTTCGCTGCCAGAAGAACCAGGGTACAGTTGCTAGCGTGCCAAGCTTTCTCTCTTCACCTCACTCTCTGTCCTGACAACGAGCAACAAGTTCTTCTCAAAGACACCGAATATTCATCACTACACCTCATGCCACAATCTTCACATTGCATCTCTTGCAATACGCCACACCAGTGACGATCTTGAGCATGCCCGACGCGTCGTTGAGACGCGCGAACAACCAGCTGTACGCGCACCGGAAGACTCGTGGCATTGCAAGGTACCGCAACAGATACCGCTAAACTCTACTGCATGTAGATCAAAGACAAGCTACCGTATTGTCTGCTCACGTTCCCTGGTCATACACGAGCATGATCGACGCATAGAGGCTGGGATCGGAGGGAAAGTGTCTGGCGCTCAGCTGGCCAATCATATTCGACCCGAAGACGCTTTGTCCATCTCGAAGCGCACTCTTCACGTGTCAAGCACAACCAGAACAGGTCTGCAACCAGCCGAATGCCGCTGACCTTGATGCGACCTTCTCAGTCTACGGGTTTTTGCCAAGCTCAACATCACGAGTCTGCCGGAGAACGAAGTGGCTGGTGTGCATCTTGAGGATGACATCGACCCCGAGCTGAGTGCGCATCTGCCACGCGAAGGCCATGCTCTCTTCACGCGATTCGGCTCATTGGGACATTACGCTCACTGCACTACCCCGATCTCTCAGAATAGGTACCGGGCATACAATGCTGCAGCGTAGGGACAATGGTTATAATACCAGCTCTGGAGTCGATTGGAGAACATCATCCACAGCAGCACAATCTCCTTCATTCACTCAGTCCAATCCTCTCCGTTCTTGAGCATTCAGTATGAGTTTCCTTACAGCTAACTCCACAGCCTCTGTGCTGTCGAGTCTGCCCACCAACGTCGCAGGCATCGATCTTAACCCAATGGACCTACAATCGCCATGGGGAGCTTACCTCCCTGTCCTGATGGCACTTGGCTTCTTGGTCTACCTTTCTTACACTCCACGAATCAAGGGCAAGATCCCAGCATTCACTCCAGAGACATACCCAATCATTGGTTCCTACAGATTCTTCACACACAAACTGTAAGCCATGCCTCATATCTTCACATTCTATCAACCGCTAACATCAGCTCAAGCTCTTTCTGGAAGGCAGCACAAGCAGCATCAAAGAATGGAATGTTTAGCTTCTGGCTTGGCAAGAACCACGTTGTCGGTGTCAGTGGCGAGGCTGCTCGCAAGATGTACCTTGAGCACCCAGGCTTCGATCACATCAAGGGTGTCATCCTTATCGGACATGGCCCAGACTACATCGATGGCCGCAAGACCAAGCAGCACGGTATCTGGCTTCCAGTCATGGCCGGCAACAAATCTTACGCCCAGAAGAACGTCCTCAACTGCCAAAAGACTGCTGAGCTCACCAAGCGTCTGCCCAAGGTTACCAACGACGTCCGAAAGGCTTTCGAGTCTGTTGCATCTCAAGGTGGCATCATCAACCCAGCACGCATGTGCGCTGTCCTCACCTGGGATACTGCCACCCGTGTCTTCGGTGCCGACGAGATCATCGATGTTCCAGAGAACCGTGCCAAGCTCCTCCACTACCTGCCAATCCTCCAGAAGACCAGCTCTTGCCATCTCCTCTCCTTCCCATGGGCCTCATACTTCAGCTACCCATACTGGAAGCGCAAGTATGGACGTGAGGGCATGCGACGACTTGTAACTCCAATTGTCGAGGCCCGCATGAGAATCAACGACCCAGTCCGCGCAGATGACCCTCTCCAGACCTTTGTCGATAACGGTGACAGCGCCGACTACATGATCAACTTCCTTGTCAGCATGATATTCATCTCTGCCGCCAACGGATGTGTCATCTCCGGTGCCATGCTCTACTCGATCGCACACCACCCAGAGATCCAGGAGAAGATCTACCAGGAAATCAAGGCCGTCGCAAACCAGTACGCCGCTGACAGCTCCGCACCCCTCGTTGAACAACTCGACTCTCTGCCAGTCAAGGCATGGGAGAACATGTCTGCAACCATCGATCTCTGCTACAAGGAGTGCATTCGCATGTGGGTCGCTTTCCCAATGGGTCGCATGAACGAGGGTACCACCGACATCCAGATCCCAGGCACCGACGAGGTTGTCCCAGCTGGCGGTCTCTGCTCTTACAACACCATTGACGTGCACTACAACGACAAGCTCTACCCAGAGCCACTCAAGTGGGACCCAGCCCGATTCGGTGATGGCCGCAAGGAGATGGAACAGGAGGCTCACGGCTGTAAGTGTTCCGCTTCATTCCTATCAAAGGAGCTTGATGTACTAACTACTTAATAGTCATGGGCTGGGGTGCTGGCAAACACCCTTGCAACGGTATCCGGTGGGCTAAGATCCAGCAGAACATGATGCTTGCCTACGCTTTCGCCATGTACAAGTGGACCGGCTGCCACAAGGACGGCTCGCCAAACACTGAGTTCATCCCACCAACCACTGCTCTTAACGAGCTGGCTCCAGCTCTCCCACAGAACCTTTTCCTCAAGGCCGAGCCACGAAACTAGAGCGTCACAGATGAGCGAAACAGAAGCTCGCTGTGCATGGCTAACAGAGGGAGAGAAAATGTGACATGATGATGTTTGGATTGGCGCTGCTGGGTATTGGGGAAAGGTCAGGGTTCCAGGAAATAGATCATTTGGTTGTCTTGGCTTGCAGCTTCTTTTGTCACTCAAGCTGGGAAACTGGTATAGAAATCTTTAGCATGTTAGCACTGAATGCATTTCTTGGAGTTCATCAACTACAACTACTTGGATCTCAACTTGTTTCGACCTCGCAACGCTCCAAGAAGCTCGACTCCAGTCTGAATTTTCATTCGCCGTCTCTGTCCTTGGGATGTCAGGGATGAGCGGGATATCTAACCCACTTCTACTCAGGAATCTTGTATTTGGATGGACCGATCAATGATTGTTGCAGCGTAGCAAAGCGAAGGACATAATGACGACTGCGAGAGTCGAAACAATTCCAAACACCCGCGGCCAACACAGTATCGTTTACAGCGAAGCGATGCGAGGCATTTGGTAACCTCGTCGGCGCCAAGAATTACCCTAAGCTCTAGAGTCAACCCTAAGCCCTGAGCAAGAAGTTTGACGGGGAAGCAACATCTCGGGCTCTACTTTCCCTTCCTTACATCTGCTCGCAACATCTGCATTCTGATCACGAACAATATGGGCGCAGACTTGCTACGCGCAGGTGACATAGCAAAGCAGAAATTCTCAGCTTTGAAGATGAGCTCTTTGCGGCACTGATGTACAGAAGTCGAACATTGCGACGCGTGATTGTGAAGGCAAGTGAATGGAAAGCAAGCTACTTTGTGGACAGGCTATGGCTCTTCGACCGATCTGGCACGCTTGATCAGAACATCTCGTACCTCCATTGGAGGTCAACCATTTCCTGCGTAACACCGCCCTTCATCACCTTCGCGATCAGATCCTCCCGGCCGGACTCAAGGCGCTTGTTCTCTCGTAGCACAAGCCATCGATACACCGTGATAGTGACTGCGAACAGCAGAGCGCATGCCATCAGCGCGCCGAAAGCTGCGTAGAAGTGAGGCGGAGCGTAATAAAGATAGGACGACCAGATGTTTGACGTCCCGCCGATCGCATTGACGAGCGCAGAAGCCGCAGCGCGTTTCGCTACTGGTCTTGCCAGGTGAAGATTGATAGTCTTGAAAAGCAGGATCTGAGGACCGACCGAAGCAAACGGCAGGATCATCATGGAGAAGTAGCGAGCTCCAATGCTTGTGGTCGACATCGGTATGATATACATTCCGGTGGCAATGGCGATGCAGACCAAGATCAGCGGATATACGGTGTTTTTCCTGTCCGAGATGAAGGAGATAGCGTAATACACGAATCCAGCCAGGATGTATGGTGGCGCTGTCAGAAGCAGACTAATGGTGCGCGAATAGCCCAAGGAAGCAACCAATGATGGAAAGTAGTTTGCGATCGATCCCTGACCTTGAGACAGCATGTTGCAAAGAATGAGGAGGATGAGTTTGGGATCGGAAAGCGCGGCAGCGAAGCCTTTGAGGACGCTCTCCTTTTCTGTGCCCTCCGCTGCTCCAGCTTCGGACTCGATGCGCCAGACTGCAAGCTCTCGCTCCACTGTGGAAAGCATGCGACAGTTGTGAGGAAACTCTGGCATAATGAATGCGAAGATGAGGCCGATACCAACAGTAGCGCTGCCCTCAATTATGAATAGCCATCTCCATCCTGCGATGCCGTGTGTACCGTCAAGCTGGAGGATGGCTGCGGCGAAGAGACCACCGAACGCGTTGCCGACTTGCTGTGCAATGTAAAGGCCAGCAAGACGCTTACCGAGCTCCTTCTTTGTGTACCATGCTGAAAGATAGTATATCGCGCCTGGAAAGAAGACAGCTTCTACAGCTCCTAGAATCGCTCTGACTGGGGAACAGGAGTATCAGCAACACGACTCGGCGGAGAACAATTGTCATCCTTGAGCATCCTTACCAGCTAATAGTTGTCCGTATGTCTGGACTGCAGACGTTGCTGCAGATATTGCGCCCCAGATCGCTGCAGCCGTGCAGATGTACAGCCCAGGCCTCGGAATTCTGGAGATGATGAGGTTCGAAGGGATCTGAAATGGCAAGTATCCAGCAAACAAGATTGCAATAGCCGTTGCGAATTGTTGCTCATTCATATGCAGGTCCTCCATAATGCCCTGCAGCTTCGCAGCGGAAAGATTCTGCCGGTCGATGTAGTTGAGAATGTAAAGGATCCCTATTGTCGGCAGGATGATGAGGTCCATTTTCCGGACTAGGTTCCTGTTGAGGCGCTCATTCTCTTCATGACTGCGACTGTGGACTGCTGCCGGCTCGCGAATGGTCGATAAGTGGCTCAGGTCTTTGTACACTCCGACACCGAACGCGCTGCCGCCATCCTCGCCTTCGCAAGGCTGAGCCTTCAGGTCGAGCCTCTTTGTGTCCATGGTCAGAACTGCTGCAATGCGACTTCTGTTCCAAATCCTCGAGCTGCAGAAATTTGCGCGAAGAGGAGTCCTTTCAATAAGTTACAGAGGGGAGCAACGAAGCAGGTATATGTCCCCTTCCCTTCTAAAACAACAAGAGCATCTGAGAGCAGAACAACTATCGCCCAATCATATTCAGATTACTCTGCGATAGATGCTATCAGGAAATCGGCAACGGCATTTGCTACGCCCATCTTCAGATAGACCAGCTTACCACTCCTCTCTTTGCATCGATAAGGAATTTGAGCAAGCAGATCAACGAGCCTGCCGAGGGCACGAGGCGCATTGTCAATGCCGACAAAGCCAGGCTGAGTTGGAGAGGAAACCGAAGTCTGACGATTCGGCACGTCCTCGGCCGATGGATTTACAGATACCATCCCTGTCGTAGCTGGGAGGAGCTCCTCCTTGCTCCTCCGCCAAGCCCAGCTTGCGGAGCTCTTTCGAACTCGAACTGACAGCTGCATGTACCTCCAGTATTCCTCACCTCTTACCGAGCTTACCATGCCGAATGCGATCAGACTGCGGAGGAGCAGCGATGTTGTGGCCGAACAGAAGGCCGCGAGCGCTTCATCGGCTTGACAACAATTCCCACTCAAGCGCTTTGATGCCGGCGAACATTGGGCTGCTGTCTGTTCCTACATCTCTCGTCAATACTGTCTTTTCTTTCTCAAAGTCAAGACCATCTCATCTCTTCTCGGACCATCCTCATGATATGCCAGATATAAATTTTAGGCACGATAAAAACCAACGACCTCGCGTACAGCCAATATTATGACTCGCTCGCCGCAAGAATATGAGACGCCTCTCACCACAAAGGTGCAGAACCCGCGGCTCAGACTGCTTAACAAGCTCAGAGCAGGTGGATATCCAGTCATGACATTCATGGCTATCCCTTCAGTCCGAATGGCACAGATCGTAGCTCTTACAGATCTCGACGGCATCATCATCGACTGCGAACACGGCCACATCGGAGACGACTCAATGCACAACTCAGTAGCAGCAATTTCAGCCCTCGGCGTATCACCATTCATCAGAATCCGCGGACCAGCTCACGACATCATAAAACGAGCTCTCGACACCGGTGCACACGGCATAATGGTACCCCAAATAAACACAGCAGAAGAAGCCGCTCAAGTCGTAGCGTCCTCAAAATTCCCACCTCAAGGCCTTCGTGGCCAAGGCTCTGCTTTTCCAGCCATCGGACATGGCTTAACAACACCTGAGTACATGAAATCTGCCAACGAGACGATCATCACGATGATTCAGATCGAGACTCGGCAAGGTTTGGAGAACGTGGAGGCTATTGCTGCGACGCCTGGAGTTGATCTTATCTTTATTGGTCCGAATGATCTTGCACAAGCTCTTTTGGGGTACGTGCCTGCTAGAGGTGATGAGCCGGAGTTTGTGAATGCGATTGAGAAGATTGTGAATGCGGCGAGGAAGTATGGGAAATGGGCCGGACGAATGGTGAATAATGGGCTTGCTGCTAAGGAGGCGAGGGGGAAGTATGATACTGTGGCTATGACGGGTGATACTAAGGCGATTCAGAATTGGTACATTGCTGAGCTTGAGACTGCGAGGTCTTGAGGCTGGCGATGAGAGTGTATCATAGCTTAGCTGCAGGACGAAATAATATTGTAGAGTCATGATAGATGCGTCTCGTGCCCACCAATTTGACAGTCAAAGCAATACTGCGCCACAGCGTCACGGTGTATTTCATGGTTAATGGAGAACAGTAAAGTTATCCTACACCATGTTCAACAACAGGCTCAAATCGCAAAGTGAGATCAGGGACTAATGTCGCTACGATATCTTCTCCACTCGAGGCTATGCGATCACTTTGATACTGTTACCAAGACCAGACTGTTGGCGGTGATAGAGAAAAGGGATTCATTTGTATTACAAAATCTTGCACGTCTCTCAATTCCACATAGACTTATGCTAAGCTATGCTCCCATCAAGAGCTATAAATGACCCAATACCCTTCAAGCCTGTGCAATACATTCAATCTCAATCACAGTTCCATTGCCTGGCGGAAGTGCTTGTAAACAAGATCTTGAAGGCATCGGCTTCGGTAGGAATTCAATGTACGCCTCATTCATCGCCGCAAAATCTTTCATATCTGCCAGATAGACATTGTATTTGACGACTTGTTCCAGTGACGAGCCTGAGAGCTCGAGGACTTCTTTGAGATTTTGGAGGACGGTTCTCTGTGATGATACTCGTTAGATGCGAACATGGAGGGCGAGGAAGTTGGAAAGGACTTACTGTTGCTTGCTTGATTTCACCTGTTGCTGTTTGACCGGCGCAGAAGACAAGGCCTGGTACTTTGGTTGCTGGGCCTGTGGTGAAGGTCAGCTTTGAGCTCTTTGTCTCACCCAAGGGCGACAGCAAGAGGCTTACAGTTGTGTGGCTTTGGTGGAAACTTCTCGCTGGAGATGAGTTGTCGAGACATTGTGCTTGTTGGCTGAGTAGTAGTCGATGAGTGTATCAAGGCTTCAGTATTGATAGCAGGTCAAGAAGACAGTGACAATGGTGAGCTTCCAAATTGTAGGCGCTTTTTACTTGGCAAATGCCGATGTTCGCTATGTCATCTCGCCGACGAGGCCAGAACATTAGCCTATCTTGCCGGCGAATGGCTATCAGAGCACAGTAATAGCTTTCTGAGGCCTGAAAGGTAATCGCTGAGTTAATGCGCTGAAAGTCGCCAGGTTATCATGCAGGGGTAGGCCCATTTTTGGGAGGAGTCACTCCTCCCTGCTCCTCCCTGAGGAGCCGAACATTGTCCTCCACAACGATCTGTAGGAGCTGGGGATGTCGCTTGATGGTCTGAGATCTGCATTGCGTTTAATGTCTTATCGATTGTAGGCCGTTCTGTCGCGGACGGACGAAGCTTGCGATAGCCGCGGCAGCATGGCGAGACTTTCGTGTGGTTCTTGGAATGTCGAGAAGGGCATCAGGAAGAGACAGACACATATATGAAAGTTGAGAGCCATGTTCGTCTGCAAACATATCAGTTCAAGTATTCAATCGAGTAATCTCAGACAAGATCTTTGGTAAATTCACGATGGCACCAACGCCCGCCTTTCAACCTCCCTCGTCAACCGCTGTTGGCAAACCAGAAGTTCCAGCTTGGAATCCACCTTCAATCACCAAGCAAAAGGAGAATTTCGCCGAACTCAGCTCGATTGACTTGTCGCTGCTAGATTCTGAAGATCCCACAGTTGTTGACGGACTGGTGCAGCAAGTCAAACAGGCCATCCGCGATGATGGCTTCCTTTTCCTTGAAAACTACGGCATCTCCTTGGAGCAGCTGCATCGTCAGTTTGCGCTCGCACAATATTTGTACAAGAACATCACCGAGGAGGACAAGCAACGACTCTTGTTCGATCCCGACACTGGTCGGTGGTCCGGCTACAAGCATCCCTTTGGATTCAAGGTTAGTCAAACTCAAGACTTCTCGGCTTTTGACAGTACAGCACGGCTGACTTGTCTCATAGCGCCATAGAGCAATGCCGGATGGAATCGAGCAGTTTAATTGGTACAAGAACGACTGGGACGATCTTGACCGAGTGCCGAAATGTCTGCATCCTTTCATGGATGAAATTACAGCATTCTGCGAGTACCTAACCCAATCAGTAAATCGCCGTCTACTCACGCTTTTCTCTCGTGTTCTGGAGCTGCCGGACGACTATCTGTGGGACAACGTGCAGTCTCATGGGAGCCCGACCGGGGAAGGCTACTTTCGACATGCACTTTTCCGGCCCGTTGAGCAACAGACCAAGGAGGCTTCGAAGGGACTTCGCATGCATGGACATACGGACTTCGGGTTGACCACTCTGCTGTTCTCAGTCCCAATCTCCTGTCTTCAGATTTGGGGCCGAGATGAGCAATGGTGGTATGTGCCGTACAAACCGGGAGCTTTGGTCATCAATATTGGTGATACGCTTGAGATCGTCTCCGGTGGTCACTTCAAAGCCACCAGACACCGTGTCTTCTCGCCTCCAGCTGATCAGCAGCACGAAGAGCGGCTCTCCTTGGTTCTGTTCAACTCTTCGGTAGGGGATTTGAGAATGACTCCAGCTGCGAGTAAGTCCTTCCCGCATTGTGTTGTTTATCGCATACTAACATCGATTCTTAGCATCGCCACTTATTCAGCGAGAAGGCTGTGTCGAGGAGCAAGGCGTATACAAAGAGTTCGCGAGGCGTAGGGCTATGGGCATGGAAGTGCCTACTAACCGAGAATGGCGAGAGATCCAGATCGCGACAGCAACAGACCCTACAGACACTGTTCGCAACCGCATTGGCGCTGACCAGGTCATGGTGAACGGCAAGCTGATGCAGCAGAGAGACTACATGGGTGTTCGCGTCGTGCTTCCAGTGTAATAATGTTACATGTTCCTCCGCAATCAAGTTCGAGTGCTTGCATGTGATCTTGGCCACGTGAATTCGAACAGGCTAGATTGACTCTGCTGGAGTCGCCGTTCTCTCTTCCAATAGCGTGAATGTCAATATTGATGATGTTGAGGCGAGTGTGAAGGAAGCAACTCCCCTCTTCTGCATCCATGTCAAACGCGGCCCGAGCGACGACGCTTTGACCAACTCCTCCTCCTGAAGATACGTACTTTGGGCGGACGGCCAGCGGAGGCCGCGATAGGCACACGTACATCGCCATGTCTACCGAGGAATTATCTATCGCCGCCAGAAACCGAGTGTCGTCGACTAATGACGCCGGCGAGATGGCATCAACCAGCCATTCACCTGTAATGTTTGTCAGAAGAGCTTCACCCGGCACGAAAATCTCAAGCGGCATGCAGTCCTTCATGAACCTTCTCGACCTACCAAAACGCACTCGTGTCACATATGTCGAACGACGTTCTCCAGAAGCGATCTCCAGCATCGGCACATGAAAAGAAAGCACCCAGATGTGGTAGATAAAGGGTCAGCCCCAAGATGTGAATCACGACACGACTCAGCAGTGTCGAGAAATGGACATTGGCCCACGTATGGAAGCTCTCTTGGGAGTAGCATAGACTCAACATCGCCTGAAGCCCAGCAGGCTGCCCTGCAAGCGAACCAGACTGAGCATAGCCGATCTTACTGCTCAAATGTATACAAGCGCAATGTCAGTAGTCGTCATGAAAGTGGGCATTGGATGTCCCAAGAAGACGATGCACTGGACCATGCAACTTATATGGATTGCTCCAGCAGAAGTCCATCTGCAACACATATCGCATATGACAGTCCAGATGCACGCCCGGTCAATGACTGGACGAGACGTGGCCTCGAGCTGTTCTTCTCGAGTTGCGCGTCCTCTCTTCCATTCATTCACGAGCCTACATTCAATGCCGAGACCACAGCTGAGCACCTAGTGCTAGCAATGCTGTGCCTCGGATATCACCATGATGACGGCTCACAAAGCCTCGACCAAAGAGCCTCGAATGGTTCGCTAAGCGTGCAGTGTTACGAGAAGGCATTGTCAATGGTCGACTGTATACACGAGGACCAATTGAACATTTCTCTGGATGTACTCGCTTTAGTCCAGAGCATGCTGCTCCTTGAGATTCACGCAATACTGCATCTCTGCGGTCGACACTCGGCAACTGGACTGAGGCTACACTCACGCATCGTTGCTTTGACACGCTCCGCTAAATTAACGCAAGCTATGCCACAACCAAGCGCAATCGGAGAGGATCTCGACGCTGTCTGGCAGCAATTCATCGTTGCTGAATCCTGCAAGCGTACAATGCTTGCCGTACACCAAATAGATGCGTTGTGGTACACCATCCTTTCACTGCCTCGCCTGCTATCGCATCTAGAAATCAAACACCAGCTGCCCTGTCCAATTGACGACTGGCGTGCTTCGACGTCTGCTCAGTGGGCATATCGTCGTCTGACAGACAAGGCTTCGTCAGCCTCTCCCAGCTATCCGGACGCAGTCTGTCATCTGCTCACTGCTCGAACAACACTGCGCGAGTTGCTAGCCATTTCCGATCCGTTCGGCTTGACTAACTTTGCGCATTTCGCCCTCTCGAGCATACGCGAGATTTCTGGCTGGTCAACAATCACTGGTTGTGTCAGCATGGATCTTGTCGAGCCATTAAAGCGCTCTCTGCTCACTGTGTCGCCACATGACCATTCAGAAGAAATCATTCTCGAAAAAGATACACCTTTCAGGGCGACATGGGAAATGGCCATGATTGACCTCCACATCTGGTCACTTTCGCACACAAATGGCGTAGTGCACACAAGCATCAATGCCGCCCTGGAGCATTCCACACATCTCGCAGCTTCTTGTGATCTTGTGTTCAACTCGCAGATCGTGCGCACAATACAGCCACATGTCAATTGGTTTCTGCAGTATCTCGATATGGCAATGGACCTCAAGGACGAATCGCCCTGGGTGGTGCTCTTTGCGTACAAAGTATTTCTTATGGCCTGGCAGTGCTTGCATCAAGGCTTGGAAGAGGTTATGGACACTGTCGAGATGCTTGCAAAAGATACGAGAACTGCTGTCAGATGGGCACGAAAGGTGTTTGGAAGGAGACGGCATTTTGAACATGGTAGAATCATCATGCACTGTCTAGATATATTGGATGAGGTATCGTAAGGTAGGGACTGAGGCGTTTGGCCACTATGCGAAATATGTTGCCGTGTTCACCTTGACCAACGACCAAGCCTCCTCGAAAGCCTGGACGAGATCTTCTGGCAGCGGTCCCTTTTCCAGGTTTGAAAGGTTGCCCTCGAGCTGCTCTGCACTGCTGGATCCGATCACAACCGCATCGCCCTTGTCGCCCTTCATGGCGCTGTGGTGGCTTGTCCATCTGAGTGCTGCCTCAGTGGTGGTCATGCCGTGCTTCTGTGCGAGCGGTCGAATGATGTCGAGTGCTGCAAACGTTGGCTCATTCCAGTAGAGCTTGCGGTAAAAGCCTCTGGCGTTGTTTGGATCGAATCGACTTCCACCCTCGTACTTTGATGTGTCACGGCCGTATCGGTCTGTGAGCATACCACCAGCAAGTGGGCTGAAGCTGTAAAAGGAAATGCCATAGTATCTCAGGCATGGGAAGAGTTCAGTCTCGATGTTGCGTTGGAGTGCGCTGTAGGCTCCTTGGTAAATGTCAGGCTTCTTCCAGCCGTTGGCATTGCAAAGCTCGCAGATTTGGGCGACCTCCCAAGCGGCATAGTTGCAGATACCGAACTTCTTGAAGTATCCGGCTTTGTAAAGCTCGTTGACTGCTTCAAGGGTCTCGGCGTATGGTGTGTTGTGCTGCACAGAAATCAGTACACCATATCTGCATCGTCACGATCTGAGGAGGTCAAGACTCACGTCTGGAGTGTGAAGGTAGAAGGTGTCAACCTTCTCGGAGCCCAAGGCTTTGAGACTCTCGGACAAGCCAGGCTTAAGGAAGTCCTTCTTGTGGGAGTACTCTTTTGGTCCGACCTTCTTCGCCGTGAGCTTTGTGCCCACGGCAATGCCTCTGTCCTGCCACTTCAGCTGGGCAAGATGCTCTTCTGTGGAGCCAAAACCATAAATGCGAGCTGTGTCTACTTCACAGTGACCATGCTTCTGAAGTGTGTCGAGCATTGCTCCAGACACTGCTGGGTCATGCACACGAACAAGTGGTGCACCTGCAAGAAGCTTTAGCTGCAATCCACAACTGCTGCAAATATCTGGTCAAGAATTATTGGCAGACATACCTTCTCTGCCCAAGTTCATCGTGCCCAGCACGACCTTCAAGGTGGATTTGGCTCGGGGAGCTTCCGAAACCTCCATCTTGGTGGGTGCCACCGTCTCAGTAATGGTTGCCATCTTGTCTTGGGGTCTGATATCAAATCAGGCTGCTCGCTACTCGATTGAAATTGGATGAATCTTGTTCTCGAGAAACGAAACTAATGGAGACGAATATGGTAAAGTCCAAGAGATAGTAAGATGAGGATGTTCAGGAGCCTGCGGCCTGTCAAAGACCGCATTATATGAATGAAGAGCACTGGGCAGTAGACAGGCAGAGATGGCGTTAATCGAAATTAGCGATGCTGTCCATCAAGCTCTCATCAAATAGTCCTAGCGTGTCACGCTCCGTTACACCAATCGGGCTGTTCACAGCCTAACTTCCCGATGAGCTGAATGTGGACCCTGGCTGCACAACGAACTCCGAACAACACTTCAATTCTTCACTGTCGTCACACAGCATCGTTCCGACAAAGGACAATCGCTGCGAATATTTGATTGCACGGCCACGTCCCGACTGTCCGCATTCTGCAGGTGCCGAAGACCTAAGTCTACACCCTGTCGGCTCATCCTCTTGGCTGTACCCACGTCACTTTGCTTGATCACTTCGTGACCAATCTCAAGGTCCATTAAGCGAGTGAAGACTCGGCACAAGCATCAAGATCGATCACCTAGACTCAAGCCACAATCATCTGTTACTCGACACAGCATTTTGTCCTACCCTTTTCAGGTCGCATTCGCATATCTATCCAAAATGGCAATGTACATGAACTCAAGCGTACCGTTTCTGTACGACTCATATCCGGCAGTCGCTCCGGAACGCTTTCAAGGACAACTCAAGGGCAAGACAGCTATCGTCACTGGCGGCTCAAGTGGAATCGGCAGAGCAGTTTGCAAAGCATTTGCCTCAGCAGGCGCTTCAGTGGCATGCATTGCCCGACGAGAACCCCAACTCAAGACTCTCGTCGATGAGATCAAAGCAGAAGGCGGCCATGCCATTCCAGTGGCCGCAGATATCACCGAAAAGGGCGCTGCGAAGAAGATCGTCTCTCAGGTCGAAGCTGAACTTGGACCAGTTGATATCCTTGTCAACGTTGCTGGTATCGCAAGACTCGGACCCCTAGTCGACGAGCCGGACGACCTTGATATCTGGTGGAAAGTGCATGAAGTCAACGTCCATGCACCAGCCCTCCTCACACGAGCAGTCTTGCCTGGCATGGTTGAGCGCAAATCTGGAGCCGTTATCTCTGTGAGCTCTGTCGTGGCTACTTGGCCTTCACCAATTCAAACAGCATACTCGTCGTCCAAGGCGGCGATAAGCAAATTCCACGAGTCTTTGGCCGCGGAGCTGGAAGGTACTGGTATACTATCATTTGCGATGAATCCAGGCCTTGTAGAGTCTGAACTTGGTGCTCCGGGCGATGCTATCAACAGGCAAAGCAAGCACCCTATGCTTGCGAAGTTCGAGCAGATGATGAAAGCACCGAGGAAAAAGCAGACGGCACAGTTGCCGGCAGATGTTTGCGTTGCGCTCGTGTGCGATCCTAGATGTAAAGTTCTGAATGGAAAGCACATTGAGGCTGCTCAAGATCTTTCTCCAGTGCTTGAAGAGGCTGAGAAGGAGGGTGGAGGCCGAATTGGCAAGGAGAGACTGTATCTAGTGAACATCGGTATCCTGTAAGGTCGTCTGGACGAAGCCTTGAAGAGGCACAACGTACGACTATCCGAAGAGGACACTCTGGCGCTGGCGCGATCTATAGACTTGATAGATGAAGACATCGGGAATAATTTCAAAGTTCGAGCGACCGTTTCAGACCATTTTACTATCTGCTCGTGACAATAATGGTCATCGAGAAGAAAAAGAAGTCTGTATCTGTCCGACTCTGGTTCTTGACAGAGTACGAAGGCTTCAAGTTTCAATGATCGGATGCGAAAGGTCTCAACTGCTAGTATGGTCCTCTAAGAGATTCCGGAGACCGAAGTTGTGATCGTCAATACGGAAGGCACATTACCTTGTGCAACTCGCTCAGCTGAGCACGTGTCGTAATTTTCCACCCGATCTTTCTAGAAAGACAACATGCACAAGCCTTTCAAGAGACGATTCGAAATGCCTTCACTCATTCAATCTCTGATTTGAGACCATATACCGCAGCTGTTGAAACTCCAAGCGTATCATAAACAATGCCAGATACACTTGCTAAGTATCAATGACAAGAAACATGAACAAGTGTTTCAAAGAACGTCCTTCAAATTTCGCCTAGCTATCCATGGTATCTACCAAACACCTTCCATCTAATTCTATCCCGCTTATACAAAATTCAGCAAGCCGAGGTGTGGCCAGTCTGTAAGAAAGCCAAAAGACATCATCTTACTTCCTTTCCTCATCCTCATGCGATTGCGAAGTCAAGAGGTGAGGGTGGCTTCGATCTCGGCCTGAGAGGTCTCACGGTTGAGAGGAGAGATGGTCTTGACGTCAGCGCCGTTCTTGTAGATGACGGCAGCTGGGAGAGCATCGACGCCGAGAGCGGCCTGATTCTTTGTTAGTAATTGTTGTGGGATGTGTGAGTGTTGATGCAAACCTTGAGGTCTGGGGTGGCGGAAGCGTTGACAGCGTAGGTGTCAGTGGTGGCAGCGTGCTTGTCAGAGTACCTGAGAAGATTAGATGGCGGTCCATGGCTCTCGTGGTGATGGTATCTTGTTGTCTTACTCTGCAAGGCGATCGGCGTGGATGCGCTCGAAAGCGCCCTCAACGATGTTGAAGAAGACGTACTTGTCGGCGGCAGCCTTGGCAGCCTCGAGCTCGGCAGCGTTGGAGATGAGCTTGTAAACCATTTTGAAGGTATTGAAGTTGTTTGGTTAAGATGGTTGGATTGATTGTTGTTGTGGAAGTAGTAGATGCTTGTTGTGATGCGATTGTGCTGGTGTGATGATTTGTTCGAAGGTGACCATCAAGGCTGTTTATATGTTGTCTCAGGTCCAGTATCGGTATTGTCGCATTGTATGCAATGCAAGCCACCCGCCCGGCACGTCACGTACCTTAGGTGGTCAAGCTTTCGTCAGGTCGGAGGAATGGTATGGAGCTGAACTGCAAACATCCCGACGCTCACGAAACATCCCAAATCGGACCGAAAACCTCGGAACCAAACATGAATATGATTAGGAGTGATTTCCACGTGGCAGTTCATTCTGCAACGGACGGTCGTGCCTAAGAGTGTCAGTGCTTCACAAGTTGCTTACCAGAATTCCGAAATGTCTCCAATGGCGATCGAACCAGCAGGCGATCCTGAGCACGGCGCTTTCGATCGCAGTAAGTCTCCTCACGATGTTGATTGAAGCTGGACTGACGTACTGCAGATGACAATGCCGATGCTGTTGTCAGATCAATCCATGAGACTCACGTCACTTACAAGCGTTTGGGCAACACTGGACTTCGAGTTTCTGTCCCAATCCTGGGATGTATGAGTCTTGGCGACAAGCACTGGGTGCCATGGTCTCTTGAGGAAGATAAGGCTCTGCCTTTGTTGAAAGGCGCCTTCGATCACGGACTAAACACCTGGGATACTGCTAATGTCTATTCCAACGGCAAAAGTGAAGAGATCATCGGCAAAGCGATCAAGACTTACCAGCTGCCGCGGCATAAGCTGATCCTCCTGAGCAAGTGTGGAGGCTATGTTGGGGAGGCTCCGAATGTCAAAGGCGACAGATATGAGAACGCCATCTCCAGATCCAAGGACTATGTCAACCAAGGCGGTTTGTCCAAATCTGCCATATTCGAGCAGGTTGAAGCCAGTCTAAGAAGGCTTGATACGACGTATCTGGATGTGCTTCAAATTCACCGCTTTGACCCGTCTACGCCAATCGAAGAAACAATGAAGGCTCTGCATGACCTTGTGAGCATTGGCAAGGTTCGGTACATCGGTGCCTGCTCCATGTACACCTATCAATTCGCTCAGATGCAATTCGTTGCAGAGAAGAATGGCTGGACCAAGTTTGTGAGCATGCAGAATCACTACAGCCTGTTGTACCGTGAAGAAGAGCGGGACATGATCAAGTTCTGCAACGAGACCGGAGTTGGCCTGATCCCATGGGCGCCGCTCGCTAGCGGTATGCTTACACGACCAGCTACGGCAAAGGTCCCTGAAGGCGATCGAGCAATCATCAAGAGAGTCCAAGAAGTGGCCGAGAGACGAGGCTGGAGGATGTCGTATGTGGCCTTGTCGTGGATCAACAAGCGGGTGAGCGCGCCTGTCATCGATTTTGACAGAATTGATAGGATAGCCGAAGCACTTGCGACTAAAGACAAGGAGCTCACAGCAGAGGAGGAGAAGTACGTCGAAGAGCTGTACAAGGCGAAAGATGTGGAGGGCATTCCAAGCCACCGCTAGTCCTTCGATAGTCGTCCTTGATTCTTATCTTGCTAGCGTTTCATGCGAAGAAAACACAGTCTACCTTCTGCATGTCTTCGTCCCCAAGTCAGCTCCAAATCCAGATCTTGACAACTTCGATCTGGTTGATTGACCCTGAATCGTCTCGCAACAATGCTCCGAGAACATTGCCAACGTGACGCTGGGCAATTTGAAGCAGAAGATACTCAGAGCCGTGAGTCGAGACGGCTTCCATGCTCGGATCTCCACCAATACTGCTCAAGATACCAAAGGCCTGGCGATTGAGGGCGCTGGCTTGACAATGACAGCCCAGAGCCGATTGGCCCAACACGCATCGCATGCGTAGTGACAGAGCCCCGGGTCATTCATAGAACAGCTGATCTCCAGTGCATGCCCAAGGGCAAGACGCCGATGTCTCCGTAGTGCACATGCCATGCTATGAGCACAATTCTCGGAAGGGAATTATGAAAGTCAGGCTGCGCAATGACGCGTGAGAGTAACGCGTTTCTGTCCTGCAGACTGAGACACACGACAGGTTTCCTTCTTCGAATGTCGGAGACTAGAACGACCAATCGCTGAAGACCAGAGATTGCCCAGAATAGTAGCACTGGTCTTCGTCTAGAGGTTTAGCTGGTATCGGGCTGTTTCGGCGCGTTCATGCGCCGCCGTATCTCAGTCTCTCAGCAGTCTTGGCAGCCGCCAAGGTGAGCTGTTTATCGCCGGTCATGTGTCTTCGTGGATACGGGGCGAAATCCATCATCGACGTCAGAGTATGATTGTCCTCTCTAAGACGCCGGTCGGTACTGCCATGCGTGCTAAGCGATCTGATGCCGGTCGCGGGTGCAATGTTGATGAGCTCAGCCATGCGACTTGAGCCGCATCGGCGTCGGATGCCTGAGTGCTTGGCTCTAGCAGAGTAGTAGAGCCATCGACGATGAAATGTCGGCGGAATATTGCAGTCTCTGATAAAGTAGCAGTGAGTCGTGTGAGTGAATGTCTGTTTATGAATGAGATTTGGAGAACGCGTTCGAAGATCCTTGTCCTGTTAGTCATCTTAAGCAAAACTTCCATCGAATTTTGATTGGTCAGTTTTGATCGACACGATCTGCACTACATCTCCTCGGCCTGCCTCCCGCCAAGCATACCAACCCTTCCTCATGCGCCAAGAATGCAACAAGGGGGCGAAGATGTCGACGCCTTCCTCGACAAAAGACAAGAGGAGGAGAGACAAGCCCACATTGAGCTGCACATTCTGTAGAGCACGCAAGTAAGTAAAGCAATGATTAAAGGCATATGGAGGCTGACCCGATTCAGGCTCCGATGTGACCGTCAAAGTCCTTGCAGTGCATGCGTGCGAAGAGACAAGCCTTCAGACTGCTATTACACTTCTACAGAACAGGAACGTCGAGATGCAGTCGACTATAGGCCGGCTCATGCACGAGGGCCTCAGAATCGGCAAAGAGTCGCTCGACTCGAGAAAATGGTTACCGAGATGAGAGATATGATGCAACACTCTGTCAATAATCCTAAACCAGAACAGGCACAGACTCCTGCGAACACCCTTTCCCAGATACCTCAGGCCCCTCTTAGACCGGTCGATTTTCATTCAAGCGAGGCACCAAACATGGGCAGTCTTAGTCTCGACGACAGCAATCCGATCTATGTGGGCAATACTCATTGGAGCACGATTCTGGACGATCTTCAGCAACTCAAAGACGACTTACCAGATGAGCTCTCAAATAGTAGCGGCAGTCCGGTGCCCTCACAATCTGACACAGGCACACAACAAGAGCCAGCATCGGCAAGGATCTCCCTTCTTAACACCGGACCATGCTTGCCCAGAGATCAGATATTAGCCATGATACCACCAAGGAAAGTCGTTGACCGACTTATCTCCCAGTTCTTCAATTCTTTCGATTTAGCGTCTTGTAAGCATTACGATAATCCTCCAACAGCGGACATCATCACTAACACCAGCCTTTGCAGTTATACTTTCACGAAGCAATTTCCTCTCCGAGGTAAGTCCTCCGCATGGGTCTCCGAGACGGTCGCTGATTTCTGTCGCAGTACTCCAATTTCTGGAACAATCCTGGTGCTGCTCCGATCATGTGGGTTGGTCTCCTCTTCAGCATGATGACCATGTCTGCTTTGCTGCAGCAGCAAGAAGGTGGTGCGAATAGCTCAACGCCAGAATTGAGTCCCGATATGCTGGAGACATATCGGACTTTGACGATCCACTGCCTAGTCGCTGGCGATTACCTGAACCCTACTCGATACACCATCGAAACATTAATGATTCATTTTGCCGTCGACCAAAACATCAACATTGACATCTGGATTGGTAACTACCTCCTTCTCGGAGTGATCATTCGAATAGCATTCCGCATTGGTCTACATCGAGATCCTCGGCATTGGCCTAATCTTCGACCTTTGCAAGCAGAAATGAGAAGGCGAATCTGGTTAAGTCTCTGCCACATGGACTTCTTCACGAGTACTCAGGTCGGCTTGCCTCGCTTGATCAAGGATTCCCTATGCGACGTTCGGCCACCCGCTCACCTGTTCGAAAACGATCTTACCTTTCAACATGATCAGGTACCACCCGAACGACCATGGACGTCGCACACGCCGCTACTTGGTCTCATCCAGCGGGATGGTATCATTAAAGTGGCATCGGAGATATACGATGCGACCGAGGCAGCACATACATCACCGTCGGCCATGATCGCACTCGATGCCAAGCTGCAAAGGACTATCGCTGCCATGCCTACCTGGTTGAGGCATAGACCGCTCGAGCTATGTATTGGCGAAAATCCTGGCGCTATCCTCAATCGGATGTTCTTGGACATACTCATCCAAAAGGCAACATACCTCCTGCATAGAAGAAGCTTCGTACAAAGCACTTCAGGACAGGAAAACCCAAAATCGAATGAGCTCTGTATCAATGCCGCGTTGGCAATTCTGGAGCACCAACGTCGTCTGAGTGAAGAGATAGAACCTGGTGGACTCTGGTTCAGCATGCGATGGAAAGTCGCAACCTCACTTAACCACGAATTTCTCCAAGCGACCATGATGCTATGCTTCGCTCTCAGTAGACTAGACGATGGCAACCAAAATCCCGGCGCTCTACACCGACGCGACGATATCTCACAAGCACTTTCCACCGCCAAAGGTCTCTTCGAAAAGAACGCGCATCGATCACAAGAGGCTCGTCGAGCTGCAAGAGCAATCGCAACAGTCCTCAAGCAAGACCTCGACAAGATGACACCTCCTTCCATGTCAACGTCTGACGCTTTCTTCGAGCAGATGCCAGGAATATCTGATTTGGACTATATCGGAAACTTCGATTATGGACAAAACATGCTTCTCGATCCTTCATTCTTGGATCTCGACATGAACGAGAATCTTTTCGATGGAGTTGGAATTGAACATATTGGCTGAGACCCGACCCAGGCTTTCCGGTGCTTCACGAACCGCCAGGAGATTATAGCAAACAATACAAACCCACATGAACGTCCTCCCATCCGAGACGACATGTCGAGCGGACACCTCAAGTGCAAGAGTCACTCTCACAACCATGACAAAGCCAGCGCCATACCCAGCCAAACAGCCACACCCTTCCATGCCTGCGCGCTACTACGTGCTAATGCACCACAGCGACAACATCCACTCTGAGCAGCACTGCGCCAATCCCAGCGAATTCCTGGACATGTTTGTTTACGAAACCGTCGCATACGAGATGTTGAGACAATTCATCATCGCATGTCCACCCTCTCAAGAGTCACACACGGTCTACGGAACCGTATTTCCTGGCTGGTCTTCTGGTCAAGAGTTCCTTGACAATCATAACATGATAAGACTTGATGCCCTCTTCACAAATGCTAGACGCGCATCGGCGGTCGGATACGTGTATGTAGATTTCACGGGCAGTACGCATTATGTATGGGTTGAGGAGCATGGGGTTGATGCGATTCAGGATAATAGGAGGGGCCAGGGAAAACCGATGAGTGAGCTTGGTGCAGCGCTTGATGAGAAGCTGAAGGGAGCGGGTAGAAAGGCGGGTTGATTGCATGAGAAAAGGCTGAAGTGGACGAAGAGACACAAATTCATCCTTCACCAAGATAGTGAAGCTCTCTGAAGCCTGGCATATTGACTGCTGAATGTCAAACATCATTATCATGATAGAACAGGCTATGATACTGGCCCTTCGAGATGATGTAGTCAACTTCCTTACCCACTGACTCGCATCGTCTTTCAACAACTCCAGAGTCGATACACTCATCAATCTTTAAAGGGAAGGAAACCAAAAAAAGAATTCAACAATCGCCCACGACTCAATGGCAAAGCTATTACTATGCCGACCATTACAGGCTTTTAGTAGTCTGTGGTGATGAGCAGCATCGATTCGCCGACTACGCCATGGAGCCGTGGATGATTGTCGAAGACTGTGAAATGTAAGAGCGTGTTTAAGCCCTCCTCGCATGCAATTTTTTTTGATTCGAGCTGGTCGAAGGATGGATGCTGGGATTGAGCTGTAAGTGAATGTACCGCTCAAGGACACTCAAAAGACTCTTCAAAATTGTGTCAGATGTATTCTCACAGGCTGTGCTTCCCGGCCTGTATGTGACTTTTCTTTGGGTTAACAGTGATTAAACGTAGATTTCTGTCTGCGCCAAATCTGACTGACGACACAATCGATGGCTCTTAAGAAATGTTACTATTCATTGCCAGCACGGAGGCTGATCGTCAATCTACGTTCACATACACCTCCCGTAACGCCGATGCTGAGAGCACATGCTATGCTAGTATGCAAATAGCGGTTTCCGCGTAGAACTCCTGCTGCGCCTACCAAATTCCTCTCGCTGTCGAATAGCATCAATTAGAGCCTAAGATCATCATGGTTCGGTACGCATCTATTTCTTTCCACCCTTCTTCTTCCCTCGCATGCTGCCTTGTGCGCTTCCTGGTCCTCCAGATTCTACGAGTACGGTGTCCTCATCACTGCTGCGGTTTTTTGCTTTCGCTGCAGCAGCGGCTAGTGCCTCAGCTTGAGCTTTCTCCGCAGCCTCATCGTCAAGCTCCTTCATGAAGCTGGCCGAAGTCTTGGATTTCTTCTCGTCCCACCACGCCTTCTCTGCTTCCGTGGTGGCTTGCAGTTCTGCGATTCGCTCCTTGATCAATCGGTTCTGGTTGATTTCGTTTGCGGATTGGAAAATGACTTGGCCCCAATTTGGTGAGAAAGCGTTGGCCTAGAATCACATGTCAGTATGTCTGTCTGGGTCATATAATGTGCTGCATTTGTGCTCGCCTCATTTACCACATCCTTAACCTCCTCCTCCATCTCCTTCTCAGCCATCAGGAACCTCTGCCACAGATCATCCCCAATGCTACCCCTCTGCATAAGCGTCTGCAACGCAGGCTTCGTACTCCTCAACTGCACAATCCTCTGAATATCCTCAACCGCTCTCTTCAACAGCGCCGCCTTTAGAACATTATCCGGCACTTTGCTTATGGTCTTCTCACCGGCTTTCGCATCCTGTTCTTGAGGATCTAAATGCAAAAGACTCAAGTATATGTCGCGTTGTCGGTGAGGTGGGAACCATGACTCTAGTCGCGCGGCTTTTGCGATTTGACGTTTTCGGTATAGGGATGAGAATGTGGAGAGGGAGCCTACGAGGATTGTGATGTAAAGAACGGGCCAGAGAAGTCCTATCCAGAAGTCTGCCCATGTTCGTGGCGTTGTTGGTTGCCAGCTGCTGTAGTCTGTGCCATTTGTGCCATTTGTGCTATTGAAGGTGGAATTGAAGGTGGTGTTGTCGGCCATGGTTATTGTCGGCGCTCAGGGAGCGAAGCAATTTATGTTGTACTTGGCCAGTCCGGAGCACGATCTTGCAGTCGTTGTACGAGTATTCCTATCTTGGCCCAGAATCTGTTGTAAGTGATTAGGTGGATGCAAGTGTGCCCTCCAGATTTATTGTTAGAATAGTCTTAGGTGTTCAGATCGCGGAAGTCACAGGCCGAACCCTGCGCCGGATCGACGGACCGAGCCCGAAGCATCGTCATCGCGTTCACCTGCAAGAGCTCACCTTCAGTTCGCGAGATTCAGGCTAACGAAGAGCTTCATAATATTATCATTTGCCGCCTCGCCTGCACCACAGCAATCACTTCGACATCCACCAAAACCCTCCACCACTACCTTCCAACTTCCACCTTCTCTACATACATACTGAATCTGTATGGCGTTGGCATACACGACCCGATAACGAATTACCGCCTCTCAACCTCGACTCCCGCTCCGACATTTCCACCACCTTCCACCACTCTTCCATCCACCGCAACCATGATATTGCGATTCCAAAGTCGTGAAGGCCAATTCCGCCTCACTATCGATGCAAACGCCGAAATACCTACCGTCCTGCCTGAGGTCCTCGAAAAGCTCCCAAAGAATGTGATACCCTCCACTGTCACCATTTCCCCCCGACCACACGGCGCAGACTCTAGGCCGATCGAGTCGCTGAAGGGCGTGAGCTTTGGTAGACTGGGCCTCACGCACGGCACTCAGGTCTTTCTCGACTACAAGCTGGAAGACGCTCCTGCCACCAACGGACACAGCGCCGCAGCCAACAAGCTCAACGGCAATGAGGTCAGCCAAAATGAGGTCGAATCGAGTGTCACTTTCAACAAAGCTCCGACCCTCATCAAGAATCCTTGGGAGACGGTCAAGCAATCAGAGCTTGATGATCGGTTAGACAAGCAGGATGGCAAGATTAGGCGGAAGAAGGACGAGAAGATGTGCAGACATGGTCCCAAGGGCATGTGCGACTACTGCCAGCCGCTGGAGCCTTACGACAAGGGCTATCTCGAGGAGCACAAGATCAAGCACATGTCCTTCCACGCATATCTCCGAAAGATCAACCAGGGCAAGAACAAGTACGACTCTGGAAGCTCGTACATGCCGCCTCTGACCGAACCATACTACCGCGTCAACCCAAATTGCCCTTCAGGACATCGACCATTCCCTGCCGAAATCTGCACGAAATGCCAGCCATCCGCAATCTCACTACAACCTCAAGACTACCGCATGGTCGACCACGTGGAGTTCCAATCTTTTGATATCGTCAACAGATTTATCGACTTCTGGCGTAAGAGTGGTGTTCAACGAATAGGCTTCCTATACGGCAGATACGAGGCATACGATCAGGTTCCGCTTGGTACTAAGGCTGTTGTGGAAGCAATCTACGAGCCTCCGCAAGGTGATGAGGTTGATGGTGTCACCATGACTGAGTGGGAAAAGGAGGCCCAAACAGATAAGGTCGCCGAGCTTGCTGGCATGCAACGTCTCGGCGTTGTCTTTACTGACCTGATCAGCCCGGAGAATCCCGAGGAAGGTGCTGCCATCTGCAAGCGCCACGTCGACTCGTACTTCTTGTCTTCTCTTGAGGTCTGCTTTGCGTCTCGGTATCAGGCCAAATATCCTCGGCCCTCAAAATGGAGCGAGACTGGCCAATTCGGTAGCAATTTCGTGACATGTGTGATCTCCGGAGACTCTGAAGGCCAGATTGGAATCGCCGCATACCAGGCCTCAAATGCCGCTGTGGAAATGGTGCGTGCCGAAATCATCGAGCCTTCTGCAGACCCGAGTGTCATGCTTGTCCAGGATGAGGAAGAAGCCGAGCAGCTCGGCCAGAAGAAATATATCCCAGAGGTCTTCTACCGGAGAATAAACGAGTACGGCGCCAACGTGCAGGAGAACGCGAAGCCATCGTTCCCGGTCGAGTATCTCTTCGTGACCCTCACTCACGGCTTCCCGAACGAGCCAAACCCTCTCTTTGCCAAGAATGACTTTACGGTCGAGAATCGAGAACTCCTTGGCCAGACACAAGAAACCAGAGATCTACAGAAACATCTCAAAGCCGGTGCCAGCAAGGTCTCGCTCGACAGCCCAACCGGTGTCCTCGCCGTATCAGATTTCCACGCCCTGTGCTACATTGCCGGACTTGGCGTGCTCAGTGATGTGAGTACATTCCTTCTTGTATATCTGATGACCACTTGCTGATCTATCTGCCTCCAGAACGAACTCAACCTCCTCTGCAAAACTGCAATCCAAAAGGACGCCCAGCTCGGCGCCACTCTCATGCATACTCCAGGTTGGGCCACTCTTGAAACGATCCTGCAGATGTAGAACTATTGCACAAAACCTGAACACTTTTGTATAACATTCTTCTTCATCGCATCGGTCGTGGGCGCTGGCAATCTGTGAGGACACCTGGACTAATCTTTCTCTTCTGGATTCTAGGTTGGAAATCGTTGATCCTGATCTTGGATGAGCTCAAAGCAAGACCTGATAAGCGAGGGAGTGTGGATGAGGGTAATTTGGCTAAGCGCATTAAGGGCATGAGTATGGCGAATGGGTTGGGGAAGAAATGACGATGATATGTGGTGCATGATCGAAAGATACCAAGATCTGGCTTTGATTGGGGATGGTCTTGCTGGCTGGCTAGAGGGGATGAAGATGGCTCAGCGCCGACGAGACAAGTGGTTTCGCGCAAAAGAGTATAGCAAAACATATACCTACGCTACGCAAAGATACCTACTAGCATTTGCTGCTTGCTGAATGAGATTTGCAGCGAGCGAGAAATTTGCGACTTCACCCTCTCGTTTTGGATCTAAGCTGAAGCTGTGCAGACTTGCGATATGCGAACCTTCATTGCACTTGCGAACTAGCTGAAACGCACGTCTTGAAGGGTCCTTCTGCATATGATGCATGTGTAGCGTATCTTGTGTGATCCGGACTCGGACTGCGAACTAGATCATTGTACCGTCAGTGTTGCAAGACTGGCACCAACCTTGACCCTTGGGCGTACTACTCCCACACAGAAAACTAGAAGTGTGAAGCGGTGTGCTCTTGCGACATCGCTATCGTCGCAGGCCTTGAGAGTGATCATGCCGTGTGGCACCGCGAACATGACACGATATAGTGGCGCAGGTCATATCACGAGGTCACATGTCCTTGACCGGCTGACTGTAACTATCTCGGCCTTGGAACCGATCACGTTCGTTCGCACAATTGCAATCACGGCATTGTCTGATCCTTTGTTGACAGTAGCCTCCGGCTCTTTGTGTACGTGTCCAAGTCCGAGCGGCCAAGATAGGTCATTCGCCTTGCCCGCGTGCCAATGGTTCTATTATGCCGGGCGGTAGAGGCGTTCACTGCCCATGGGGTATGCATTGGCGTGTAGTGATGTCTCAGTGGAAGTGCAGATTGATGTGTCAAGTCACTCCGACTCCTCTTCGTTGATCGCAACTCCCCGATGTGCAGCCAGCCTTCGGTACGTATACAAGAAGAGCGTGTCGCGAGCTCGGCATTGAATATGGCAACATCAGGATCCGACTGCTGTTAACGGCATACAAAATCATGTGAGTTTGTGTAAGCCGCGGAGATATTCATTCTGCAAATTCTTGGTAACGGTGTCGCGCTTCGGTAGATGATTGTTGTGTACGGCTTGCATCGGGTCAAATCCTGGTCGCGAATGACGACAAACAGAGTTTCTCGGCAAGCGTTTCGCTTTCACTGCACCGACCTCTTCTCCCCCTAAATTTTCAAAACTGTAAGCTGTGCCTCTGCCATATTCATACCAAAACTTCGGACTATTGCCGTCGCCGTTGTCGCCTTCCTCGTACGACCACGATGGCGTTTTTCGCGACTCCGAGATGCATCCGTACCCGTCGTAGCGACTTGTCGCACTTCGCCAGCTGATCTTTGTCGCACCTCGTGACCAGCTCCGCTTCCATCCATTCACATGGCGATTACGTATTTTCTGGATTTTGTTACCCTCACGAAACGACGAGAGTCAGGCGCACGTGGTACGGTTGTCTGCGCTTTGCGACTGCTGACCCCTTGCTCTGCGCGTTGAAAGCAGTTCCTTTGACTCACGAAATGCCGATTCTGGTCTGGCGAACGACGCACGCCAAGTGCGGTTGGTCCATGTGTCGTGGTTTGCGCGCTGGATGGCGTTTGACGTGAGCCTTCTCCGCAACTTCCCCAGACACGAAAAGAATTCTCTGGATGCTTAGCAATGGTTTGCATTGGACGGTTGGTGGGCAAGTGTCCTCCGTGAACGGGCGGCGACTGATCCTGATATATGAGCAATCGCCTCTTGAACTCTGGCGCGCCGTGCCCGCGGGTAAGACAAAGAAGCAACTCTCCCTCTTATCTGTGCCCACTCACATCTCTTCTTTGTGACCTAACACGTTTGCATAATACTGCTACTATCTCTCTTCATTCACTTCACCTCACTGTCACAGGCGCTAGTGTCGACCTAAGGCAATAAGGATGCCGATCAACGACTTGCCACAAGAAATTCTCTCTGAGATCTTGCTGCTGGCTACCAAGGCCAACGAGTATGAGGGCGAGCGCTACACTTACGGACTCTCCCAAGCACCACTTCCCCTTCAGAAGGTCAAGCTCTCCAAATATGTCCGTGGACCTGTCACTGCAGAGTCTCTGAGATGGGACGCTACTGCCTCTATTCGCCAAGTATGCTCGGCATGGCACGAATGGGCCCTCTCCTACAACCTCGAGCATGTCTTTGAGCGCCGGTGGCGAGGCAGCGAGCGATGGGCAGAGCTGCCAGTATCTCGAGGCCGACGAAAGTACAGCATTTACGAGCTTATTGACAACCACTCTGGATTTGCTGTCTATCGCGACCCATTCTGCACACTCAAGACGACCGACAACATCTTCCAACAGATGCCACATCTGACCAGACACGTACGACGACTTTGGTTCAATGGCTTCTACACGGCTGAAACCGACAAGCTGATCTTGTCCATTGTGTCGGAATGCCACGAGCTGCAATTTCTGAGCGTGCCATGGACTGTGCTCCGTCGCAGCACTGCCGAGGACTGGATCGACTTGCTCAACGTCAACACTGGCACCGGCAGTGCACTTCACTCTCTGGAGCTTCAAGCGGTCTGCCTGCCTAAGGATCAAGCTGATGCGCTTGAGAAAGAGAACTCGCCAAACGCTTTGGAAGACCCACGTGTCGATTTCAGCGCCCTGAAGCGACTCAAGATCTTCGGCAACACACTCCACAAGCCGATCTGCGACGAAGACCTCGAGCTCATCGCACAGACCGCCACTAGCCTGGAAGTCCTAGACATCACCAATCTATCCACGATCTCTGTCGCAGGCATGCTCGCACTCGTGAAAGCCTCTCACGACACTTTGCAAGTCCTCGAGCACTCGCCACGCTCTGACGATGGCTTCTATCATCCCTACCCAGGCCACCTGCAAAGCAACGAACACATCTGCTCACTCCTCACCTCTCTCCCAAAAATGCGCGACCTCTCCATCAGCGTCCCATACATGTGCTCCGACCTCTTCTCCAACATCGAAGTCCAATGGGAAGGCGAACTTCAAGTCCGCGCCACCGACCTCTGCGGCTGCGACAGCACAACAACAGGAAAAGAACGCGCTGAAAAACTCCGCAAAGTCTTCTCCGCGGCACGAAACCTCATCGCTTCTCGTAACCGGTTGGGTCACAAGCTTAGTATCGAACTATTCTTCGCCGGATGTATTTTCGAACCTGAGAAGAACCTTGTACACGGAGATTTTGTCCTTTCTGAGATCCGGAGCAATGGTGTCTGGCCTCGCGGGAAGCAAATCAGTACTAAAGGACCTTATGGCACGACTGGAGTTTATGGAAAGGAAGAGGATGGGGTTAATTGGGATGCTGTTTGGGAAGATGAGTATCTTCTTGCGGTGGAAAATGGTTGGGTTCAGCTTTGACATCAGAAGTTGCGCTATCGACGGATTTTCAAGGTGTGTTAGCGCGACTGCGATTATGACTTCACGGCCGATGTTTTCGGTACTTCATCACGATCACCAAGGGTCGAAAAGTCTTGTTTTCTGTTTAGCGATGGCGTAAAGGGTTTTCTACGAAGGAGGCCCGCATCGATCTGAAAGGAGTTCCGAAGCGAAAAAGAATGAATCGAAAAGTGTTATACCCTGGAGATTGATGATTACGAAGATGGAAGAAAAGTTATTAGCATTGGTTCTTTGGGACGACAGCGAAGGCGCGGGATTGTCGACATCAGCATGAGCATTGGTGTACTCTTGTATTGTAATTGTACGTAACTGGTCGTGAAGCTCGTCATTTGTGTCTTCTCTTACTACTATCCAACTTGTAGCCTTTCCCCACGTTCGATTGTCGCTCCAGATCGAGTGACCTTCAGGCAAGGTTGAGGCCTGCCTCAAGCTCCCTGGTCGTCTTGCGCAACGCTACCGATTGAGTTGACATGGGGACGGGAGAAGTCGGAATGGAGTCGATGAAGTGCTGTATGGGTATCATTTGCTGAACTGCGGATGAAGTGCTGTTCGAGTGCCATTTGGCGAGGGAAAGGGGTATTGTTCGGTGTATGCGAGGACTGCGTATCACTAATGCAGTGCTCGTCTGATGGAAGCAGATGCATCAATGAGCGCGAGTCGAAAGGATGAGTGCGCTTGATGGTTCGCACGACGGCGATGAGGTCGAAGTCTAGTGCTCGCAGAAGCTGAACTCCTCTTCGTGATAGCGCTTGTCGACGTCCTGCACGAAGAGCTTACGCTCAGCCATCAGCTCAAGTCGCAGGGCCTTCGCTTCGTCCATGCTGATGAGGTCGTGCTCACTGTCAACGACCCGCTCAGCAAGCTCTGCAGGGAGATCTGTGACTCGATCCAGATCGAGAACCATCGCACGCCACCAGTTCTTCTGCTGAGGTGGAACGTGGGCAGTGGACGGGATGCGGAGGTAGGGGTCGACCAGGAAAAGTGCGAGAATCTTGCGATGACCTGGCTTCGTCTTGTCCGCAAGCTCGAAAGGCTCGACCTTGTGCTGCAAGACGTTCGGGAAGGTGATGAGTCGGCCCTCCTTGGTGTTGACCTTGCCGAGGGTTTGAATGGCGGGACCGTTCTGCTCGATACCATAGAGGCGCAAGATGTGGTCATAATCGTCTTGCTCATAGTCCGTCTCTGGGCCCGTCAATTCATCGACACTGACGAACTCGCGAAATGAAAGGTGGCTCTCCGTGATGTTGTCGTTGTCGTAGTAGTAGATGGCGCTTGCACAGATGTGCTCATTCAGCTGACCTTCAATGTGCCAGGCACCTCCGCCATAAGTAGGCTTCTCAGGTGTCAGATGGATGTTGGCCAGCTTGACAATGACCTGAAGGCCCCGATCAGAAAAGTCCTTGCGCAGGTCCACTGCGGTTTCCTTCTTGTCCTCATGATCGGATACGCGCATGGAGTAGCTGCCCGGCTCCGGCAAGTTCGTCAGGACTCGGTTGGCACGCTGCCAGGCGTCATTCAGCTCATCGATCTCGTCTTCGTCGAGTTCATCTTCATTTTCAGCTGGGGGACGCTCGCCTTCTGGCTCATCGTACCCGACCCCATCGATAGCAAGACGTGGCGACCGCAGGTGGTAGCCATCATCAGAGAGCGCGGCATTCCACATAGGGACAGTCTTAGCGATGATTTGCTCCAGCACCTCGTAAACTGGCTGATGGAAGATGGGGTGCAGATTGTTAATATAGCTTGTAATCTTGACGGTCTCGTTTTCACCAAATGCAACCTCGCATGGCAGCCACTGGAAACGCGACGAATAGAAGTGCTGTTCACCTGATCGCCAAGTTGAAAGACCTAGCGATGAGCGATGAAGGTCAGTCTATGTCATGAACATGGGAACTCGGCATTAAAGCCTTCAAAAGCCTGGCCACACCCGGCGCCACACCAAGATCGGAATGGAGTACTTCGACTTACCAGAGAATTGCTTCACCTGGAGATGCTCCTTCTCTGGGACCGGAACAATGACGCCCTTGCCAATGTACTTCTCGCAGCCCTCAAGTGGCACAGTGCCCTCCAATAATGCTTGAGAGCGTCCGTAGACCAGCGGGTACAAGGACGGATGAACTAGATCGAGCACCTTTTCGTCGGAGTCTGGATGCCAATCCTTCTGGTCCTTGGGCAGGTCTTCCAGAGATGCGACTGATGATTTGAGCTGTGCCTTCAGCTCGTCGGAAATGCAGACGTCAGACTTGTAGACCGTTCGCTCAGCATCAATGGCAGGCACAAAGCCATGCAGCTCGAATTGCTTCGCGTAATTCCGAAGCTCCTCAATGCAATAGTCGAACATCTTCTGAGTCACAGCCTGCTCTGGCTGAAAGGTTTTCTCAAGCTCAGCGCACTCAGCACGCCACTTGCTGACGATGTCTTCCTCGTTGATTTTCCGATTCCAGTCGGGCTTGTCGGTGAGCTTGTCCATGAGGGCGATCATGTTTCGCTCCTTCAGCATAAGCGGCTCGCCATTGTGATCAGAGATAGCGTTCGAGAAGCGACAGCGACGCCGATGGGAAGACACGCGGCTGGCCCCTGAGATGGCATTGACTGGCTTGCCAAAGCCATGCAAGCCGCGGCCGGTCTTGTTGGTGGTAGCCTCAGCCATGGTGTCGAGCACACTCTGTGCGGCTGTAAATCTACTAGAGTCGGAATTGACGACTGATCTTGCACTAGTCTGGTCAGTCGTATGAAGTCAGGTAGACTACCGCTTTCTTGGATGTTATAGAACTGAAAAGGTAGTTTACACAAAAGAAAGCTTAAGAAAATTTTGGTAAATCTCGATCTGTCACTTACGAAAGACCGCAGTCGGAGCTTGATGGCTATCTTATTCAGGTGTCGCTGTCGAAGTCCTCGATACAACCTTTTACCGCAGATGTCGAGTGTGGGAAGTTCAGGCGCGAGGTCCAGCTTCGAAAACAACGCGAGACAACCACGCCAAGTCGGCTTCTGTCGGCCCGAGTGCCTTCCGATCGAGGGGGCGAAAACAAACTCGTCGCCGTCTTCCATTTCACGCATCTTCAAATACTACACAACATGCGCGTCCGAAACATTCGCAAGATGAGAGGGAGTCTGGAAACCACGTTCCTTTGACAATCTTGGCAGCGCCGTACAGCTCAACGGCTGCGCCCAAGACAATTCTCCGTGGTACCTGCATATGTCACCGAACCGAGACGAGTCAAACATGCGCTGGCAGTCAACATGCCTGCTTCAGCTTCAGCCTCTACTATTGTGTCCTGCAGTGCCTGCATCGAGCTCTCGTATCGACGTGAGACACCATCCTACCCAGCAGGGCAGCTGCATCTCTCAAGCGATCTCCCGAAGATTGCCAGGATCCACCAGCCACAAGATAACGGAAGAATTTGAGCGCAGTAAGCGCTCGTTGCACAAGATCAGCCAGCAGTGCAGTGTTTACATTGCGTTGTCTAGAACACATCGCGATTTTTGGTGATTCTATGATAGGGCTGAATGCTCTCTCTCAGACTTCTACACTACCCCAACACTATGAAGAGCTTATCATATATGCAGATCACGGTCAAGCGACATCATCAGCAAATGTAGCGTCTTGGCTGTCGCGGCTAAACAATGAGCTCCAATATTTCATTGCATCAGTTGAGGGCGTATCGTGGTGCCGTATCCACTCGTACAACAAGCCAAGGCTCTTGGACCTTTCGAAATGCACCATAAATGGCAAAAGTGATCCATTGTACGGGTCGGACAATTGTGGAAGGCCCCTACTCATCTCCATTTGCATGACACGAAGACGAGTAGCGACATGAAGGGCATGTCTTATCCGGCCTCCTGGTCAATCGTACACCCTCTCAACACCTATATCTATCGCCATGGAGACAACATCTTGCTCCACAGCACCGTCGCTCTGTCGCTCTGTCGTTCTCCTGTCTGCTTTTCTGCTCTGCTTTTCTGCTTTGACTGAGGCTTTGGTTGTACCCGGACATCAAGATGCGCGCTACATTCACTGCTCTCCTTTCGCTTGGCCTCGCCACGGCCGTCCTTGCCGCTCCAGAGCCAGCATGGGGTAGACCAAAAGCATACCCATATGGTATCAGAGGCTGGGGAAAGAAGCGTCAGAACGCACCACCATCATATGGCAACGACACAGCACCTGCTCCTACGGTACCCGCTCCAACAGCACCTATCCCAGGCACAACCGGTCTACCAACTCCAGGCAACGAGACGTCTCCAGTTCCGGGCAATGGCACAGAATGTCCAGCACCTGAGCCTTCCACGTGCTTGACTGAAGCTCAAGCCGAGGACGCCGCCGAGATCTTCCAGTCTCTTATCCGAGCCTATACCGACGAACTTGCACTTGAAGCTCTGACTGAAGACTTCATCGACTACTCATCGGCAGTCAACATCATCCGCAACAGAGGCAACGACGCCCCATTCGTGGTTAACGAGGCTACCTTTGTCGGACGAGCTGCATTCATGTTTGTCTCCATCCGTATCTTTCATCCGTATCATATGTACTGACTGTCATATCAGGGCTGCCCAAGGTGCTCAACCTCTGATCCCCTTCGATCTTCTGGGCATTCGCTACGGATGCGACTTCGTCACGGTCAGATGGCAGACCCTCCGATCTGCCCAAGGTCAAGCTACCGAGAGCAATGACATTCCAGTTGTTGGACTTGGCGTGCTCAACACCGTCCCGGACAGCGAGAACATCTACGGCTTCCGTGTGCAGGAGCTCTGGTCTGAGTTTAACTCTGCAGCTTGGCTCGTCAACAATGGCGTTTTCACACCTTCCGCGGTCACCACTACTCCATTCCCAGAAGAGACTGCTGCTCCTGCCAAGCGTGCTCCTGCACCATGGGAGTGGGCTGGCATCTAAGCTTTGTGATTTGAATGGCGGCAAATGTGAAAGGCTGTGAGTATGGCAGTGCAAGATCCCGGAGGCTTTGGTCAGATCTTGATGAGCATAGTATCTTGATGTAGAGTTGCATTCACTTCTTGATGAGCGTTCTGCTCAGTTACGACTTCGAAGATGCTTTTGCCAGACCGTTCTAGTCTCAGTTCCAACATCATTCAAGTGGCTCGTTTCCGGCTGTCGTTATAATGTCCTTTAGGACGTGCGAACAGATGATACGTGTTTCAATAGGGAATTTCACTCTTATTAATGCTTGAAGATCATGTTGTATCATCAACTGACCTTGGTTTTTTCGAGACGCCATTCTAGACACACTCAGATGAAAGTCGTATAGCGTCGTTGTATGGCAAGTTTCAAAATGGCGGAAAGCGTGGCGTGAAATTGAGTTTGATATCTGTGCACATCCCTGCACTTTCCATGCCAGCTACCATTCTTCCTGTTCTCGACAAACAACACCACTTCGCCACAATTATTCCCAGCATGTCTCTCTGGCAATCCTATCGCAATCTCTCCCAACGTACGCGTCTAATCATCGGCGGTGGCATCATGGCTTACGCGACCGCTGGACTGTTCCTGTCTGACAAAGCAGAAAGCTTCTTTGGATTCACGCCGACCGAGCAGGACAAGCAAGCACTGAAAGACGCTGTACCGAAAGTGCAGTTCGTAGAGAAGGACAAGTGATTCAGAAGCAGAGGCAGAAATACCTGCTGCTTGCTCAAGACAACCACGAGGACAAGGACCAGCATGACCCAACATTTTGTGGGCAGACAAGAATGGCAAACAATCGCTCAGTATAAGAGGTCGGCATGGGCCAACATGTCCTGAGCACTAAAACGCGAACACCATGTCCCAATCAAGCGGCCTGCCCGAGCCCTTCCACCCTTCTCCCGAAGAGCAACGAAATTACGACAAGAGCACGATAAAAGCATTAAATCGAGTCACAGGTGAAATCGACAACGACCACGTTGAAGACGAAAAACCAAACCCGCAAACTCTAGACCTCGATCAAGTCCCCACCGACCTCTACTCCCGGCCTAAGCAACAGGAATCTCCATCCTCTACAAAAGCCCAACATGGTCTCGGTTCGAAGAGGAGATCACGATCGCCTTCCTCGACTCAAGCTCGGCACAGCCGTCAAACTATGACGACCGAGGATGAGGAGACCCAAGGCATTGATCCAGCCTATGCGGCTGAAACAATAGGATATGCTGAGAGGAAGTTCGAGCTTGGTGATGATCCTCGATTAGCCTTGACAGACGCGATTATGAAATTGATGGAGTTGCAAATGAAGATAGGACAATTACATGCCGAAGCATATGATGAACTTGAGGAGTGTTTGAAACGGGTCATCCGGATCTCGAGGCGGAGGGGTAGTCGTGGACGCGAGAGCACAGGGTGAAGCGAAGCTGTGGATAATGACAAGAAAGAACGCGCTGATGAAAATTAAAGTTGCAAAAGTGCTCATAAATGGCTACCGGAAATGCATGAAAATATGTCCTGTTTTACTCATATCATCTAAAGCTTGCTCCTGCTCACAACGCACGCACTGCTTGCGCTAATAACGTCCACAGCCTGGCCAACCATCTCATCAATGATGGCCTTGGCAGACTTCTTCTCGTTTGTCACAGCCGCAGCCTTGCCCATCAAGAAAGGTCTGGCGTTGTCCATGGTGTCATCATCAACATCGTCACCCATGCGCTCAATGTCCCATTCTACTGGGATCGTTCCCTTGGAAGTCAACTCCTTGATCTCATTCTGTCGGTTCTCTTCCCAGTTCTGGATGTATGGGTTGTTGCGGACACGGAGTGGTCGACCAGTGAAGATGATGGTTCGGATGTTGTCGTCGAAGCCAGCGGTTTGGACGGCTTCCTGGTGAGCGCGGGGAGCACCGGCTTCCTATTGGAACGTATTAGTGATCATGAACTGAACAAGGCATGCGATGCGCGGGATGCGAGGGTTCAGTAAGCTGACTACTACTCACCTCTGAGAGCACGAATCTTGTACCGACCCAGACGGCAGAGGCACCAAGAGCGAGAGCAGATGCGAGAGATTGTCCGTTGAAGATACCACCTGCTGCGATGACTTGCACTGGCTGACCGGTCATTGGGCTCTTGTGTCCCTTGCAGAGGTTGGCGACAGTTGGGATGAGGACGGATGTTGGGACGTCTCCGGTGTGTCCGCCACCTTCACCTCCCTGTGCGCAGATCATGTCGGCGCCGAGCTCGAGGCACTTCTTGACGTGCTTTGGGTGACCGATCATGTTCATGTAGAGGATGCCGTTCTTGTGCAGCTTCTCGACGACGTGCTTTGGTGGTACACCGACAGCAGAGACGAACAGACGAGCGCCAGAGTCGATGGTGATGTCGATGAGTTCGTCGAGCTTGCCCTTGGTGTAATCGTAGCTGTGGATATACATGTAAGCGTGCTGTCCCTCGATCTTGTATTTTGCAGGCTTCATACTTGGTCTTTCGTGCGCTACCACCAACTTGTGGAAGCAGGAGATCGACACCGAACGGTGCGTTCTTGTCTGTAAGAAAGCTCTTGAGCTCTGCAATCTGCTCTCGAAGCATGTCTGGTGTGTATCCGACACCACCAATAACACCGATTCCGCCTGCATTCGTGACGGCTGCTGCGAGCTTTGGACCGGCGGCGACGTTCATACCCGCAAGCATGATTGGGTGGTTGATCTTCAAGAGATCGGTCGTGACCGTGCGGATTTGCTCTGCAATGCCATGTCAGTCCTCCATCCATTTGCATGTGATCGAGACAAAGCGCGGGAGTGCTTTACGAGGAGAAGCCATGGTCGCTAATGTGTCCCTGTATTCGTGATTAAAGAAATATTGCGTGATATGAAGCTCTTTTGATGAACAGCAGGATGGGTGAAAGAAGTGGAAAGGAAACCAGAAGGAGTGGTGGTCTTAGGTGCGGAGTGTGATCACTGAGAAAGATGCCTCGGTACTGCTGGTCGTTCTTGCCGACTCGGACACGAACAAAAGCCACGCGATGGAGTCGATGAGCCGTTCTTTCAGCTCTGGGGAAATTTGTGGGGAAATCCAAACATTCATCTCATGACCAACAGTACGAAAATGACTGTATATCACCGTCGCGGTCGCTGGAGGCATCGAGTGCTATCGCATACCTTGTCAAGGCCAGAAGAGAAGCGCTTTGGTCTCGGCTATCTGAGAGACCCTGACAACGGCACAATGTCGAAGCTTCTGGCCCGAGCCGCTAGCGTCCGTTTCTTCTCACGTTCAATCTTGCACTGCATGTGAACAAGAAACGCCCATTACATCGTTGGACGATACATTAGCTATGGGAATGCAGCTGGGCATACTGAAACTTTGTCCCCGGCAATAGCAGCCATGTGGATCGTCTTGCTTGGCTCACCGACATCATGTCTTTCCTTCCTAAGATCCGGCATGGACCGCATCTGGTTCGCAGGGCCAAACGGGTCCATGAATTGCTGGTCTTTGCTCGAAGAGATCGACGATGTTTCTCGAGGACGGTAATATATAGAGACAACGTTATCACAGCCTCATATGAGACCTCAGGCTCGCTACAACCCATTTGGTCAAAAGATGCGCCTCATGGAACGCGGGAGCAGCAGACCGCTGGACAGCTCGACACGGATCATGAAATTGTGATGACCCAGAAAAAACCTAGGACAAGCATCTCGGAAGGGAGAGCATACTTTGACGCATATCTGTTAGTAAGCACGATCCATAAACTAAGACATTCCTAACTCGTGGCAGATCGCAAGAAATGCAGGATGTTCTGGGCTTCCACGTCCACCTCGTGTCATGCGCAATGCGCGACACCCACAAACTATGTTATGGCCAGTCTGAGGAAGCAATGAAACAAACCGCTGTGCAAGAATTCGATAAAGCCTGCAGACTTTCTGGCCAACAAGGCCTTTCATCGCTTGCAATCGGCGCAGCGCACCTAGGGAAAGTTCTCAGCCCAAACCTGTCCATGACAATGCGAAAGAGAAGACCGAAGACATGTCGCTTTTGGATCGAAGCCCCAGGTCAGCACAAGCTGCCCTTCATCAGCTTTAGCCTCCAGAGTACGCACATTCCAAAGGTCCAAGCACCTGGCACGCCTACCTTTGAGGAGATTCCATATAATTTCACCACGATTTTGGTCGCCACTGCGCATTCAGAACCGCAGTCAAACACGTCAATTACCTCGACACTTCTCTCCGGGAAAGAGGAGATCGATTTCCTGCGCAGCACCTCAAACATGGTGTTTAGTCGTCTGTGTTCCGATATGCAGTTTCAGACTCCTCTAACAGCATGTCAAAACTTTGCGGAAGCTCTACTTCGTGTTTTGAGGTTTCGCACGCCCTATCTCAGCTTGACGTCGGTCAAGCTTATAGCAGAATCCAGGAATGGTGCTGGAAATGAATACATCGTTCAAGCTACCTGGCGTGATTCAGTCGATGTGTTCACATCCGTCGAAGAGGCGAAGAAACGCCAAGTAGACGTAGAAGTCATCAAAGACGGATCTTCTGGTCAATACAATGCCGGTATTGCGTCCAAGAGTGACCCGAACGATGCCGAGGTCGCCGATAGCACTGAGAAGCCCGATTCAACAGAGCCGTTCAGCTGGAGTCGCAGGATGTTGCAATCGACGAAGCATTGGCGTCATCTCTATTTTGTTTCATCTGATCATCTGGCATCTGTACTGATGCCTAACCGAGAAACGTACGTGCCATTGCCACGCTCTCGACCCTTAACTGATAGCTTTCTAGATCTGAGGCCGCACAACGACGTTTCGGGACTCCTTTCGTGCGCTTTGACATCGATTGGTACCCTGAACACGTCTCAAGTCTAGCAGATGTAGAATTTGTCTCAGTTCTTAATACGATTGAGGCTGCACTGAACGCCGCTGAGGACAGTAGCGTGGCAAGTCTCATCCGTGCTGTGGAAGATGTCGCTCAGACTATTCCCCACGTTCGCCGCTTGCAGGTCTGTCTGGAACCGGATTTTGACTCGACATACCAATACGGTACGCAAAACCGGGCCAATATGAGCCCCATTTTCAAGGTGTCAACAGCCACGCGAGACACCCAGAATGCTTCAAGCGAGTTCAAAATAGTCCTTCCATCGATTATCCTTTCTGCATCGATACATCAGGGCCAAGAGGTCAGCAACCAGTCCATTACGATGCATACTCAATTTGGTTGGAAATGCAGTGATCTTCAGCATTGGCGTGAAAGGGACATAAGTAACGTGGCCAAGGATCTTTATGCACATCTTCATCACACAGCGAGTAGCCTCGCAAGCGAGAATGACTTCGCATCTTATCACGATGTGGTCAACGCCATGACCAAGGCTGTAAGGAGCTCTGCACCAACCCTTAGCAGTGCGGCAACGATTCGAACGTCAGCTATTCGAGCGTCACCTTCTCGCAATGCCGCTTCCAAATCTGGCATGAGCTCATTGGTGTTCTCCTCGGCATCGGGTCATGTTGAAGCTTTCATTGCCCTCGGCAGTAATATTGGAAATAGGCTGAACACGATCGAGCAAGCCTGCTGTGCTCTCGAGAAAGACCAAAACATACGCATCCTTGAGACTAGTCCCCTCTACGAGACTAAAGCCATGTACGTGGAAGATCAAGACAGCTTTGTCAACGGCGTCTGCAAGGTATGCTGTGTGATTTGCATTCCCTTTTCGTGTCATCGCTGACATGTACTAGATCCAGACAGACCTCCCGGCGATGCAGCTCCTAGACCGCCTACAAGCAATAGAGAATGACCTTGGCCGTGTCAAAACCATCGACAAGGGTCCTCGTAATATTGATCTGGACATCCTTACCTATGGCTATGATGTTATCCGTAGTGAACGCCTGACTGTTCCACACGCTTTGATGCATGAGCGTGAATTTGTGCTTCGGCCGATGTCTGAGTAAGTTACCACTGTTCACCACGTTCAAGTCTCAGGCTCTGACCGTTCCCAGCATCTCAGGAGGCTCCTATAGGATTTCGAGGCCCGGACAGTCATTGCAGAGATCAGCGTCTACCGCGCTTAAGTGGCTTCACAGTCTTCCACCATCGGATCCGCCAATGTATGCGCTGACGCCACTGTCGCCTGGCTCTGAAACGCTTCGTGCTCTGCATCCTCAGCGGCGGACTTCAGTCATGTCCATCCTCAACGTCACGCCGGACTCATTTTCAGACGGCGGCGACAACCACAACTCTGACATGGAAACCTTGAGACAGACGATAGCAGAACACATCGCCGGAGGCGCTACGATCATCGACATTGGAGGTCAATCCTCCCGACCCAACGCACCAGACATCACCGCCGAGGAAGAAATCTCTCGTATCCTTCCCGCAATCGAAGCTATCAAGTCTCTTCCCGAAGCCTCCAACATCGCCATTTCCATCGACACATATCGAGCCTCCGTAGCCGAAGCCGCGATCAAAGCCGGAGCACACATCATCAACGACATATCCGCCGGTCTTCTAGACCCAGAAATGCTCCCAACAATCGCCAGACTAGGCTGCACATACATCATGATGCACATGCGCGGCACACCAGCCACAATGCAATCCGAAGAAAACACATCTTATCCTGACGGTCTCATTCCGACCATCGCCTCAGAACTCCAATCCCGACTCCAAGCAGCACAAGAAGCCGGAATTCGTCGATGGCGTATAATTCTCGATCCAGGTGTTGGATTCGCGAAGACTACGGAACAGAATGCTGAGCTGTTGGGCAAGTTCTCTGAGTTGAGGAATCGGAAGGGTTTGGCGACGTATCCTTGGTTGGTGGGAAGTAGTCGAAAGGGTTTTATTGGGAAATTGACGGGCGTTACTGAGGCTAAGGATAGAGTGGAGGGGACTGCTGCTACTGTTACTGCTGCTGTTGCTGGTGGGGCTGAGATTGTGAGGGTGCATGATGTTAAGGAGATGGTTAGGGTTGTTAAGATGGCTGATGCTATGTATCGGTCTGGATGAGCGGCGGGAAGAAGGGATTCACTGCATAGCGAAGGCGTCGTAGGTTAGCATTTTCAGAGGAGAGCATCATACGGAGCGGAGGGCATCTAGCTTTCGACTTGGGTACTGGACGAGGGCGGCAGTGAAGAATCGACTAGATCTTAACAGCTCCGCAAAGAAGAGCTACGCATTAAGTAGTAAAACGCGCGCTCCGCGCTCGATACTGAAGACTACAGTATTGTCTACGACGTGACGATCACCGCTGAAGTCGAATGGTGGAGTAGTGTCATCTGTCTCAAGAGTTGCTCGACTCGCCGGTCTGGAGAGCCGCATTGCAAGAGTGTAGCTAAGTTTCGATGACTTAACTTTCTTCACATCAACCCTCCGGATTTTGGCAGCGCGATGTTTCTCTCTTCCTCTTGAATCGCCCAGCGCCGAGATCGTTCACACAAGCTGATTACTTTTCGACATCCTCTGACGTGCTTGTTTGCAGCCATGATCTACCAACATCTGGTCTTCGTGCACCGACGAAGATAGAGCTCCCTTGCGCAACGACCGCAGATCATCCGGTGCTCCCAAGTATTCAATGGCGGGAAAGTGCCTGTTCTCATCCACTTGTGCATTCTGAGCTCACGACCAGGCTCGTTGGCAGTCTTTTCGGGCTGAATTTCTATTGCTCTGGTTATGCGAGCTGGAGGAATTGGCTTGATGCTCAGTTCCTTGATGCCTTCGAGAGCAAGGCGGTAGTTTCGCTCAGTGAGTGCGATCCTAGTATTGGCGTCAGTATGATGCTCTTATGTGAAGTGGGTTTCAGCTTGATCTTACCTCTCCTGGTCTTCGATCGCGACTTCCTTCCTCCTCAGCTCGCGTATGCCGCGCCAGTCCAGAGTTTCGTCACGGACTTGTCTCCAAGCGCTTTCCATGACGGAGCCGGTCTGTGCATCGACCATGCTGAGTAGATGCTTATGCAGTAGCTCGGCTGCTTCGCCGCAGTACATGGACATTTTGGTCAGAGTAGGCCCGGCCAGCTGCCAATGGTCTCCTCGAAACCTGTCCAGAGCATGACGATACTGTGCGAGATGGTTGCGCGACAGGCAGATCTCCATTGGGTCGTTGTCGGCATAGTTTGTATAGGTCACTTTGTAAGTTTTACTACCAATTTGGCCTGGCGCTGGTCGATCATCCACGCGTGAAGACTTCCAGGCCAGAAGTTTCTCAATTGGATTTCTAGGAGGCGAGCCTACTAGTTCGATGGTGATTTCTTCGCAGTCGTGACCTTGGAGGTAAGCGAGAAGCTGTGTGAAGTCGAGATTTCGTACTTTGGCATGCACACTTCGTGAGCTGGTTCGAGTGGCAAGCACCTCCTATGTATTGCATTATCAGCTGCGAGACCTCAGGAATGAATTACAGGTTGGTACCCACCGAGCCAAACTCTTTTCGCGTCTGCTGACAGACATGCAAGAGTGGGTGGACCTTAGCGCATAACAGCCTCTTGTTAATGAACCAGCATGGTTCGTTGTATGAATCCTCATTGTCACTGAGAACGCGAAACCGATCCTGTTCCACGAAGTCGTTGAGAGGCTCGAGTCGGAAGTCGCTGTCAGGTACGATGAGTACCTTGTCAGTGTACTTGATCTCGCCGATGACATGTCCGTAGACTAATTATATGTCGTCAGTATTGCATGATCTCGCATCGAACGCGCAGAAAGCACATACTTTGGTTTCGAAGTTCTCCAGGCAGCCCGAAGAGACTCGCTTTGCTCACCATCGAATTGGCTGCAGCAGCGAGCTTACGCCGTCCGATGTGCAGACGCACTGTCAAGGAACGAGTGGGCGGAATCGCAATGGATGCAGGTCCCGCAGCGATTGTCATCTCGCCTGACTGCGCCTCGGGCAAAGGAGTGGTCATGACTATGTGCGCGGTGGTCGAGCTGATCTTTTTTCCTGGGTACGGTCGGTGTTGCAAGCGGACACTTCTTGGGGCAAGGCTTCGAGAAGATGGCAAGCGCGCCTACAAGCAGGGAAGGTGGTCCGTGCATCGGCAGATCGGCACTTTTTCTTAGCAAGTGAATGAGAGCTCGCTTTGCATCACGATCTTGTCACTGGGTCGGCTCGCGATTATTTCAGGTCTCATGTAGACCTCTTTGCTGACATCGTGGCGGAGAGGGGCGCCATGAGGTTCGATAGTGGCCGCGATTTGATGGGATGTGGGAACTTGGTGATTCATCAAGGGCGCCAGGATTCGCATCGCTGCTCGAAAGTTCCTCGCCCTCAAACATGCGCAACTCATCCCGCATAGCATTCAATTGTACCATTATTTTACACGCTCATTTTCATCGCAATAGTCTTATGCGGCTCATATCCGATAACCTTAAAATCCTCAGCCTTCCACCCATCTATGCTGCATCCCGGCTCCTTTGGTATCACGAGCACCGGAAAGTCCTTGGGCTCTCGCTGTATCTGCGTTTCCAGAGCCTCTTTGTGGTCGAGATAAACATGCGAATCGCCCATGGTATGCGTCAGACTTCCAGGCACAAGATCTGTTGCCCTTGCAATCATATGCGTGAGCAATGCATAAGATGCAATGTTGAAAGGAACGCCAAGTCCCATGTCGTTCGATCGCTGGTACAGGAGAGTGTGAAGCGTGCCTTGCTGCGATCCATCTGCTCGAACGGAAGCATTCTGAGGGAAGGATACGTAAAACTGTGCGAACATATGGCAAGGTGGGAGTGCCATTTTCTTCAGATCTGCTGGGTTCCAAGCACTGAGAATGATGCGTCGATCGTAGGGGTTGTTCTTCAGCTTTTCTATCACTTCTGCAAGTTGATCGACGCCTTGTCCGGTGTAGTCGGCATGGCAGTCCTTGTATTCAGCCCCGAAATGTCTCCACTGAAAGCCATAGACAGGACCAAGATCGCCTTCCTCGCGGTGGCTGAGTCCGACCTTGTCAAGGTATTCTCTCGATCCATTGCCATCCCAGATGTGGACGTTCTGGTCCTGCAAAGTCTTCGCATTCGTGTCGGCTGCGACGAACCAAAGCAGTTCTGCAACGACAGCTCGAAGGAAGACTCGCTTTGTGGTGAGAAGTGGCAAGATCAATGTCCCGTCTGCTTTGGATAGTGTATATCGATGTTGTGGTGGGAATGGTATTGACAATGTTCCAGTGCCTGTCCGGTCTGGACGATGCTCTCCTGATTGAAGAATGTCCCGGATCAGGTTGAGATATTGGTACTCTTCATGAGGCTTGGTGTCGCCATTGGTTGCTGGTGTGCCATTTGAGACAGGGTGACTGTCATCCTTGATGTTCAATTGAGGCTCGATTGCCGGAGTAGCTTCTACCTCTGCTGCTGTCATGATGTCGTCCGATGAAATTGGTGTCGTCGTGAAAAGCTGTGTGATTCTGTTTATTTATTAGACGCGTCCAGAAAGACGCGCCTGCGGTTCTGCAGCCACTTCCAAGATTCTTGGCGTGAGACAGGGGGTGCGTCATGCGGCCTGAGCTTCGGCAAGCGCCACCCTGGCTCTCACGATCAAGCCGAGCACGAGCGCTCGAGTCTCGCATGTGAAAGTCTTCTCGTTCTACTCACAACAACTGTCTACTCACCTACGTACAGTGTGTCGCGCAAGTATGGGGGCCACAGAAAAGCGACTGCTGCAGATACTGCAGGAGTTGGCCCTGGTAGTGCCGACTGTAGGATACTCGTCCACCTTCACTGCTGCTAGCATACTAACGCGATCAACAGGCACTCATGGCATACTTCGCCGTGCGCAACATCATGTCGAGATTGGATCCTGAAGCAGGCGCAAAGGCAGAAGCAAAGAAGAAGGAGCTGGCTGCATCGTCGCACATACAGTCGATATTTCGAAAGCATCAAAGGGAGGACGACGATGACGATTTCTACGACGACGAAGACGATGAGGACCGAAGACATTACGCAGAGCGACCGCCAAAGGAGGATCTTACGTTGAACCAATACGAGCAGTCGATAGCCATGGAGGTTGTGAGTCCGAGCGACATACCCGTCACGTTCAATGACATTGGAGGACTGGACGAAATCATTGAAGAGCTGCGGGAAAGTGTGATATATCCGCTCACTATGCCACATCTATACTCGAATCACAGCAGTCTGCTGACGGCGCCAAGCGGAGTGCTGCTTTATGGACCACCTGGTTGTGGAAAGACAATGCTCGCCAAGGCGCTTGCGCGAGAAAGTGGTGCCTGCTTCATCAATCTGCACATCTCTACCCTCACTGAAAAGTGGTACGGCGACAGTAACAAGCTGGTTGCTGCAGTATTCTCTTTGGCAAGGAAGTTGCAGCCTACAATTGTGTTCATCGATGAGATTGATGCGGTCCTCGGGCAGCGAAGATCTGGAGAGCACGAGGCAAGCGGGATGGTGAAGGCTGAGTTTATGACACACTGGGACGGTCTTGCATCATCTACAGCAGAAGGTGGTATGCAAAGAATATGCATATTGGGAGCCACAAACCGCATACAGGACATCGACGAAGCCATCTTAAGAAGAATGCCGAAGAAATTCCCAATCAGCCTACCCAATGCTGCGCAAAGACGACAGATTTACGAACTCACACTACGCGATACCAAGATCGACCACAGAAAGCTTCAGAACGGATCGCCAGCATTTGACCTTGACGTGCTCGTGCGCGTATCTGCTGGCATGTCAGGCTCAGACATCAAGGAGGCGTGCAGAGATGCCGCGATGGTGCCGATTCGCCTGTACATTAAGCACGCGAGGGCGAATGGACAGAGTATGAAACGAAGAATACATCCTGACGCTGTACGGGGATTGCAGACCGATGACTTCTTCGGCCGAAGAGGGGGTGTTGAGCAGTTGCGGCGAATAGAGCCGGCAGGTGAGGATGTGGACAGCCAGCATAGTGGCAGCACGGAAGAGGTCGATCATTTCGACGATCCGGCTGAAGTCGTTGTGGATGATCACAGGCGGTAATTCAGGACTTTATCGCGAGAGTTCCCTTCTCTGCTCATATTTAGAGTTCAATGCGCAAGAAGGTAGTGCACCAGCGCATGCTATAGTACAGACCTACAGGATTTCTAAGCTCTGATCAGCATCGGCCTCTACTTCTTTCCGCTCTTCACTGGCCACCGCTGTCGACATATCATCGAGATAGCTGTGGCTTTCGCGACGTCAATCTCACTCGAGTTGCTTGCCGGGAAACATGTCAGGTGTGCGATTTCAATCAGCTACACCAGAGTCGTCCACGGGTACAGTCGCGCGCCGCGACCTCAGCTTGCAGAAGCAGCTCCCATCAGTGCGCCCTTTAGCGGACCCAGCTTATTAACTAGATCCAGTCCGAGGCTCCTTCCCCATACCACAGGTCCTGAGCCGACGGAATACAGCTTCTGCAGCTTGTCCACTACACCGAGCATGGCGTTGTTCGCAGCCCACCGTTCTGCATTATAGTCGTCCAAGCACCAGCAGCTGCCAATGTCCATTCCATGGTCGACACCACTGACGATGCACTTTGCGAGTGCCTCGGCATCAGCCAGACCCAGATTCAGACCCTGGCCAGCTAGTGGGTGGACAGTATGCGCGGCGTCTCCGATAAGGGCTACACGATGGCCAGTATATGTGGAGCAGTGTCGCATTCGCAGTGGAAAAGATGCGACTGTCCCTTCTTGGACGCCAACAACGCGAGGGAAGTTCCGCGGCAAACCTGTCTCGCTAGCGACCGTGTTTGGTTCTCGCCATGCAAGCTCGTCTGCTGGATCCGCTGATGCTTCGGTCAGGAGATACTTGATGTCCACAAACATCAGACGGAAAGCGGCGTTAACCATTGAAGTAAAGTGTTGCGGTGAGAGCTGTTTGAGCTTCGCCGCATACTGAGGAAATGTTGACCAGACCAGACTGGCTTTATTGTCCGGAAGTGGAAGAAGCGCGATGGGACCAGTGGGCAGGAAGCGTTGATACGCCGATCGCATATCGTACCCATCGAAAGCTTGGTCAAGCTGCAGCGTTGCCACAACACCATGCTGATTGTAGTCCCATCCATCGCTTGGAATGCCTGCAAATTGTCGGACAGGACTGTTCGCACCATCAGCGCCGACCAATAGTCTCGCAGCAATAGCTCGGTCGCCCTCCAGATGCACGACTGGCCATTGCGAAAGATCGAGCGACTCCTCAGTTTCTGGCTCGGGTCCAAATTGTATAGCTTCCACCCTCGAATTGTCCAACATCTCGATCTGCGTTCCTTCTTCTTTAAGTCTTTGCAGTAGAGCTGACGTCAAGTTCGCATTCTCACACATTGTAGCTACCGTGTCTGAGTTGTCCAATTCGTACTTCCTTCTACTTTCCTGCATCCGACTCCCAGGTATCATCTGCGCAATGCTGTCCATAATGCCCATGCTGCTACGATCCGATGGATCAAATTGTATCTTACTCCCACTCACTCCATCCCAGACATCCATTCCATGATAAGGCTGTGTTCTTGAGGCATTGATATGCTTCCAAGCTCCATTTTGATGTAGAAAGCGGACCGAAGATGGCGTGAGGGAAGAGCATCGGTTTGAGAAGGAATTTGGATCGTTTGCATTAGATATCTTGAGCTCCTGACCATCTATCAAAGCAATCTTCAGGTTCTTGGTGGAAGGCTCAGATTGCAGGGCCGAGACGAGAGCGAGTCCTGCTGGTCCACCTCCAATGCATACGAGATCGAAAAGTTCGGGCTGTTTGGGTGATGATGTTGCTGCCGTGTATACGCTGCGCCGAATGTGTGGAGGCAATGCCAGCAGACGCGACATTGCCCTTTTCGATGCCATTGAGGCCTTTCTGAATATGGATTGATGAAAGCTCGCTGGCGTTAAGTGGAAGTCGAGATCAAAGACCCATGCTCGGATCGTACCGCCGTTGTGAAACTTTATTGCACAAGAAAAGTGGTGACGTCGCGAGCTGTAAACAATTCTTGGATCCGTCTTTGTAACGATCGCGTGTTCGTTGTTCGCCGCGGCCTGTAATCACTGATGCTAATGGCGTGAGTCTGGGAAGCGAAAGATAAGTTGTTCCTCTACCACCAACTCTTTCTCACTCATCGACGCCACACCGCACCGCACCGCAACCATGTCCAACATCTCCAAGCTCGTCCCTTCAGACCCAGAGAAGGTGATGATAATCCGCAAACTCACCCCCGATGTCTTGACCTGCAGCACACCCTTCCTTCGCATGGGAAGAATAAAAATCGGAGGAAGAGGCACAATTGTACGAATGAAGACAGGATCCTTAGCAGTATTCTCCCCAGTCGCCTTAACAGAAACCGTCAAGAAAGAAACAAACGATTTGGGAACAGTCCGATATCTTGTAGCTTTGGATCAAGAACATCATATTTTTCTGGAGAGTTGGCATAAAGTAAGCTACAAGCTCCATCAAGGTCAACAACATACCTTCATTCTGACCTTAATGTTTGTATAGGCCTACCCAGAAGCCAAAATCCTCGCTCCAGAAACCCTCCCATCATTACGCGACAAACAAAAATACTTCCAACTACCCTCAACCCACCTCCACCTCTTCCGAAAAACCGACACTTCCTCCACCGTCGACGAAGAATTCGACTCCGAATTCCAAACCGAATACGTCTGGTCCCACGCCAACAAAGAACTCGTCTTCCACCACAAACCCTCCAAAACCCTCATAGAAGCAGACCTAATTTTCAACTTACCAGCAACAGAACAATTCTCGAAAACCGGGACAGCAGCAAATACTGGTATTTTGACGAAATTCATGATTGGGTTGCAGAATACTCAGGGAACGGCGATTTGGCAGAAGAGATTACTTTGGTATGCTTTAAGTGCGACGGATAGAGGGGCGTTTAATGAGAGTATGAAGAGGATACAGGGATGGGATTTTGAGAGGATTGTGCCTTGTCATGGGGATGTGATCGAGAATAACGCGAAGGGAGTGTTTGAGAAGATTATGGAGTGGCATTTGAAGGCTGCAAAGAAGAGTGGTTGAGATGAGCGACAGGATATGAGAGACAGTGATATGAGACAAGGAGACAGAGCATAGAGATTCGGAAGTGGTAATGTGTATTGTACTGTATAAAGGGAGGGGAAGTCAGCTTTGGCACGATACTGAGGAATGAAGAGCTGTTTGGACACTGCACACGATTGTCGTTTCATTCATCATTTACGATTGATGCTAAACGCGCTGATGCTCAAGTCAAGACGCCTTTGTGCTCATGAAAAGAGCGTCTTTGCCTCCTTGAACCAAACCCCACGCTAATTCTCGACAAGATTTCCCAAACTCCCATGCTATAACGCTGCACTCTTAGTTCATGTTTCATTTACCAGCAGCACTCTCAGTTACCGCTCATAGCGAGAATTCCTGACGAGACTGGAGGCTGCACAGCAAGGTCTCCAGGCAGAGATTCTTCGTCACTTTCATGTTCCTCCTCCTCCTCATCACTTTCGTCTTCTTCCTCTTCATCGTCATCCTGCTTCATGCCTCGAGGCAGTTGCCAGGCGTTGAACTCGCCCTCGATCCACTTTTTGCTCTGTGGAAGATGGTATGGATCGAATGGGAAATATGCTTCAAGCTGATGATGAGCTTCGCCCGTCTTGCGGTCGAATGCTGTCTCTCTTCGGCCGATATCGATCGTGCCGCCCAGCTTAAAGTACGACGGCACTTGCCCCAGACGAATGCGTTTGTTCCGCTCCAGTAATGAGAAGACGTAGAGGAAGCGCAAATGGTTTGCAATCTTTGCGAACTCGCCCACGATGTGCGGTGAGCAGACCTTTAGTGGGTTGAGCACCGAATGGACGTTGCGATGTAAAGTCTCTTTGACTCCAGGGAACCAAGCGAGATCTCGGCCTTCTGCGAGAATGTCCTCCTCAATCATGTCGCCAGGCTCACGCACGACGAGGTCCCGCCATCTGAAGCAGAAGATGTACAACAAAGCCTGCGCGATGGCATAGTACATGCCGTACATCTTTCGGTCGGGCCCCATGCACTGCGGCTCACTCGTTCGGCGGAGGTTCTCGAGCAGATCGGCGAGCTGCATGAATGTGCTGCGAATAAGGCTGCTAGAGACGTGGGAGCCACGAGCGACAAAGCTAGCGACGTAAGCGCATGCCGTAAGCCGGAGATTGGGTGCTGCGGTTTTATTGCTGGTAATCTGGATGCAACGATTGATAAAGTTCGCGGCATACGCAGGTGACGTCTGCGCAAAGTGGAAGAGCAGAAATTGCGCGTGCCTGCACCTGTGTGTCATGATGAAGCTCGTGAAAAGCGACCAAAGACCATTGTAGGCGTCGTTATCTTCGGGCCTGAGATGCGTCGGGAAGCGGGAATGATAGTACTCGAACAGAATAACTTGGGTGCCGTCCATGTTTGCGACCTTCAAACGCAAGTTTTGCAGCCTTTGCTCTTCTTCGGTGACGGTGATTTCGGACTCAGAGTCAGAATCGTCATCACTATCGTCATCCTCATCAGCGCCGCCGAGAGCGTCGCCCCGTTGTCGCTGCTTCTGAAGCAGCTGCTCCTCCGCGTCATCTTCCAGTTCTTCAATGTCGCGCTGAATCTGTACGTCAATGTTGACTAAACGCCGTACTATAAGCTCAATGACTCCACCTTGAAGTACTTCTGAGCTGTATCTGGCAATGTCCAAGATATGTCTTTGGTATTGTAGATAGCTCTTGGTCTTCGCCAGATCATCTGGAAATTGGCGTCCAAACTGGCTCAGCAGGACTTTACTGGCCATCGGTATTCGTTCCACGATGTGCTCGATGGTCGCGTGAAGTCTTGCAAACATGTCCGTCCGCGAAACAGGGTCCTCATATGGTAGTCTGCCCATCGATGCAGGCAACCGTTCGAAATGCGATACCAGCCTCTCAAGAATGGGCGAGACAAACTTGGAATATGTGCTTCCGAGCAGGATCAGAAACTTTTCGTACATCCGCACAAACTCGTCATCGCGGCCGAGCCAGGAAAGATCCAGGATAGAAATGACAAGTTTGCTGCATTCGCCCAGCACTGCAATGCGGCCACTGATTGCATCGATATACTTCTTTAGAAGCTTTGTACTGGGAGCATCGCCATCCGCAGGATCTCGTCCGAAGAAGTCTAGCAGCTTGATGTATGGCGTATCATCTCTGTGGTCTGCGGTCGCCAGATGCTTGTCGATTGCAGACCGCACTTCTTCTCTCACCAGCGCTTCAGACTTGTCGCCCTCAAGTCCATACTCCCTGATCTCCACATCGGGGTTGAACCTCAGTCGTTTCGTGGTGACGGACAATCCTGCCTCGTCGTCGGTATCTAGGTAAGAAGAATCGCGCTTCAAGCCCATCGTCGGCCGTTTGGTGATGGGCGTTGGAGGTGGTGGCATAGCGCCAACGGGCGCCGCGAAGGAGACCATGGTGACGAGCGGTCTCGCGGATGTTCCAGCATTGAAGATAGCCTCGCGGCGGGTCGGAAGAATATGTTTGCGGTGATGTAGATGTAGGTGAGGTTTGCAGTGCAAAGTCCTGAGGCAAAAGCAGTGTCAAAATCGTCTGTGCAAAGCAACGCAAGGATTCGCGCGAAGATCCATGCAAAAGCTTAAATTTAGCGCCCCACAACGTCACTCACATATGGCAATTCCTCACGCGAGTTCAACAACACTGAACACCTCACATGCGCAGTCGACATCGCGAAGTCAACATCATTCTAGACGAGGACGCCCTAGTCTCCATGTTGCCGGTGGTCGCCAGCTCTGTTCAGCAACAGGACTGAAGACCGGAAAACGTCCACTGTCAATCCGCATCGCAGAGCAGGCGACACTTCACATTCCTGAACCAGGAAGGAAAGGAAGATGCTCATGTTGTACGAAATCACAGCAGCTGGCAGTCGTCGCCCAGATGATATAAGTTCTCTACTGCTGCCTCATGAGCCACATGTGCAACGAAAGCAAATGCACCTTGGGGCACCAGCCCGGCGAGTTCTTGAACACGCTTCCAGAATCACACTCAAGCTTGAAAGTCATTAAGCGACTCACATGACGGCGAACATGGAGTGTAACACAATGCAGCCGGATAGACTATCAAGGTTTTCCCCGAAGATATGGGTCGAGCGGTCCTGTGAAGAAATTGCTGGCAACCATGCCAAGGCCATGGTAGCAGTCCTTTCCACCACTGTCCGAGTCTCTGCGGTCCCGACCAGTCTTTAAAATGAGAAAAATTTACTAGTATAACAGAGCTATATCCTACTCGCAAGTCATTTGAGATCCTGCCAATGACTGCTTACTCGCATATCGTTTACATGCCTCTGGAGCTAAGCATTCGATCTAGCTGGAGCGGATGCCGATGGTCTTTCGCAATTAGCATCAATTTCCTCCGGCTAGGACGGCTTTTCAAGAAGCCGCCGCGATGCAGAAAGGTCCTCTCACCAACACGCGGGTGTGTTGAAGTATTGCAAGTGGCGCGGCGATCAATCGCCGATGGCGACAACTCGGACTGCTTCACGCTCCCTTAAATAACAGCGCCACCTACTCGACGAATACAATGCTCTCCAATAGAGTGACAGTATCTGAGACCGTAGCGGTACAGGAAATGTCGGAGCGGAGTGAAGTTCGCCCGACTACCAAGCCATAGAACGTACAGCCTGAAACACCAAGAACATGGTTTGCTGTTCTGGACCAAGGGTTACCCGTGAGGGAAACTTGGTCGAACCTATAATACTCCTGCAGCGACTGTAGAGTGACGACGGAGGAATTCGACCAACTACTTTCATTCATTCACTTATCAGTATCCGACCCAGTACAGTCTTTACCAAACAAAACAACCAAAAACAACCATGAAGTTCATGATGATTCTCGCAGCAATGCTCACTGCAGCAATTGCCATGCCAAGCGACATTCTCGAGCAACGCGAGGCTGTTGCCGGCGACTGCAGCGTGTACTGTCGGGACTGCGGTGTAAGCTGATAGCTTTCAATGGAGTGAAGTGAGGAGCTGACACGCAAATCGTAGTCCTGCAGATGCTGCTACTCTGGTCAGGAGACCGACTAGAGAATTCGAAGAGATCAGCATAAATGAGTGAGCAACCATACTGCTCGAGACTGGAGCCATGTACTTATTTCTCTTTCAGTCAACCACGTATACCTGCCCGATACAAGGCACCATAGTTATACACGAAGGCACCGCGGCGACAGCAGAGATAACATCTATTCATTAATTCACTTGCATAATCGATGCCTCGCATCTATTGAGCTACGACCCAAGCCCCTCGTCTGTCATGGCTTTTATCAGGCACCACGCTTTTCTCTTCGCTCATCCAGTTCCATAGGCCCTTGCCACCTTCGAATTCGTTCCCCAAAGATCTGCAGAAATAGCGGTATCAGCATGGCCGCTACAGTGGTCCCGGTTTGAATGCCAAATGCAACCGCAGCTCCAGCCGAGAACACCCATTCGATCTCAATATACGTCGCCATGAATCCACCAAGCGTTCTTCCCACGACTATCCAAGCACCAACTTCTCCACTACCTTCAGGATAGCTGTCCAGTAGATATGCATTGATAGCAGTTGTCGCTAAATTGATACCTGCCACTTGCATTGCTCCAAATACCGCGAGATATGCCCAATGCCATCGATACTGAAGTGCGAAGCCCAGGACTAGCAGTCCGACTGCCATGAGGATGCCTGCGAAGTAGCAGATCACGAGACGGATTTCAGGCTTGATGTAGCCGCCATGTCGTCTTGCGTAGAAGCTACCAACCAAGTCGTGGGCCCAGTGGCCAACGACTTCTCCAAGGGCAGAACCTATGATGAGCGAGAAGTAGAAGAATCCCAGACTTTTGGGACCAAAGCCGTAGAATGATGTGAGCCATGTTGAGATCGTTACGTTGACGGCGATGATCCAAGCGAAGTTGAGGAAATAATACACTGTCACTAGGGCGACCGGTAAATTGGACACAGCAATGACTGGTCTGCCAACAGCGTGACGGAAGCTCACCCGTGGATGCTTCTCAACGCCTACAAGCCTTCGAACCCTCGACTTCCAGGCTGGCTGACTCTCAATCGATAGTGCACGATCATAATACGCCTCGTCGAGAAACAAAGTCGTCAACACACCAATCCCGTTCAAAATCGTATAAATCCAGAAACACCATCGCCAAGACAGCTTCCAGATCACGAACGCAGCCGTGAAAGGCCCAAGGTAGGGCGAGATAATCACAGCCCCAGACCAGAAATTTATTTTCCTTGGGTGTTGATGAAAGAAGAACATGTCTTGAATCCACATCAGACCTCCTGCTTGTGCTGCGATTGCAAAGAAGCCGTTCACGATCCTAGCGGCGAGAAAGGAGTTGAAGGATTGTGCGGATGCGCACCAGATTCCTGTTCCTAGCGCTAGAATTTGCCAATAGAAGAGCACGGGTAGACGGCCGAAGTACCCGGAGAGGGCGACAGTGAAGAGGCCTCCAGCTCCTAGGCAGAAGAGTTGGCCGACGAGATTGTGTTGGACAACATTCTGTGGCAGATTCCATTGGATTGCTTGAGGGAGTAGGGTCACGGCTCCTAGACTACTGCCGAAATCTGGGAGGAAAGCGAGGTAGGATATAATAGCGAGAATCAAATTCTTCTTCCGACTGCGCCAGTTAAGTGGATCGTTTGGGTCGGAGGTAGGTTGTGGACTGAGCTCATCCTGCTTTGGAGTTGCGGATTCGTGCTTCATCGTGCCATTTTCTTGCTTATCATACATCTTCGACATATTCGACGAGGTCTCCTGGACTGAAAAGAGAGACTGTCTAGCTTGATTAATGAAGCCCGAGGAAGTTTTCCTCTAGCAAGACCAGGCTCCGGAAGCTGTCTTGATTAGCAAAGAGTCTGGCGGAACTAGATCGAGTCAACGATCAAGTTTCTCTTGAAGACCTAATGGATGAGTAGCATCGTCAAGCAGCTGAGCAGCACATTCCCCGTCAGGATTGGCTTCGTAACAGCATATGCCACATTTGGCCCGAAGACAGCGATCGCCGCGGCACAGTCTTTGCTACTGTGTGGCATCTCTGTGGCTCCGAAGCCATTGCTGTCGAGCTTCTGAATTGCCCAGCATACTGAGGCGTCGATGAGGTGGGAGTTCTGCACAAGGCCATGTTCAGGGAGGAACCGAGATCTGGAATCGAAGCAAGCTGTTCGAAAGACACCCCGTGTTTTTGGACGCGATTTATGTCACCAGCGCTGGCTTGAAACACTCTGCTATGCCATCACGGCAACCTCGCCATCGACGCAGATTCTACAAGATATATCATTAAGGCCCGTGAAAACAATGTTTATCGAACCATACCAAGTTTTGCTAAGCAACAGGTTGATGTACTTCCGTTCGCTTCCTCAAAAGCCGGAACAGGTGATGACAGAACGCTTGGTTTCGGTTTCACAGGAGATCGCACAACAGGGTCGTCCATCCACTAGCTCCCGTCTCAGAACAGCGAATCGAAGCAGGATTTCATCTGTTACACTTTTGAGGCTCAAAAATAAGCATTCTGGAGAACTCCACCCTGTCACGCCTGTGCCTCCCTCGTCGTCTTGGCCCGATAACGGACCTCCTCTCGACTTCAACCTCTGTGAAGAATGTCCACGGCATTCAGAATTGGCGGACGTATCGGGTTGCACCGTCAAATTACCAAAGCTGCTCCTTGGCTTCCAAGAATGGCCCCCTTCTCTGTCTCCTCAATCGACCACGTCGTAATAACCTGCGCCTCAATTCCGAAGACCATAGAATTCTACACAACATATCTGGGCATGAAACACGAATCTTTCATCGGGAAAGGTGTAGAACGACATGCACTGACCTTCGGATCCCAAAAGTTGAACCTACATCAATCTGGTGCTGAATTCGAACCCAAAGCTTTGAAAGTTCAGCCTGGAAGTGAGGATTTGTGTTTCATTACGAAACATCCGATTGAGGAGGTACATAAGGAGTGGTTGAAAAATGGGATCGAGGTGCTAGAGGGTGGAGAGATTGTAGAAAGGACAGGAGCAGTGGGGAAATTGAGGAGTGTTTATTGTAGAGATCCAGACGGAAACTTGGTTGAGTGAGTTCGTGTATCTTCTTCTCCTCCACTTCGTGGAACTTCGAGTGGACTGACATAGATGACTCTCGAGGCTCCGCGTGCCCTTTCGAGATGTGTATGTTGTACTGACCATGTCTTGGCGCAGGGTATCAAACTATGTCTAGAATCCTCGCACCAGGGGGTAACCTCGTAGCAGGATTTATCAGCAACGAAAGGTCAGTGTCAGAATCGATCTCCCCCAAATCAACGGGCGCCCACGCCGGGGAACCTCCAGGCAATTCTTGGACCGGGAATTCGACGTTGCCGTGCAATATGTAATCTGCGAGTTGCTGGGCATAGCCATCAGAGCGATGAGAGAAGCGACAGAATGGAAATCCGAGCTCGTCGAGGCCTCCCGTCAAATTTACTGACTTGAGAGCTTTGAGCTTGCCAGCGAACGCGCCGAAGCAGTCCGGCCAACTGGCAGTCGTAAGCGATATGTTCTCCAGAGAGATCTCTTTTAGTGTGTCAGAGTGTCGGAGTAAGAACTGTACCAAGTCATCCGAGCTTGTTCTGATCGAAGATACGGAGAACGTCTGTAGATTCGGCCAGATTATGTCACCGACTAGAGCTGAGAGACTTGGTCTGGCGGAAAACTCGTCACTCGGAGGCGACGGCTCAAGCTTCAAGCTTTGAAGTTGTGTCGTGTGCTTCATGAGTTCGACAAAGACGCCTGACTGGAAGTCTGCTGCAATGCTCTCTAGCTCAAGTTCATCAATCCCGCCGTTGTCCTCAAGATCAAGCCATGGGGCCGGGAATTCCCAGTGCAGGTACTTCAGATCTTTCATGAATGGCGGCAATTGATGAGAGACTTCAGAGAGTGCCGGTGAAAACAAGGTGTGGCAGACACCACCAAGGCACAAGCGTCTGGGTTTGAAGCCTACTCCCGAAGCTGCGTTGATTACCTGGGTCATGCCAGCGAGACCATCTCTGTAAAGCTCTGAATCGGGATCGCCCAGGGTGTCTTGAAGGCCTTGTTCGAAATTTTTACCTGTTACCTGGTAAATCGTGTCCCCTATCGTGTAGTACACGTCCTGAAGGTTCACACATCGCTTAAACACCGCCCTCAGACAATCGTAGTAGGTCCCATCTCTTAGCATCTGCTCCGCTTCCCTCGTAAGCGAATTGTATATTTCGTAATGACGCCACAATTGTGTCTCTGACGGCGGAGCAGTCCTTCGTTGGCCTTCTTCTTTCATCCGCTGTACGATCTCTCGCCTCTTTTCCATCTTCTCATTTTGCGTTTGGGTGCAGTCCGTGACCGTGAGCTGATGATGTTCCAGCTCATTGATTAAATCCTTATTGTGGCTTCCACATGTGGCCAATCTTTCCCACTCGTTCTCTGCCTCCACAACCCAAAGGTCGTACGGTTTAGTTTTTGGTCGGTCTCCTGGAATCCAGATACTCTTAACCGATTTCCCGAAGACGGGGTGCTTTGCGATCTGAATACACGTCGCGAGTCTCTTCTTAGTCATAAACAATTGCATTTCAGTCAGCAAGTGCTCGTCTGCGACTTGTCGTAAAGAGCGACATGTCTGCCGAATGTTCTTGATTTCATCAACGCTGCAGTAGGAGCAGATGTTGTCTATCAGCTCCGCTGGAAGCGTATCGAGGGGCATGATGAACAGATGTGCTGTGTCTGGTGCAGATGAGACAGACTGAGGGCAACTGCAACGTTAGTGAATGGGGCATACGTCTTCTCGGCATGGTGATTTAGGAAAGCGATATGCTTTGCCCCTTTACTGGGTCCACGAGCAGGCTCGATGCTGTCAAGTCTCAACCTTCGCGAATCCGTCACAAGGACGTCCTCGCTGTTCGTGGCGAATGTATTGGACAGCAGAATACCCAGATTCTGATGAGCAAGTCGTCATCAGGTGGGCGACAGAACGAGGGAAGGGCATGATCGCGACAATGTAATAAAGCGCGTCCAAAACTCGGCGGACCGGAAGAACTTTTACCCCCCTTGATGTCTCGAATTCTGTTCCAATACCACAACAAGAACTATTTCACCTCAATGGCTCAACCCTTTCGCCCTCGCCTTCTTGACATCCCTCCAATACCTCTCAGCACTACTCCTCCTCAGCTTCGGTCCCAACTTGACCATAACAAAGAGACTCGCATTCCAGGCAAATCCAATGACAGCAACCATAATAAAGGTATCCCTGTACCCCAGCGCATTCAACCAAGGCGTAATCCCATAATTCACCGCAAAGCTCAAAGTATTCCTAATCAAGATCAAAGTCGTGATCAAATCCCCACTCAACTCTGGATAACATGCCACAGCATAGTTGATCGCGGCCCCAACACAAAGCGAGTTGCTAATTGCCAAAGCGGCTTGGGCGAAGACGAGAGCGAACCAATGGATTCGATATGTAACTCCTAGACCATAAAGCAGGATGGAGAAAGGCACTAGAATCATCGAAGCAATGAAGAGCCATAACGTATCTTCTGCTTCACTTATTCCATTTCGACGTCGTGCGAGGCGGAGGAGCAAGATGCGGCCTGCTTTCCCGGAGTAGTATGCACCGATTATTGCCCCAATTACGCCTCCCGAATACGCAGCTGCGATGGATGTGGTTGAGAAACCGTAGTATGTTGTGTACACTGTTCCGCTCGTGGCATTGAGGACTCCAGACCAGACTAGGGCGTTACCTCCGTACATGAGACCTGCGTAGACGATGCATGGGTATGTGAAGCCGTTGAAGGGCGCGAGGAAAATGTTGAGCATGCGGTTTGGGCGAGATTTGTCGCCGGTCAGGCTGAGCTTTTGCCAGTAGGATTTTCTTTGGTAAGGGATCGTTTGGCCGAGTTCGGTGTCTGGTGGGGAGGATGTGGTGATCGAGGTAACTTTCCGGAGATCTTTCTCGCCCGGCATTGGCTCGTCTGTGCTGGAAGGAGTTGCTGCCTTGACTTCTGTGGCTGTAGCGTGCTGCTCAGTGGGCTGTACACGGTCGTAGTTCGTTTCTTCCATCAAGAAGAAGCAGTATACGAAAGCGATGCCGATCCAGATGGCAGTCCACCAGAGTACCCATCGCCAATCTTGTCCATCGTTGATGAATCCCGCGAGCATTGGCGCAAGTTTACCGGTTACTGAAAGTCCGAATCCATACCAGGCCAAATACTTTGGCCTCTCATGTGCAAACCAGATATCGGTGAGTGAGATCTCGCATAATGCTTCGACTGGAGCGCCGAAGAATCCTTGTAGTACTTTGTTCGCCAGGTATGTGCTTCGCTTGGTGCATAACGGCGCGGTACCCATGATTGCAATTGAGGCAGCCATGGAGATCAAGTAAGCTGGACGTTTTCCGTACTGAAGAGCCAAAGGCTGCCAAACCACACAAGCCCAGCCATACGCGAGGAACATGACTCCCGTGCCGGTATTGAGGTCGTTCAACTGAACACCTGTCGCCTTCTCGATCGGTTTGACGACCGAGTAGACGGACCCAGAAGGAATTGCGACCATCAGCGTGTACATCATGACACACGAAGTCGCAAGAATTTTCCGTTTGAATGACCAGTTTCTGTCCATGTCAGTCTGTCATCTCGTCATTGCTTTTGGTCTGCACCGTACAATGGGTCCTCCGGGTCCTCAGAAGGCGTTGGATGAAGCACGACATCTTTCTCAGACGCACCATCGGCGTGCTTCGCAACGAGATTGCCATCGACATCAATGAGTCGGACAGTGCCAGGCGGCAGGTTGCTCTCGCCAGCGCTCGCCATGAAAAAGCACTGGAGCGGTGTTCAGACCGGTCGTCTCTACACGACCTCTGTCGAAAGATGAAGTGAACTCATGTTTCAATGATTTTCTAGGCGACACCATGCCTATCTCTGCCCAGCCAATGGCACATCAATCGATAATGCGGTGGCTCCGATTGAAGACCGCGTGGAACCGGGGGTCTTGGCGCGATAGAGAACCAGATAAGCATGGAGATAGGCCATGGGGTGGAAGTGGGTCTGGGGTCGGGCAACGAGTCCAACGTGTTGCTGGGGCTTAGTCTTCTCGAACAACTTCAATGATGCATTCTCCAGTCTCCTCCAATTTATGTATCTTCTTAATACTCAGTCCACTGATGTTGCCAATCAATGTCTCCCACTCCGTCTTTGTTCTTTCCCTAGCCCCAAGCACTGTCATCATGATCAGGTCGAATGTTGCAGAGGCTGGCGAACACCCAGTGTCAGGAATGACAAGCTCGTTGATCAAGAGACTAGAGTAGCCTGCTTTCATGGCATCTCGGGTGTGCGAAAGGATTTGTGCGCACTTCTCGTCGTTGTACTCGTGCAGGACACGTCGCATGTAGTACGCCCGAACATCCTTCCGAGGTTGTGGTGTGAAGTAATCGTGCGCCTGTGACGTGAAACGGGACTTCCATTCTCGCGGAACTTGTGAGACCACTTCTGGAAGGTCTTGTAGCACTAATTCTCCAGGCAATTGTTTCCGAGCAAGGGCAGCTAACTCATGACCCCTGCCACCTCCAACATCAACGAGCATCACTTCGTCGTCTTCGACATCGAGGTCTTTAATGGGAAAGACATCATGCCAGGGCCTTCTGCCCAGAGCAACTGTGGCCGTATACTTGTTGAATGCTCTTCCAAGCGCAGGGCGTTCGGCGAGGTCTTTGAATAAAGACAACCCATGTCCTTCAGCGTAGGGCGTGCTTTCGATGTCTGCAGGGTACTTGTATCCATTTGCAGCGAGAAAGTCTGGCATATGAGCAGCAGAAAAGGCGTATGCATCACCAGCGTGCTTCAATCCTCCAGCCAATCCATCGTTCGTGCAAAGCGTACTGTTGAGTACGGTCGTAGCGTATTTGTCGACAGCCACTTCCCGTAGATCTCCATGAGCAGCTAGGTATCTCAACACCTGACGGACTAGTGCTGTGTCTGCGCCAGATCCAGTTGCAAGCTCACCAACTGTTCTGCCTGCCGAGCCTGCTTGCTCTATACTGCGAAGCCACCCGGCATCAAAAGCTGTTTGAAGGCATGCAAGATGGTAAGGTGAAGTGAAAATCTCTTTCAAGCGTTGGTCTGGTTTCTGCGTCTTGCGAATGATAGATCGTGCCTTAGCAAGTACCTGAGCTTGCACTGTGAAATTGCTGCTAAGCTCATCGCCGAGAGCTTCAGCACATTTCTCGGCCTGCGTGAGTAGATCTAGAAGCTCGTCCATCCTGGTCTGCAGTCCGGAGAAAGATCGCGAAAGCACACGCGGGCTATCAATTCTTTGTTCCACTGCAGCTGTTGTCGAAATTGTTATCTTGTCCTTTTCACGTGCCTCGGTGACAGATGTGAGATTGATGGACGCCTCGGACCCCTCTTTCGTCATGGTGTGTTCCTCTTCCGAGTATAGTGACATGCTGATCGACACTGCAAAATCTTGAATGTCAGAAATAGAAACTGGGGAAGACGTTGATGGGAAGAGAGTGTGTTTCTGCATAAGTGGGCGTGATACGACAAAAGAAGAGCTTTTCGTTTCCCATGTAAGATTCATTCGCTTCGAGAGCGTAAGCTGTCGGTATGTTAGCCCCGTTGGTCTTTTCGACCGCGCATGACCGTCTTGATCCTTCTTGAATCTGGGCTTATGGCGCAGGACAAATCTCAGATCCAAGTAAGCATCCTATCCCAATTGATACGAATACCGACCGACTGTGGCGCCGTGTGCTCTGCTCCGATCAGCCACCCTGTGCACGTGAATGGCCACGCCGCAGATGAGGCTACCGTCGTGACACGATTACATTGGGTGCGCCAAATAAGACGTGCACCGACCGTACACGAGGTTCTCCTTCGGCGTACCGACTTTCAAAGGTATGTCCTCAAGGTCAAACTGAATAATTTTGACTGGCAGACCAGAGCTAAATTGACGTAAACATCGCTGCTACCAAGCTGCTTCTATCGGTCAGCATGGTGGTAGAAGTCTTTGGAAGTAGGCGATTGATGTTCAGTGTGCTTGGAATCATTAAGAGAAGCAGGATATCTGGAACTGTCAGTTGTCAGCATCTAATCGGCCTTCAGGCGGAGCGAGCGTCTGAAGAAGGGGGATGATTCCAAACCTCAGCAGAGTCGTGGCAATATAGCCAGAAGGAAGACAATAGTTGAGGTCTAGTCAGTTACAATGCTTTCATGGAGAGCGTCGCAAGGAGAATCGACGGTAAGCCATGAATTCCCGTAAGGTGCATGTTGGTGTTCAATGCACACATGCCCACACTCTGCGTGCTGATCTGGTGTACTTTCTTTGGATCTACTCGCGATCTTGTCCTGAGCATGTTGGCTTGGGCATCGACGCTCTTGCTGTGTTTGACAGTGAAAGGCACAGCGGTGGTTCTTCCCGCAATGGCCACTTTAGTACTGACGACCAAGACTGCGGGCTGATCCAGCATTCCTCGGAAGTGTACTGCTACAGGTCGGCGCGAGGGCGCGTGGTCGCGCGGTCGCATACCGACTTCAATCGGCAATTCATCCTCTTCCTCGCCTGGACGTGGGCGACGTTCGACCCTCTCGATACCTATGTTTGTGGTCGACAATGTCCAACGTACACTGAGTGTGCCGTTGTTAAAGGAATACGGTGGGCAGTTGCGCCCAAAGTATGCTGCATTGCACAGCACTCAATGGCGCGTGTCTGACCTGTTCATACCGCGATAGTCAGCGCTAAAGGCTGATTCGCGGCGTTGTCTGTAGTGAGTTGTAACCTGCAAAGTATTGTCCTCGTATACCATAACGTGTTTTCCACAACTCTCGCAAGCCTGAGCAATATCAACTTTGTTGTGGCCTTTGTAATGAATGCCATATAACAGGAAGCGTAGATTGTGTTGATGTTTGTGGTCGCGTGGCAGCTTTGAAGTCAGCACGTCGCGATCTCAGATGTGTTCCAGCAGACGAACGCTAAGAGTCCTCGATTCGGAAATCATCTTTGCGAGTCGCTCAAAATTATTTTCTGGTATCGTGTCTGGTGATAATGTAGAAACATTTTGCGAAGCAGTCGTTGGGCTTGCAAAAGCCGAAGCGAAGCTCGTCACGAGGTGGCAGTGTGCCCAGAGCGTCGACCACCCTGAACCACGTCTACTTTGTCTCTTCTACTTCCACAACCACACCACCTCCGACAACACTCACGCTTTAGTATCGTGATCGGATGCAGACCAGTGTTTCCCATGATGAATCTATCGCTTCATTCACAATCTTCGACCCTACGATGACCGGAAGAGCGGATGCCGACTCCGGCCGCGTCGCACGGTCGCAACGACAAGAGCTGAATCGACGAGAAGAACAGCAGAACAACCAGCGACTCCTACATGCCCTCAAGAAATGCTCCATCGGCTCCGTCAGTCGACAATACATTCATCATGCGAGGCGTGGAGAAGAGCTAGCGATGTTGATAGATACGGTGTGCTCGCGCACGAAACGCTTGAGGCCGGCCACAATAAGATATGAGCCTCTGGAGCCAGAGTAGCCAAACTCTAGCAGGTCCATCAAACCGCCGCGGTAATCATAAGACGAGATTTACAAATGAGACCAAAGTATTCGTCACTGCATCGATCGATGACCGAGACGAAGTTCGTCTCAGAAAGAGCTGGGACATGGAATGGAAATGGCAACATAGGCACAAGGTCTGAGTATGATCTTGATATCTCCTTTGTATCGAAGCTCAGATTCCATAACATGAGATTCGGAAAGATGCCCAAAGGCCATTGGAAATGCATAACACGTTGCGAGGATTGTGGCCGTGCTCACAGTCAGACCAGATACGAGTACATCCTGTTGGATGCTGAAAATCGGAGCGATGCGATCCATTATCACAGGAACTGCAAATGTGCTAGACAATCGGAAGACTTGACAAGATGAACTAAACAAAGACTCCGTCCGCCGTAAGGTATGTGCTCCCTATCTGATGAACTGAATAGCACGCTGACATAAAATATCCAGGACGAGGCGTTGGACCAGCCTGTACACGGTATCTCAAGAACTGAACAACCCAATGACTCTAAAGCCCAAGACTCCGAAATCTCAAAAGCTCAAGAAAAGTGGTTCCAGGTCTGGCATCGTATCGTGTCCTGCACGCATAAAAGGTCTCCGAAGCATGCATCTGGACCGCTACTAGTGCTCATTGAGAAATATTCGACACTTGCAAGACGTGCAAATCAGCCTAAGAATCTACCTCGTCTGTGTTGTGTGTCTACGAAGCTCCGAGATCCTCCTCCGAGCCTGCACCTAAGCTCGCATGCGGCCCAGTTGAAGACCTTCTCAGCTCGAAGCACAGAGGCATCAGAACGGGATCCGTATGCATCTATGAGCTTCTGGAAATACCGTGGGCCTCGTACAACATACCTCCGAGGAGCAAGTGGGGTGCTTGGAGTCCGCTCGGTCGCAATTTGGCTTGCGTCAGCCCGACCTTGGATGGGGTCACGCCACGCACCTCGCGAGCAACGCCAAGACGCAACGAATTCACTTGCAACAACACAACAAAGCAGAGGGAGGAAGGTCAAGGCAGCAGACGAGCCTGAGACAGTCATCAGCGTGCATTCAAGACAGAGCGGTGCATCGGATGTATCGGCTGGGCGGGCAACCGCAGATTTGTGCGCTTTCCTGATTGGCGGCTTGTCCCTTCTGGTACATGGATCGCATTGCCAAGGCGACAGTCAGAACGATTCTGCTCAACGAACATTCACTTGAGAGGGTCGAATACATACGCGGAGTATCGAAAGGGCTGTCACAGGCTCCTCATTCAATTTTCCCGGTGTTTCACTTCGGTGGGCGGTCGCTTTCATTGCATTCCGCCAGAACGTTCACGGTCGAACTTGAGTGACGCTTTGGCGTCCGTGCGCTCGACGATTTAGAACGCTGCTTCTTGTCCTCAATCCTCTCTCTCCAGTCCACCAACATCACCATCAACAACACCACCACCCCCTGCCACCGCATCACTTGTATACGGTGCAGCTACCCACACTATCATCCCATTCCATACGCGAGTATTACCTGCACGCTTGCTGGGCCCAACGCGTCACGATAACAAGTACTGTCGCGTCGCAAATCTCTGCTAGCGCGACAAACCCAGGCGTCGACTCGAGATAGGCAGCGAGATGGCGGACGAGACGGCCACGACCGCGCCCGTGGACGCGCCAGCGGTAAGTATCGTCGCTGCATTGCCTGAGTCTAGGTCGCCGTTGCTGAGATCAGCCCAGCCCGCCGTCGCCAGTGAGCCCGAGAAGCCGACCGAGACGCCACAAACTAACGGCGAGACCGTCACGACCGGCGAGAAGAAGGAGGATAGCGAAGCCGCAGCAGAACATGCCAAAGTAGAAGAGCCTGCCGTCGATGGCGAGAAGGCGGAGCAGCCCGAGGCTTCGTCCGCTGAGCCGGTAGCAGACTCTACACCCGCAGCGAGCGGCAAAGACAAGAAGCGAAAGTCGACAGGCGGCGTGCCAGAACACAAGAACAAGAAATTGAACAAGAAGAAGTCGATGCCGTCGCTGCATCTCGAGTGCAAGCCTGGCGAGTTCTACTGGGCGCGTCTCAAGGGATATCCGCCGTGGCCTGCGATCATCTGTGACGAGGAGATGCTTCCCGAGTCGCTGCTCGCCACGCGTCCTGTGAGCACATCCCGACCAGACGGTACTCTGCGTGACGACTTCAAGGAAGGCGGCAAGAACGCCAAGGAGCGTACCTTTCCAATCATGTTTTTGGCTACGAATGAGTTGTAAGTACATCTATGACCACATCGAGCCTGCGCTCATACTAACTCTGTCATCTGCAGCCAATGGATGGTCAATACAGCGTTGACGCCCCTCGAGCCTGAGGACTGCCTCAAGCTTCCTAACACGAAGATGACCAAAGCGCTTCAACAGGCATATCAGATCGCGTCTGAGGGCCATGACATCAACTACTTCAAGGAAATCCTCAAGATTTGGCAAGAAGAACAGGAAGCCTTTCGAATTGAGAGTGAGCGTCTTGCGGAAGAGGCAGAACGCAAAGCCGCCGAGAAAGCAGCAAAGGCAGAAGAGGATGCTGCGCTCGCAGAAGAGGGCGAGAAGAAGCCCAAGAAGAAGGCTCCTCGTAAGAGCAAGGCTGCAGGTGAGGATGTGGAGATGGACGATGCGGATGCACCAAAGTCTACAAAGAAGCGTAAGAAGGAGACCGACAGTGATGCCGATGCGCCAAAGGTGAGCATAAAATTACAAGTGAAACAGCAAATGCCCGCCTTGCTAATGATTCGCAGCCAAAGAAGACCCCAAAGACCCTGAAGCTGAATGCACCAAAGACTCCAGCCAGCACAGAAGCGGCCTCAGCCAAGAAGTCGACATCTAAGCCGAAGAAGAAGGTAGTCCAGGCACCAAAGGCTGAGGATGAGGACGAAAAGCCACAGATGACCGAAGAGGAGAGACTCGCCCAGCGCGAGAAGGCTGTTCTCTACCTTCGTCACCGCCTGCAGAAAGGATTTCTTTCCCGCGACCAGGCGCCAAAGGAAGACGAAATGGCTGCAATGGCAGAGTTTTTCACTCAGCTTGAAGCCTATGACACATTGGAACCGTCTATCATCCGGCAGACCAAGATTCACAAAGTGCTCAAGGCTATTGTCAAGCTCGCCAGCGTGCCGAAGGATGACGAGTTTGGCTTCAAGAGACGCAGCACTACGCTGTTAGACGTCTGGAACAAGCGAATGGAGGCTGATGGCGGCGATGCTGCTCCTCAATCTGCTGTCGATAAGGAGAAGTCTGCGCCTGCAGCCGAGGAAAAGGCCCCACAGACTAATGGTACCAAGGAGGCCGAGCCAGAGAAGGCCATCCAGAAGGAAGTCCTCGACGAAGCAAAGAAGGATGCTGAAGAAGGGGCAGCCAAGCCAGTGGAGAACCAGGAAATCGAGATGAAAGATGCCGAGGCATCTGAGAAGCCCGCTGAGACCGCAGAGGAGAAGAAGGCAGAGGTGGCCGCGGCGACCATCGAGCAGAAAGTCGAGGCTCCCAAGACTGACGCGCCAGAAGCTCCAGCAGAGAACGGCGCTGACGAGGCTGGAGACGTTAGCATGCAGACTGCTCCAGAACAGCCAGCTGCGGCTTGAGGAAGGGAGCCATGTACTTTGCAGAATGAATGATGCGCCATGATCTGTCATGAGCGATGAGGCTACGCATACCTGCAGACGCAGATACTGGAGGTGGAAGAATCGGTCTGAGGTGGGAGCGGCTTCTTTTGTGTGCTTGGCTCTTTGGGCGTATAACGGAGCGCCGGAGCATGAGATCTAGCTTACAGAGGTGCGTTGATGCACACATTCGCTCTTGAAGAAAAACTGCGCAGGAACAGCAAGACGCGATGAGATCATTATTGGGAGATGCGTTTGGGTGTATACCTATTCGATAGCTGAATGAGAGATGGAGTATTGTTTACTGAGAATCCAGTGAGGACGCCATCGTTTTTGCCAAGTCTGCCTTCCGAATTCTTGTGACACCTCAATCCAGCACTTCTTCTACGACCAGAGCTCGTCAAATTCTCACTCTTCTCGCAACATTTTGCATCCACCCAGAGTGAATCAAGATGTACTTTCGAGAGACCCTGACTAAATTTCGGGCTCGCCTAACAAGCTGGCCGAAGTGACTTACGCGTGGGACCTTCCCTCGCGTCATTGAGGACAGTGATCACTCTATCGGAGCTATCAAGCTTTCCTCATCCTTTGTAGGTATCTGGCGCGGGCTTCTCTCTTCCCATAATTGTTGTCATTTGAGTTCGCACGGGTCGGCTATCTTCATTGACTTACAGCATACCACGACTGAGAGTATATACCTCGACCTCCAACGATACCAAATATCGTCTTCAAGATGGGCGGCGGACCAGCAAAAGACACCCTCCTCGCCGTCCTCCCTTTCTCCGAACCCAAAGACATCCTCAAAACCCTCAAGCACCAATTCCCAGACCTCGACATTATCTACTTCCAAACGTCCTCAAGTCAAGACGCTGCAGTCCTAGCAAAAGAAGTCCCCAAACACCTATACCACGATGCAACAATCCTGGTAACCCTCTCAACTTTCCCAGAACCCTCTGAAGCCCCTAACCTCCAATTAATCCATCTCGTCTCAGCTGGAAGCAATCAAATCCAGAATACCAAGATATACAAAGATACGGATATCACCATAACGACGAGTTCGGGTATCCATGGTCCACAGATCGCGGAATGGGTTATCATGACTGGTCTCGTAAGGAGTCATGGATATAATGAATTGAGGGAATTACAGAAGAGACATCAATGGGGACATTCGAATAATGATGGACAATATAATTCTGTGAGAGATTGGGTAGGACGAAGGATTGGAATTTTAGGGTATGGGAGTATTGGGAGACAAGTTGGAAGAGTTGCGAATGCTTTGGGTATGGAGGTTTTGGCTTATACTGCTACGCCTAAGGATACGGATGAGAAGAAGAGGGATAATGGGTTTGTTGTTCCTGGGACGGGGGATTTGGAGGGGAAGATTCCCGTGGAGTGGTGGAGTGGGTTGGAAAAGGAGAAATTGCATGAGTTTTTGACACAGGATTTGGATTGGTTGTTGGTGAGTGTGCCTTTGACGGAACAGACGAGACATTTTCTGGGTAAGGAGGAGTTTGAGGTGTTGAGTCAGGGAGGTAAGAGGCCGGCTTTTGTTACGAATATTGCTAGAGGGCCGATATTGAATCAGGGTGAGTTGATTGAGGCGCTCAAGGATGGGACGTTGGCTGGTGCGGCGCTTGATGTTACGGATCCTGAGCCGCTGCCGAGTGATAGTGAGCTTTGGGATTTGGAGAATGTGATTGTTACGCCGCATGTTAGTGGGAATGGGGTTGCTTACACGGAGAGGACGTTCAAGGTACTAGAGATCAATTTGCGGCATAGAGAGAAGGGTGAACGGTTGATCAATGTTGTGAGAAGGGAACGAGGGTATTAGACCGTGGTGTCGCCTTCTGTACAGATATGATCGATTCCAGACATCACCGTGCTGTCTATTGCGGCTCCTCATCCTTGAACTTCTCCATCAACGCATTAACATCAAATCCACAAACCTCTGCTTTCGCCACAATGGCCTTTGCCTTGCCAACAACAGGCACATCGATCATCTTTCCATCCAAAGTCCATGCCCCTCGCCCTTGCGCATCAGCTTTCCGATCACAAAGCACAATCCTAACAGCCCACTCCGTCTCTTTCTCTGACGGACTATAGACCTCCTGCACAACCTTGACTTGATCCGGATGAATACATTGCTTTCCATTAAACCCAAACCTCTTACCGTTCTCACATTCCTCCTGTAATTGTTTCTTCCCTTCCTCGCCCCTAAAAGTCGTAGAAACCAGATCCAATGCGGAAGGTAGATTATGTGCTCGTGCTGCTGTTACGATCGCGGAACGCGCATACATGAATTCATGCAAACTCGGTGTTCGAGTTAAGGATAAATCCATTGCGAAATCTTCCGCCGCGAAGGTAAGACCCGACAGGAAAGGAGATGATTTACAGATCGTGTTTAAATCCATTACACTTCTTGCACTCTCCACCAACGCCACAATTTTGATCGGATTCGTGGATTCTGTTCCGTGTCGTTCGGGTAATACCTGCTTTAGCACATCCGTGACGAAGTGGAGATCTTTCGGGGCATCGACTTTGGGAACGACGATGCAATCTAAGTTTTTGCCTTTGAGGATTGTGGTTAGGTCGTCCAATGCATATCCTGAGTCTACGGCGTTGATTCGGACGGCTTGTTCCCGTATCCCTGGGGCTCGATCTCGATTTAAGATTTCTAGGATGTTGGTGCGGCCTTCGGGTTTTTTGCTGGGTGTTACGGAGTCTTCTAGGTCGTAGCAGATTGAGTCTATGGCTTGTATAGAGCGGGATTTTTCGAGGAAGCGCATTGAGGAGCCGGGGACTGGAAGCTCTGTCAGTCCTAATAGTTCTTGTATTGAAGTTCTGATTTTGTTCTGGTTCTTCTTTCACAGATATCGGTCAAGACATACCATATAGCTGTGCTCGCCGAATGGCTTGCTTCGCTGCTGCCGATGCTGCCATTGTTGTTGGTGCTGGTTTCACTCTGCTTCAATTGGTACAAAGACTCCTCCAGGTGGTGCAATTGAGGCCGTATTGTTTTCTTAGATCAATGCAATGAGAAGTTGATGGTGTTCGCGAGTTGTGAGCAGTAGTTCCCTCCGTCATCGCTCCGGGAATAAGCCTCTCCACTAGCCGCGGATATGGAGAAGGCTGGAGACGCCAAGACATTCAGGACTTCCTTCGAAAACATGCCTGCAACTTTTCTCCATTCACACCGATGAGGTGTTCACTCACTGACAATTCGTGACCAAGCACATGGAGCAAGACTTTGCAACACGGTGCTTTCGGTATGCCTGTTGTGTTCAAGAAAGCCTTCAGGCGCCCCACTAGTCTGATATTGGCGACTGTCTGTGGCTGAGCGTAGCGATGACTTGTCAATGGCGAACCAGCTTGGATTGCAGCGGTCAACATATAGCAAATCCCTTTCCACTTAGTTCACAAATGGTGTAAAGAAATCACAACACACGAGATACTATGGCAGCTCAACAGCATTTCAACTTCTTCGGACTTCCACGAGAAATCCGAGATCTTATCTATCACCAAATCCTGGCCACCGTTGAGCATGAAGAGAATAAAAAGAAGCATCGCTGGAGCAAACGTATGTTGCCGCCCTCGTACTACGTCGACTACTCGGAAGACTCGGACTGCACCTCGGCTCACGAACTGTGGTCGCAATTTCGTCAACGTGTACATCCCCAGCGTATGGCTGATCTACTCGAGGTTGACAAGCGCTTCGCCACGGAAGTGAGTGAAGAAGCAGGACACTGCCAAGTACCTGTTCTGCTCGAGATAGACGTGCGCAAGCCGTTTGGGTACTTCAGAACGTCCACGAGATCCGGGCGTGGGGGAAAGATGGCCTCAGGACAGTGGTCGATCGAACGTCTTGGAGCGCCTTTGCGGAACATCCTCACCGGTGTTCGATTGCGATTCTGGCGATTCCAGACTGGAGACAGGGGAGTATTTCGTAAGGACGAACTTTCTGGTAAGTTGTCATATACCACTCAGGAATGCTCGGCTACTGACCTCTCTTCCTAGTTCTTACCCCATTCCTGAGCGTCACGTCTAGAGATCTCTTTGAACAACTGCCCTGTCTAGGACAAATTACCGTTCAGATTCCTCGACATTGGTATACCGCACACCATCCGGCCACGAGTGTGGACTATCCTCCACTTTCGTGTCTAAGCCTATCACCTTTGCACTGGGCAGTTCGTCCGAGATGGGCCCCTGGGTATGGACCTAGTGTGACTTTTCAACTACCGAAGAAGCGACTTGAGTATTGGCTAGAGCAAACACCCGAGCCTCCCGAAGGGGTGACTGAGAGCGACTGGATGATTTCGCTGCTAAATTATGGAGAGGGTGATCTCGTGCGATTGTTGCCTTCATGAACGGGCCAATATCAATGCCCATTATGGCTCGACAGTATGTAAGCCGCGAACTTTGGTATCGCAAAGTGCACTCTGCATGTGTGCCCGACGGCTATCACACTGTCTGCGACGCCCTGGCAGCCGTCCAAGCACCGCGGCATAGCTGTCCGACGTCCCTAATGTCTCTAGTGGTCAGATCATGTACATGAACATCATAGTCAGTTATGGATGCCAATGAACATTCAGCCTTTTGACATTGTTCGCGCTGCAATAAGAGATCCTTGCAGCTTTCTTGTAAAATTTAAGGTTGCTTCGGACCGAGATCCGTTTCATGAGATCCCCTTCTCTCAGTTCATTTCGTTCTTGTCTTCCTTCTCCCATGAGTGGATATCGCCATTCGGCTCACGCTTGAAGAGGTGATCCGTTCATTCACTCCCAGGAGGCTCTAGGAAACTGACTTGCTCCTCGAGCTCCGCGACCACGCCAGCGAAGACCTTGTTCTGGAAGGCTGGATCATCAAGGTCGGTCCCACTATCATCAAAGTCGCATCGAATGCACCTTCTGACAACATCGGCATATCGAAAGCCTGCTGTGCGATTCACATCTTCAATCACTCTGACAGCAGTGTAGAAATCTCCTAGCGGATCGCCATCCTCGAGGTCTTCTGGTTTCTTAAGCGCCTCGAACGGTTTGTCAAGCGCAAGCTCGATAAGCAAGATCCCAAGTGCGAATATCGCTTCATTCCTGATGGCACGACATGGAACAAAATAGCGTGGACATCCTCCGGATTGTGCGTCAAGCACAGTCGAAATGAAGGCGCCTGTGGTCACAAGCTTGCCTGCGTTCGCAAATATTACAAGCTCGTGCTTACCCCACTGCTTCCCTAGCCAAGGCGTGCCATGGAGACGCAACATAGCGAGGGCGGCCGCGAGAGCAAGTCGCCGCTTCTCTAGAAGGCTGAGGTTTTGTTCGGCCTGTGGGTCAAGCAGTACTGCGAGACTCTTTCCTGTAGCCGAAGTCCGGTCAAGCACTCGATTCTCTGGCCAATATACTCCATGGCGAGCTTGACTAGATGGGTCACGAAGGAATCCCAGACACTGAATCTCTGCTTGTTTCGGTCGCCACAAGCGAAAGCGGTGGCAGAGATCATCGATCTCTGCAATGCCCTCCGCATGCTCATGCATAACAGTAGAGTGGTTGAAAGCATCTGCCGAGTGCACTAAAGATGTCGTAACGCTCAAGGTCGGACTAGAGAACCGCACACGGCGGCGTTTGAGGCTAGCATGGACGAATCCATGATGTTGTTGCTCTTCCAGAGGTCGGACGTCAGCTTCATGTATTGACCATGTGATATCTGGCACCAGATCGGGCGAGGAATGCTGCAATATTATTCTCGACCCTGCTGAAGGACCCTCACGTCCTCCACGAGCCGCGCTGCGCCTTTCCGGAGGCTTCAAATAGAGGCTAACGCGGTGATTGGCAGTGCATGATGCCGAAAACCCTCTCTTGAGCATTGCATAGAGCGTCTCAGCATACGAGCGATCGTCCGCGAACGTCGTCGACTTCGGAGCCCGGCGTACAGTGTCCAATGTCTGGTTTGATGGCGCGAGTCCCTGGATTTGGGCATTCAGCTCACCAATGCCATCAACAAAAGGCTGATAAGCTTCCATTCTGAGTCCGAAGCGCAAGTTTTGCAAAGTGTATCTCAGACTTGTTTGGTCTGCGAGATTTGCAAGCTGGTCACAGGTCAGCATACCATATCCATTTGACACACCATGCGCCTGGACTATTTACCTGGTCATCATCGATTATGAGCAAAGCATCTTTCAGCTCTTGAGCTTGTGCTTCCATTGCGCTTACAGCACGCAAGAAACCAGCATAGGACAGGCCTAGACTTCGTCGTAAACAAGCGTCCATGCGCGCATTTGCCCATTTAGTGCGATCATCGAAAGCCTGAAGCAAGTCTCGAAGCTCATCGTCTGCTTCATCTTTCAACAGCAATTCCAATGAGTTGAGAAAGATGTCACCCTCTAATTCAAGAGCGCGCTTCAATTGCAATATCGGCTTTTCAGCATGTCGAGCATTTCGAAATGCTTTCACACCTCTCGAGTAGCATTGCAGACCCGATGAGGTAATTGCAATACTGCGCAAGACCTCGCCTGCGATGCCAGTAGCTGACTTTATATCAGACTTGCCCAAGCTGCGATCGTCAGATCGATGGTAATGATGATGTGTCTCCGCTGGTGAAGGGATAAAGCGTCAGTAATTATCCGATCTTGGCGAAGAGAATAGCTCACTGATATGCCTAGCTCCATATTGATACTGATGACCATATTGCGCTCTTGCGTTGCCACCGGTCCAGTTCCGGCAATACTCAGTCTCTCCAGGGGGGCTTGCATGGACAGGTCTGCTCACATTCTGCGCAGAGAATTGACGAACATGGACGGGGAAATATGTATCATCCTCCGACGATACTGTCTTAGTCTGCGATGCTGGTCCTCTGTGATTTGGCCATGGCTGATACCTGGCCGCATCTTTGTGTCTGCCTCTCACAGGTCGATCTGGGGGCATTGCCAGCTCATCTCAATGCTACTTTTGCCTGGCGTCTTCTGAGCATCACGATCTCAAGCTGCACAGTCTTCTGTCGCGAACAAAAATCTCCCTATTCCACGCATCTGCGGATGCGCTCTGGAGCTGAGGCTGAAGTGGGCCGGTGGCGCCAAATCAGCCAATAGATTGACGAAGTGCACCGGTCACGCTGCCAAGCTATTGTTGAGCTGAGTACCTGAACTTCGGTCGCTTGTTTCGGCGTCGACAACACCCTTATTCAAGACTTGGTTCTAACAAGATGTACACGGCCGATGGACATCTCAGGTTCGGTCGGACAATGCTTGAAAGCTTTCGCTGATCTAGAATATTACCTGGAGGGGCAAAATCTGAGCAGCAAAAGCCTTCAACATGAGCATGCCAGATTCAGGATATGGGTCGGAAATCTCTCTGCGCACCGTCCGACTGGAAGAAGGTCTCTTGAATTTCGGCTTCGAGACTCTTCGAACTTAAAGAGAAGGGTAATCGCGCTCTTGAACGATCTATGCTCCGAGCTACAAGAACGTGAGTGGGAAAATTCATGAGAGGAAGCGTTGCTGATGGTTTCAGATTCTTCTGCCAGCATCGTAGACGACGATTCATTCGAAGGCACTGAAGAGTACTTAGAGATTGAGATCGACCGCGATGAATCATCAACGTCCGTTGACCCTGCCCACGGCGTAAGAGATATTATCAATCTTCTTTACCGCTTCTCGTTGACCTTACGAAATCCCGCGGGCCACAGCCGGATAAGGGATGCCATTGCAAAGTCGAATTCAGTATACTTACCTTATGATATTGAACATATTCGAGAGAAGTTTCCAAATACTGCCGAAACGCTGGTCCATCGCTTGGGAAAAGCTACATCTGCCAAGCGACAATACCTGAGGTATCGTGAGGACCATTACGATAAGAAGTCCAGTGGCCTGACCGCCCTTGAGGATGACCGACTTGAGACAACAACAAACGATGTCACCACTATTGCCACGCCATTACCAAGTAATGATGCCTTCTTATTCTCGAAATCTGAAACAGAGACTGTTTACAGCATGACTTCTTTTGCGCCAACAAGCTCCGGCACGGCGAGCCTGCGGCCTCCGCCCATGCCAGCTGGTTGTGTAGAAGGAGAGGCATTTCAATGCCCCATCTGCTTTAGCATTGTCTCTTGCGACAGCGAGCATGCATGGAGGTAAGGCATCATCGCGAATCGGAAGAAGACGAATTTCTGATCTCCAGCAGACAGCACGTGTTTGAGGATATACCGCCGTACGTCTGTCTGGAAGCTTCTTGCGAGCAGCCTGAAACCACCTATAGCCGGCGTAGAGATTGGCAGCGACATATGACCAGAGCACATTACAGCACCTGGAACTGCCCATTCAACTGTGGACGAACCCACTCCACATTGACACAAGCACGGTCACATATCTTGAATGAGCACTCCCATTCGATGAGTATGCCTCGCCTGGACGCATTATTAGAAAGTAACCGTCAAGCCAAGCATGCTGCCTCCGACATCAGTTGTGTGCTGTGTGGCCAGAGCACTTTCAGCTTTCAGGATTGGTGCCGACATGCTGGACACCACCTAGAACAGCTGGCCCTTTTCGCTTTGCCTTCGCATCTCCTTGGAGATGACGGCAATGAAGATACAGAAGGCAGCAACTTGTCAGATATATCTTCCTCTGGGAAAACTTCCGCCGCCTCTGATCTATCAAATTCAGTCATTGATACAACGCCTGGCAATAGACAAGCTTCAATAAGTGCGGGTTTCGCTTTGGCTGGCGATGCAGATCTGAGTGCCGAAGCGAACAATACAGATCCTCCTCCGCCACAAAAGGTGCCATCCGATAACTTCGTCGATCCAGACAATGGCGGACACGAAGAGCCACCCGGCGATGTTGGACGTCTTTGGCCAGGCATGCACTCGCAGCAGGCGCAGCAAGCTGCTATGCATAAGGCTGCTCAGGCTCAGGCGGTGCAGCAACGTCAGATGGAAATGCAGGCCCATCAAAGCCCAAATCGCCAAGCTGCCAGTCCTGCCCCGTCTCAATCTAGCCAAGGCTCGTCACAGCCATCGCATGCGATGGCAAGCGTGGCTCAGGGTCATCCAAGGAGGGAAGTCCCCAAGTTGGTCAAACTCGATTTCAAGGCTCGTAGGAACGAGGTACAGAGAGTGCTCGCCCTGGAGCCTCCTCCTGCGACTGGAACCCAGATGGACTCCGATGCCAGCGAGAGGCAGCATCCCATCTCAGAGGAGCGGTCAAGTCTTGACTTTCCAGATTCTTCCGGACTCACTCAAAGCTCATCGACATCGGGAAATCTGCAACAACCTCGACAAACAAGCAGAACGAGTGCAAACCAAAGTGCGTCAGCCTTTGCCATGGATGGCGTTCCATTGCCTCGACAGGGGAGTCTGTTACATGGTTCAAGCGTTTCTGGCAATGCACGCATGCATTTGGGCGATGCCAATTTTATTGGTTCCTCGCATTCGACTTATGGTGTGGACAGCTTGCCAGAGTCACGGTACCGACCTCAGCCCGATTCCTCTCTCTTCGAGCACTCGAACCTCGCTTCATCTGCAGGAGCTACCAACCCTTCCAGTTACGCTACAGCGCCGGCATACCCACAAATGTACGCACCGAGCCAGGACCAATCTTCTTCGTATCCGCGGCTTAGCAGCAGCTCGAGCTCAGGATTCCTCCTCCCTTCCAGTTACGCTACAGGGCCTGCTAATTCACAAACGTACGAATCAGGTCAAGAACAGTCTTTTCCAAATCCATGGATCAGCAGCAGCTCGAACGAGCTCATGGCCAAGCCTATGAACACCGATGCTTCCATCCGGGTCCTCAATCAACGACCCAAGCCTCAATGCTGGGAGCACGGCTGCAATGGTCGACAATTTTCGTCATTTAGCAACCTTTTGCGACACCAAAGAGAAGAGTCTGGCACCGCCTCTAAATCGTATTGTCCAAAATGTGGTGCCGAATTCACTCGAACCACGGCGAGAAACGCTCATCTAGCGCACGACAAGTGTACAGCTTCCGATGTCATGGATATAACAAGCTCTCCATCGCAGGGCCTGGGCACGGCAGGATTGGCTCTCGACCAAGACGCCCAATCTACTCATGTAGACGTGGAAATGGACGCTTTGAGTCGTCCATCTCGGACTGTTCAGCGCGGTCGCGACATGGGGCTAAGTGTCGACACCAGCGTGCCCTATCCAGCGCCATTGCGTCGGCCGTCGCCCACTCTTTCAGCTGCAGCGACATACGGCTCGCCATCTCAGCGCCGACGTGGAACACAGATGTACTCTGAAGGTCAACATAAATGTCCAGAATGTCATAAAGACTTTAGCGACCCCAGTGCTTTGGCCCACCACGCCAGGACTCATATACCAGCAGAGCAACGTCCTCACGCTTGTCACCAATGCGACAAGCGATTCCTGTATCGCAAGGATCTGATGAGACATCTCGCAACACACGATCCCTCAAGACCGAGATTTTTCTGCCCTCGCGTCGATTGTGCATATAACACAAAAGGCTTGGCTAGTCAGGGATCGCTGGATCGACACATTCGATCGAAGCATCCGCTCTGAGAACGAGTCCGCACGAAGGGTCTCATTACCATGCTCGCTGCTCCCGAGCGGAGATAAAGTTTAGAAAGGTCAGAAGTGAAGCTGTGACTATGAGGAAGTGGCCGGATCCTCTAAATTGCGCACAGAAGGATGTATGAGGCGCGGTGGACGCGCTCTACGCTCGGTGCTCAGTATCAGAAACCTGTCTACGACGTGCCGACCAGCACGTGCATAATCCCGCAGAGTCGTGCATCTCGGCAGCCTCCTCGAATGCTGGCCAGATGCTACACCTGTGGGAACATCATAGCAAAATTTTGGTTTCTCGTCAACTCTTCTTGGTCGAGCAGAAGCCGAGCTCCTCTTAGGAGATTCGGCCTATCCGATGCTTGCCATGATATCCAAGATGAACCTATGAAAGACTCATTCGCGTTCTACTCGTACCATTTCCTTTTGAAGTCCGAATGCATCCACGTCTTCATCCTCTTCTCATGCCATAGAAGCATCTCCGACAGCCTCTCCTTGTGACTCATGATCTATAGCATGATTCTGATCTCCATTGGTCGATCCAGGCTTTTCGTCTACACGGCGCCCGCAGCATTCCAGACAACCTCTCATGCATTCATCTCGAGGAGTCTTCATCCCACGATCCGCAGCTACACCAGCCCGATATAGCAGAGTCTTCTTGAGATCGATACCGTTTGCTTCAGCAGAGCTTGCGTTCCAAAGCATGGAATGTACCATTTGATACCCTTCTGGGCTCGGCTTCTTAGATATCATGACGGATACACCTCTTTGTGCAACTTCGGCGAACGCAAGCCATTCAACGCAACGCCGATAGAATTTCAGGCAGTCGAAGTGGAGATATGGCTCGTCCTTAACGATGAACTGCTGCAAGACCTTAAGCAGTTGAACCGCGGTCAACTTTCGGGTCGCTTTGAATTGCTCCTTGACGATCGGGTCTTCGATTTGCTCAACGTGTTTCTTGACCACATCATAAAGCATACGCAAAGGAGTATCTGGCTTGGCATTGATGTTGGTGAGATACTGCTCGAACTTGAAATGAGAAGCTCGACACATTGACATGCATTTGGTGGCAGACGCTCTTACTTGGTCTGGCGTTGGCAATCGTGGCTGATTGCTTGACAATACCGTCTTGAGACTCAGACCCAGAGCCAGGCCAAAGCTGTTGACGACAGACCGGATCCTGGTGTCTGAGAGTCTGGCAAATCCATGCAGTGCGTTTTGCGCAGCAACAAAGAACTCCATGTCCGTCCACGGTTTCTGGATGGCGCCTACGATCTTGCAGCCGTGATACAAATGAGCGGCCGCAAGGACCGTCAATGACAGGTCAGAGTTCTTCAGAATGTAATACTGCTTCGTGTAGAGAAACATGTAAGCGTTGACTGCCGGCAAGAGTGGAAACGCTTTCAGTAGGCCGATGGGGATGAACCTGGCCTCCTGCTCAACATGAGAGCAAGCCGAGTTGAGGACCCAGCCGTGCTGCCCAAGACGTTGCTGTCCGATCGTGATGGGGGCCGAAGGCGTGTATTCTGATTTCTCAAACACAGTCCAGTGTTTGCGTTCGTGTTCAATCATACGACTAATGATCGCTTCCGCTTCGTCCAAGCATCTGTTCATGTTCCCTTCCATAGCATCATGAATTACCATGTACAACTCCGTGCATGCGAGGAATGCCAAATCTCTTTCGCCTGAGATAATGTATTGCAAGAAGTGGCAAGTGTATACATCTAGAGGTAGACGATACTCAGCGCAGAACTCATCAATGCTCTTGATATTCGCAAGATGTTCGAGGCCTGGAACAGTGATCGTCAAGCCAGAGAGAGCATCCATAAGAAGCTTCGACAATCGATGTCCCTGCGATTGACATCCGACCCCATCAATCGTCTGCGGTTTTGTGGCGGGCAGCAGAGCCTGTTTCCGAGCCGTCTCGAACTCGTCAAGTGTGTGCCAAGCCTCCAACACGAAAATTTCGAGTGGCTTGTCCTGGGACATCGTCTCCTTTGTTCCACCAGCCTGCTTTTTGGGCGCGATGATCGGCTTCTGAAGAACGTCTTGCGCTCCCATGTGCGTCATGATCTTCTCTAGGGATCTAAGATCAGGATGCTGTAGCTCGAATTGCATCACAATTTCACTCGAGACCGACATAGCCTGCTCAGTGAGCCTCAATGCAGTCATGAGGGTGATGTCGTTGTTGCCGGATTGTGTCCAAATATCTTTGACATGATCGCGAATGTCGTTGAGATCCTTGAACAGGCAGAAGATCGCGAAGGATCTGTCCTCGTTCTCATCCACAAGCTGATCATCATGCTGTGTTGAAGACTTCACAGTCTTTTCGGTCTCTTGCTGAGACTCGTCCTGGATCTCTCCATGTTCTTCCTGGAGTTCAAGATGTCGGTACAGGTTGGTCAAGTCATCGACATCGGTGGGAAGCTCAGGCATCTTCTTCTTACGCTTCGGTCGTCTGGATTTGTGTTCCTTCTTGAGGACATCGAAGACTCGCTGCAGGACATTCAAAAAGTGCGCGTGGCTCGCGTTTGCTTCTTCAAGTGCGGTGCATCCATTACTCGCAATCGCCAAATCGGCGTAGAAGCGAGCTGCAGCTGTGCGGCCAGTGATGACATCTTTCGTGATGTCGAGAATGTCCAAGGTTATTTCGATGATGGGATCTCTAGAGTTGACGATGCGTTCGGCGCAGGTGATTAGGTCGCCGCTCGTCAGGCGTTTCGATGTCGAGGTCCCCAAACGACCGTTTCTGGATAGCCAGGAGATCAATTTTGAAGTACCTGCTTTGTATCTGCGCGATACTTCGTCAGATTCAAATCGCACATCGAGTTACATCCGTTCGAGCGCCTCTTTCTTGAGCACAACCACGTACCTTTTGTAAGTCGATGCAAGCGGTTGCGCCATGATCGCTAAGCTGTTCGGTTGGCACAAGATTTTGTCGCAACGATGCAAGCAATGGCGCAGTCAAAGCGATTTTCCTAGATGACACAAAATCGTTTGCCAGAATATGTGCGATCCCGTCCGACAATGCAGCCCGCCTTTTATGGCATGAGGCGGAAACTCTAAATTGTTTGTTCTCGGCATGCATGTGAAAGTGTAGTATTTTCTCGTCAAGCTTCGTGACATTGCCAATGCATTGATGACGAAATTATTGCTGCTTAGATTCAGTGCTCGAGTTCGAAACAGAAACTTCATGAGGCGTCAGATCACAGCAAGTAGCATCGTTCGATGAGCGTCTTGGCTCGAATACCGGAGCGAGAACGTTCAGGCCATTAGCTGCTCTTGCGTCACGCTCGTTCTGAGCTTCGGAGGCGATCTGCTGGTGTTGCAGTCCAATGCCATCTGTGGAGTCGATGTTCGTTCCAGGTACGTCGGGCTGACCCACTCGACGCGGTTGAACATCTGCCTGATAGACATAAGCTGTCTCCAAGATGACAAGCACTACTCGAAAAGAATTCGCCGGGTTTCGATTGCCTTTGCCAGGCAGTTTCGGAAATGCCTCCTCTTCATGTGCCGCATTTCTAACATCCTCGATCATCGTCTGGTCGATTGGCACCTTCTTCAGTACCAGCGTAGTAGCACATTCTATGAGATTCTCGTATCTGACTTCGTGATCGATGTGCGGGGACATCCAATGGAGAATTCTCCTGCCGTGGTCTCCAAGAACTTGAGGTGTTCTTGTCTTTTTGCGGCCGTTTGTCTCTTCGCCGTTGCATTACAGCCTGGAACATCACACTTACGGCTTGCGATTGCTCGCAATAATGCATGTGACCCTGGTCTGACTTGTAATCCTTTCCCCAATGATACCTCGACTCGATTCGACGCAATCGTACAGCTTCATCGAGCTGGTCAACAACCTCTTGATTGATGGCTTGGCCACTCTGGACTATTTCCAATGCCCAAACTACCATGTCATCTGCTTGCGGCTCTGTTTCAACTGCACGGCGTCCAACGAACCAATTCTTCACCCACCGAGTCGCTCGTCTATATTGCTCCACAACACCACCGTCCTGGCGATCGAGACGCTTATAGTACTGGCGGAATTGGCACCATCCCAGATTCAGGTGTGGGTTGACAATCGATTCCATGGACATTGCAGAGTCTCGTCCGGCGAGAGAAGAAAGGCAAGATAATAATGAAGCTGAATTAGGAGCGTCGACCAGCGACGAGAAGAAGAAGAAATGAAGAATTAAAAAGTCTTGAAGACGCACGGAAAATGTATCGGCCAGCGATCAGAAGAAGAGATGTCGGATGAGGTACTCCAGGCAGGTCTGTTTCGGCTCTTGATATACTACATCCGCCAAGCCAATGAGGATATCTAAGCGCGGCTGAATGAGACTCTGGAGACGCAACTTGTCCCAGATATGCGCGAGTGCAAAACACGAGTCTGGTACTAAGAGACGAGACAGGTGTCTGATACCGACAGTGCATAGTTGCCAATGAACCTGGTCAATAGCCGTCTGCAGATGCCCACGATCATCTGATCTTGTACAGACATGGCTTCAGCGTCTTAGCCTCATCATCAGTAGCGACATCGTCCTTGTTCTCCTCGTCCAGGAACTTCGACTTCTTCCAAGACTCCTTCTTGACGAAGCCGCCCTTCTTCTCGCCAGAATCCTTAGCGCTTTCCTCAGGCTTGTTCTTGCCCTTCACCGGCGGAGCTGCCTTGATGAACTCCATTTTCACAAACATCTTGTTGCTCAAGTCAATGCTGTTGTCGCCGTCCTTGAGCACAAATCCTCGTCTTCGCAACACATCGACGAAAGCGCTGACATCGGTTTCCTGATTCTTGGTCTCGACGCCATCAACAGCGACAGCCAAAGTCTCTTGCTCATTAATCTCTTCTTGCTCTTGCGCTTTCTTTTCTTGTGCTTTCTTCATGGCAGCTAGCTTCCGCTTGCCACCAACACTGTGCTCCACAGGCTTGCCAGCTCTTCCCACGCGACCGAAACGTGACTTGATCTCCGCCACCCAGAGCTCACCTTTCCAGTGCAAGATCCGATACGCTTCCTCGATAAAAGAGATCCAATTCGTGCCCATGAGCGCTAAGCAAAATATTGCGATATCGACTGAGCCGTCGGGAGTCGGTATATTTGATATGTCGGCCTTCGTCACGAGAGGCGATGGAGAGTGGAGGTCGTATGAAAGCACCTTCAGCTGCAGCTTCTGCCCGTCACCAGAATCTTTGAGTGTCTGAGCAAGACGTGCATCGCCACATCCCAAATCTGCTATTATTGCAGTGCCATGTGTACGCGGAAGTGCAGCGAGTTTTCCAGTAGCAGACTCTTCTTCCTCTGCAGCACCACTCGGCCGCTTCTTGTTGTTCTTGAAAGCCTTCTTCTGAGATTGCAATCGCACCTTCCCTCTTGCGCGTATTGTGGCAATGAAATTGTCAACGGGGTTCTCTGGCCATGTAGTGACCTGCTGTCGGAAGCCCGAATGGTAGTCCTCGAACATTTCCGGGTTCTTGTCGAATAGCTCCAACGCCTTCTCGGATGGAGCTGTATATAAGGTCTCGTTGAGATGCCGAAATCGCGCAGACGTCAGCTTCTCGCGCATCTTCGCTTGCATTGGCGTGAGCTTCATGCCAGCAGGCAGAGGCGGAGGCTTTGCTGGGGCAGCATTTTGCACGGCATTATCTTTCTTCTGATCCGGCTTGACTGCATCGTCATTCTGCTCTGGCTTTCGATCCTTCTTCTTGTTCTTCTTCGGTTTCTTTTCCGCGCCAGCATCTACCTGCTTTTCTGCCATCTCTGTGTCCGCACTCTCTAGCTTCGTCTTCACAGGCTTCGTCTTCTCCGGCGCGGATTCCTGCTTGCCATCTTCTTGCGCAAGCTTCTGACGCTTTCTCTCTTTCTTCAACTCCTTTTTCGATTTTTGCTGCTTGCCCTCGATATGCTCTTCCCACTGCTGCCCGACCTTATCTTTCTCTGCACTTTCTTTCGCACTTTCTGCATTTTCTCGCTTGCGTTTTCTACTTGCCCTTTGCTCGCCATCCTCATTCGGCGCAGTGGGCTTCTTGAAGACCTCTGTCTGAGGCTTCAGCGCGCTCGCATCAACGTTCCAGCCTTTTACTGCGAACATCGTGTGCGTGTGTAATCAATTGGATTGTAAATTGATAATTTCAAGCCGAAGGTTGATCTCGAAAATTCTTGCCTCAGGCACCATCGTTTGCACCTTCTCCCGAAAGCTTCAAGTGCGGTTCCTGCATCAGATCGCTCGGCCATTGAGCTTGAGGCAACAGCTGTTGCGGACCACTTTAAAGGATCATGGCCGATCCACATGCTCGTCCTTCAAAATGCGTAAAAGCTTGTCGAAGCTGGTCAAAGACGTGAGACACTCTACACAGGGTCCCAGCTATTCAGCATACGTCCAACAGCCATTATACCCGCCTCCAATACCTGTCCGGCCGAGTGCAGCGGTACCAATGGCTTCACCTCCAGCAGATTATCCGCGTCCGGACTTTGTAAGGTCAGCTCTTCATTGGGAGAGTCTCAATGGTCCATGGGACTTCCTGTTTGATGATGACGATATTGGTCAGATTCAAGGCTGGTAAGTAGGCCTGAGATCTGAGAGAACAGCCCAATGGTAGCCTGTTATAGACCAGTTGTTAGCCCATAGCAGATTTAATGCTCACATTCATCAGGCATCGGCAAGGACTTCCAACACATGCTGCCTCTTCACAAGGCAAGCCGAACGCAAAGAGGACAATCCAGGTACCATTCGTCTTCCAGGCTCCCGCATCAGGCATCAACGAGAGAAGCGTGCATCAAGTCTTACGGTATGAGCGCCGGGTCGAGGATCTCAGGAACTCCGAAGAGAAGGCCGAAGGTTTCCGTCTTCTACTCAGATTTGGCGCAGTCGATTATCATGCCAAAGTCTGGCTTGATGGGCAGTACGTGGGAGAGCATCAAGGTGGTCATGTGCCTTTCGACCTGGATCTCACGGAAGCGATACAATTTGCACAAAGTGCATGTCGATTGACGATACGGGTGTTCGATTCTGCCTACGACTTAACGCAACCTCGTGGCAAGCAATACTGGGGCCCGCAACCTGAAAGCATCTTCTACACGCCGTCTAGCGGAATTTGGCAGTCGGTCTGGCTCGAAAGTGTGCCTCAAGCTAGGATTGTCGATGGTAGCTATGGCACCATAATCAAGTCAACAGATATTGAGAAAGGCATTCTCGATGCTCGTATAGCTACTTCTGGCAGACGAGTAGGTCAGCCATTGGCCCTTGAGGTGGAGGCTAGCATCGGAGGTGTGGTCGTTGGCAAGGACCGCAAAGACTTGCCACGGGACGAAGACTTCGTTCGCTTCTTTGAGGTTAACATGCGACTATCTCCAAGTCACTTCGAGCGACTACCCCGCGAGTTCCTCAACAACACTCCCCAGACCGATCCTCGATGTTGGCGTAATGGTGTAGCACTCTGGTCTCCGGAATGCCCATTCCTCTACGACTTGACATTACGTCTCATTGATCCTTCTGGGCGACTGTTAGATGAAGTACGAACAACCACTGGTATGCGATCTATCAACTGGACAACCGGAGACGGCACATTTCGACTAAACGGCAAGCCTTACTTTCAAGCCCTCTTCCTAGACCAAGGCTACTGGCCAGACACTCTAATGACACCTCCATCTCCCCTCGCCCTCAAGAAAGACATCGAGCTCTCCAAAGCCATGGGTATAAACGGCTGCCGTAAACACCAAAAAGTCGAAGACCCAATTTTCATGTACTGGGCCGACCGTCTCGGCTTCCTCGTCTGGGGCGAAATGGCATCGTGCTACCACTTCAGCGTAGAAATGATCCGTCGCTTCGACCAAGAATGGATGGAAATGATCCGTCGAGACATTAACCACCCATCAATTATAACCTGGACGCCCGTCAACGAAAGCTGGGGCTATCCAGATCTCGGCGGCCAAGCTCGTCAACGAGACCACATCCGCTCCCTCTACTACAACACAAAGACCTACGATACAACCCGCCCCATAAACGACAACTGCGGCTGGGAACACGTCATAACCGATATATCCTCTTTCCACGACTACGCCGACGGAAATGGAATGCGAGACCGCTGCATCTCACTCAAAGAAATCTTCTCTCGCGGTCGTAACATGTTCCTACCACCCATCCACGAAACGCACTACTCCGACGCAGGCTCGACCCACCTCCGCGGCGCACCCGTAATGTGCACAGAATTCGGAGGCGTAAATATCGCAGCCTCCGGCAATGATGAATCCCGAAAAGGCAATTGGGGATACACTACAGCCAAAGACTCCGAGGACTTACTCAAAAGAGTTGAGGATCTCATCATAAATACTGTAAAAGAAGGACACATTTGTGGAATTGTTTGGACTCAGTTCACGGATATTGAACAGGAGATGAATGGTTTGTATAGTTATGATCGGAGACCGAAGTTGGAGCCGAGGAAAGTGAAGGAGGTTATGGAGAAGGCTAAGGGGGTTTATTTTGAGAAGTTGAGGGAGAGGGGGATTGTTTTATAGAGGGAATGTGTTGAATAAATGTGGTAGTGGGTTTACATTAGGCCTCCGTATTCTTTTCCCTCTGAGACTTCTTTTCGATCTTCTGCTAGGTATTTCTTGGCGTTGTCTTCGAACTTCTCCCCACCACTTTCTTCCTGGTGCTTCTTTCCTGCGTTTGCACCATCGTGCTTCTTATGATCGTGATGTAGTATCCCGTCTACCTTCTCCTTCATGTGTTCAGCTTTTGATTCTACCATGTGAAGTCAGCATGACGGACCCAAAACTCCGTATAAACATTCAGCTTCTTGTGTTCATACCATGCGAAGGCGAAGACATTTGCGTCTTCGACAATTTCTGTTCTTTCGAAAGTTCTTTCTCAAACATTATGATGGTACTTCTCCAAGATGAGTGCCAAAAGACGTTCGCAAAGTACACTTCAACAATACAATGCAGCATTTTTTCTTCTCGCACATCACTGCATCCTTCACGTCCAAAGAAAATGACGTAGCTCATGCAAACAGACTTTGCGCGGCCATGCAGATCAGATCAGAAAACATTCACATTCCATAGCCATAAGAAAAACACATATCTACACCTTCGCTCTCAATCTCCCTACCCTCTCCCTATTCATTCGTAGCAGAAAGGTAGCCACCTCTCTACAAAGGCTTCCCACCAATAAACTCACTCCATCTCCTCACCTCAGAAGGAATACCCTCAGGCTTAGGCAACTTCTCACTCATACACTGCGCAAATAGCACAGCAGTACGTGGCTCCATGAACAACGGAAGTCCGAAGTCCACAGTATTCCTCCTCATAACATAATCCTCATCCGTGTAACTCGAAGCCCTTGACTTAGCCAAATTGAAACATCCCTTGATGTCGTATTTCTGGTAAACTTCTCTCAAAGCACGTTTATCAGTCTTGGGGAACTCAATGACTTCGACGCTGACGCTGCCGTCTTTGGAGGAGGATTCGAGGTGTTTCTTGACTTCGTTGTTGGCGGCGAAGAATTTGTAGCCGAGGGGAGCGAGGTAGTCGACGATGCGGGCGAGGTCTGGAGTGGTGGTGTCACCGCCGAAGAGGAGACCCTCACCTGGAAGTGGGACGCGGAAGTTCATCATGCTTTGGACTGCGGCCCAGTATGCCTCGACGAGGTCCTTGCCGAAGCAAGCCATTTCTCCAGTAGAAGCCATTTCGACACCAAGGTATGGGTCAGCGCCAGCGAGACGGGTCCAGGAGAATTGTGGGACCTTGACAGCGACGTAGTCACGCTTCTCTTGCATCAGGTCAACTGGAGCAGGCACTTCCTTGTCGAGGAGAGCGCGAGTAGCGACATCGATGAAGTTGGTACCGAGAACTTTGCTGACGAATGGGAAGGATCGTGAAGCACGAAGGTTGCACTCGATGACCTTGAGCTGGTCCTCACCACCTTCAGGGTTGGCAGCAGAGATGATTTGCATGTTGAAAGGTCCGGTGATGTTCCATGCCTTTGCGACCTTCTCAGCAATGACCTTGACGCGATCGATGGTGCTCTGTGGAAGCTTGGCAGGTGGGAGGACAAGCGAGGCATCACCAGAGTGGACACCGGCATTTTCGACGTGCTCAGAAACGGCGTGGACGAGAAGCTTGCCATTGTGTGCAACGGCATCGCAGTCAATCTCGAGAGCACCTTCAATGAACTTGGTGATGACAACTGGATGGTCTGGGCTGACACTGCTGGCAGCAGTGAGCTTCTCCTCGAGCTCCGACTCGTTGCGAATGACAGTCATAGCGGCACCGGACAGGACGTAGGATGGACGGACGAGAACAGGGTAGCTGACGGACTCAGCAAACTCCTTGGCCTCCTTGTAGCTGGTCAATTCCTTCCAGGCAGGCTGGTCAACACCAATGGAGTCCAAGATTTGCGAGAACTTGTGACGATCTTCGGCCTTGTCGATGTCCTCTGGGTTGGTACCGAGCACCTTAGCCTTACCAGTCTCCTGGAGCTTGAGTGCGATGTTCTGAGGAAGCTGACCACCGACAGATACAACAACACCAGTTGCGGATTCAAGTTCGTAGATGTCCATGACACGTTCATAGCTCAGCTCTTCGAAGTAAAGGCGGTCTGGAACGTCGAAATCGGTGGAGTAGCTAAGATAAAGTCAGCAAGAATGTCGAACTTTGAGATCAATGTGCACTCACGTCTCTGGATTGTAGTTGATCATAGCAGTCTTCTTGCCCAAAGCCTTGAGCGAGAGCGTAGCGTTAACAGCACACCAGTCGAACTCGACAGAGCTTCCAATACGGTAGACACCAGATCCAAGCACGACGATACCGTGGTCGTCAAACTTGACATCATGGCTGGATGCATTGTAGGTAGTGTAGAGGTAGTTAGTGTCAGCCGGGAATTCAGCAGCGAGAGTGTCAATCTTCTTGACCCATGGACGAATGCCAAAGTTCTTGCGACGAGCGCGAACCTCGTCTTCAGTAGAGTTGACAGCTTGAGCGATTTGCTTGTCAGAGAAACCCTGCTTCTTGGCCTTGAGCATGAGCTCCTTCTTGACGCCGAAGAGAGAACCGATATCTTGCAACTCGTGGGTGGTGTCAACGATGTTCTGAATCTTGTAGAGGAACCATTTGTCGATCTTGCTGAGTTCGTGGACCTTGTCGACGGAGTAGCCTTCGTGGAGCATAGCTTGGCCAACAGCGAGCCATCGGCGGTCAGTTGGGTTCCGGAGCACCTCATCAAGGTCGTCAAACTTATCACCTTGAAGACCAGCGAATTTAGGATCGACCTGACGAATAGCCTTTTGGAAACTCTCTTCAAAGGTACGGCCGATAGCCATGACTTCTCCGACAGATTTCATGCTAGATCCGATAGAGCGGTTGACATTGTGGAACTTGGCCAAATCCCAACGAGGAATCTTGGTAACGATGTAGTCCAGGGAAGGTTCGAAGTTGGCAGTAGTAGTACGAGTGACAGCGTTTGGCAGCTCAGGAAGAGTATGTCCAAGACCGATCTTCGCAGCAGTGTATGCCAAAGGATAGCCAGTAGCCTTGGAAGCGAGCGCAGATGACCGAGAAAGACGAGCATTGATTTCGATGACCCTGTAGTCGAGACCATCAGGCTGAAGAGCGTACTGGACGTTACACTCTCCAACCACGCCAAGGTGTCGCACAATCTTGATAGCAGCAGTACGAAGCATGTGGTACTCCTCATCGCTGAGGGTCTGGGACGGCGAGACGACGATCGAATCTCCAGTATGCACACCAAGCGGGTCGAAGTTCTCCATGTTGCAAACAGTAATGCAGTTGTCAGAAGCATCTCGCACGACTTCGTACTCAGCCTCCTTCCAGCCCTTGAGTGATTTCTCAACCAAGATCTGAGGGGAAAGAGTGAGAGATCGTGCAGCCAAGTTGCGAAGCTCTTCCTCGTTGTCCGCGAAACCAGATCCCAGACCACCAAGTGCAAAAGCAGCTCGCACAATGATCGGGTATCCGACTTCCTTGGCCGCCTTGAGTGCGTCATCAATGTTGTCGACAGCAACACTCTCGGCAATTGGGATGTTGATCTCCTTCAAAGCCTTTGCGAATTCATCTCTGTCCTCGCTAAGCTCGAGAGTGCGAATACTGGTTCCGAGCACCTTGACACCGTAGCGCTCAAAGATACCCATCTTGTCCATCTGCACACCCAGATTGAGGGCAGTCTGTCCACCGAAAGAGAGGAAAATGCCATCAGGCCTCTCCTTCTCGATGACATAGGTGACGTATTCAGGAGTGACTGGGAGGTAGTAGACCTCGTCTGCCAGCACGTGTGCAGTCTGAATAGTCGCGATATTTGGGTTGATCAGCACTGAAGCAATGCCAGCCTCTTTCAAGGCTTTGAGTGCTTGAGAACCGGAGTAATCGAATTCACCAGCTTGTCCGATTGCCAGACCACCGGATCCGATGACCAGCACTTTCTTCACGTCTACGAGGTTCTGAGCACCGGCAATGGCGCCGCTCTTGATATATGCCTCAGCATTTGGTGCAGTCTCGGTCTGGTTGAGTACGCGAGCAGTTCGGGAAAAGTGTCTGGCCTGCTTCTGAGCTGGTTTTTGAAGCGCGTGTCGTGCCGCGGGTTGCGTGACAAAAGTTCGTCGTGCTACGCGAGTGGCCGCGAATTTGGATTGGTTTCGTAGCTCATGCTGCAGCTGGCGAGCAATTCGCCCGCTGAGAGCCATGGCTGGGTTGGTTTATGTAATTTATGTAATGACTAGAGTGAGAGTGGTCTATCAGATCCCCTGTGCCTTCCACAGGTGGTCACTAATGTAGTCTACATGTCAGTTAGCATCCTATCTTTCGTCGCTCACGCGTAGGAAAAGGGCGGTGGAGTCACAATCATACCTTCTGACGTGCGTGTGGAAGGAGCAAACACCATGAAGGCGGTTCACTTGAGGCCTGCTCTGGGAAGAGTATGCCTCCCTCAAAGTGAGATGTGTGAAGACCAGTGAAGGTCAGAGGTGTGCAGTCAATGGCAGCAGAAAAAGATTGCATGAGGTCTGAAAGCTTGTGTGGAGAGTTCCACCGCTTCTCTTTCCCGGAGCCCAGCCGCCGATAAGGACGACACTTCGAATTGACTCACACGAGGCCGAATGACTCCGGTCTTGTTTCGATCTGGAGAGAGAACCTGCCGATCGCTGTCTGCTATCTATCAGTGCGTGAACTGGCAGTGAAGCATTGGTTTCAATGCCACTCACTGCTCACAGCAATAAAAAATTTTGCTTGCAGCTGTGATGCTACCTTGCAGCTCTCGGCCATCACATGTTCATCCATCCAGGTACATTGCCGGCGACTTCGGAGCCCTGTCATGAATAACACGTTCACAACACACAAGAAAGCATAAGAAACAGATCACAAGTGATTTCAAACTCCTTCAGCTCCATTTCCTCGCTATGCTATATACTCTTCTTCCCTTCCCTTCCACATCCACTCTCAAAACGGCCGTACATCCGCACCTATCCAAGCAGCCAGCGCCATCCGCCTCGCATCCATCCTTCCTTCCCTTTCCTCAACAAAAACATAAATACATTATGGCTGGCATGCCCAAAGATTAGATTAGTCATGTATGCTCAAGCTCAAACAGAGAGAGTTGGGCAGCCAAGACTCTTTCATCTCTCCGAGCGATAGTACGGCCGTTTTCGCGCAACAACAACAAGTAATGGTTGTAGGAAAATGTGGTGGGTGTGGTGGTTTTCAGCTGTCTAGCTGATCCGTTCGGTCTGTGTGTATGCAAAATCGCTAAGGAATCGCACCAACAAAAAAGCAGCGCAGAAAAACGAAGTGGTATCTCTTGTGCGTGTGCAAAATATGCAATGAGTCGCCAAAAACACCTCGCCGGGTCCGGTCTCCAGAATGATGCGCGGAGAGCCAGCAAGTCGAAATCTCAGACGTGGTCGTGAACAAATGTGGTCGTGACGGCGTGATCTTCTTCTATCAACAAACAAGCAATGCTTCATGTAGCTTTTCTCTCATATTCGAGGCGGACTAGGCTTGCCTTCCAGCTTCGAGAACAGTTGTTCTGGAGGCAGTCTGTTCACATTGGCGCTTTTGTCGCCGGAGATGGGAACATAGCCTTCTATTCTTCGCCTTCGTCGCTCAAGGAGAATACCGATGAGGACGATGATGCCAATGAGAGCCAGTGCTATCGCGAGTCCGATCGCGACTATAGCTCCAAGGCTCAAGTGATGATTGTCCTTATCCATAAAAGCTTGTGGGTTGCTCACGAAGATAGCAGAGAGACTGCCTTGGCTTCCGTCCTCCATGTTGGTGAGGATGTATGGCTCGTAGGATGTGCCGTTGAACAAGACAGCACTGGCGTTTCCTTGATCCGGAATGTTGACATTGCCGAGGATCATCAGAGATTGATCATTGGCCATCAAGTCACTATCATCGTGGTTTGAGGTGAGTGGCATGATTTGAAGCTTGCGAATGGTTGTGGCAGCTCCAAGTCCAGAAGCTGCTGTCCATTTGTCCGATTGATAGTTGTAGAGGAATACCGATTGGTTGTTGGTCGCTGTACCACTGACCCAGAACTGATCGTAGTTGCCGTCAACAGCTGAAATGGCACTGATTGGGCCAGGAAGCGTCGATGCGCCGGTGAACTCGGTAAAGGTCTCCTTTTTGGTGTCGTAGGTCGCCATCATGGTATGGTTGCCGTTGATGGTGAGATTGCCTGCAATAAGTAGATTCGTGTTGGAAGTCCACATCATCACGTTGATGACGCCAGAAAGACCGGTGCCTGGGTTCTGCCACTGAAGAGCTTGCGTGTCGTAGTAGCAGAGCGTACCGCATGGAAGTGATCCTGCTGTCTCGAATTGGCCGCCGACATACACATTGGTACCTTCGGGCTGGGCGGCGATAGCGTTGACGATGACTGTGTCACCACCAAGAGCCGGAGGATGCGGCACAGCATAGCGGTTGGCAGATAGTTCATAGACAACAAGACCTCGAGCCTGGTTGCCGTTGACGGTGCCATTGATAGCGCCACCAGCCCAGAGCATGGTCTCGTATACATCCATTGCTGCGAAGACAGAGTCAGAGTCGAGACCACTGACGCCAGACACGGTCTGTTGGTTGTCACTGGTGGTGTTGATGAAGACCAAGTTCTCCACAATCGAGCCGTTACTTGCTGTGGCAGCAAAGTTTCCGCCGAGGATGGTAATGTTGAGATTGTTTTTGCTGTAGAAGAATCCATCATACACACCAGTGTAATTTGCTCCAGAATTGGGGTTGGGGGTCAACGCACGTTTGTGCTTGGAGGAGGTCGACGAGGAGTTCGTTGACTGTTGCATGGCAATGTTCAACGATTCCAGCTGGGGTGTGCCTGAGCCAACGAGCTCAACGGCATCGCTGTAGTCAAGGCCCTGCGAGCGGATCATGCCTCCATAGACTGGCTCCATGTCTGGCACCTCAGCGTACGCGGTCAAGGTGCCACTGAACGCAACACTGGCATTTGCAATATTGTGGAGCCAACTGTTTTCACCAATGACCCAGAGAGCAAACCCATCGACGTCGAAGGCGGAGTGTCCGTTGGCTGCGTTGACCGATGTGAAGTTGCCGCTGATACCAAGGCAGCTCTGTTCGTTGCCAGCAGTAATGTTGAACTGCAAGGGAACAATGTCCGAGACGGCGCCGTTCACGCCTGCACCAAGTGCACCCCATTCGTTGTTGTCGATGTTGAAGCTTGCTACGTTCTCAAGACCTTCCGTTGAGTCCTCCGCAGTGTTATTGAACGTGCCGCCGAGATACAGCGTAGATCCGTTGAGACGCATGGCCAGAACATCACCATTCAGACCTCCCTTAGGGAACGCTGTAGCGTTGCCGGTGCCGATCGACATGAGGTTCGAAATGCCATCACCAGAGAATCGGCCGGCAACGTAGAGGACGTCGTTGTTTTCGATGACTGTGCTAACATCGGCGTTTGAGTCAAGCGAAGTACCAGCTGTGTTGATCTTCGAGCTGGAAAAGTCGGTGTTGTCAGTGTTGAGCTGGTTGGGATCGTACTCGTATAGTCCATTGAGGCCGCCAGAAGAACCTCCCACGAGGTCGAAGCGAACGCGAGCAGCGACTACTGTCAAAGGCACTGCCTGACCAACCATTGGGGATAGAGTTACGGTAGGCTGGAAGCCTTCTGAGTCGATGTATCCATAGTAGATCTGGTCAAACTTGTCGTAGTTGTTGGTTTGGTACACCGTAGTCGTGATCGGATTACTGCTCGATGTCATGGATCCAGTCACATTGGCAATTCCTCGTGTAGCACAGGTGCCATCCTGAATACAGCCAGGAGTGTAGAGGATGACTGAGTAGTTGCCAGATTGTTGAATGTTTGGACGGAAGACGACATTGGTGTCTGGGCTGACTTGAGCTGTGGATGTAAGCGATGCAGACAAGAAATTGGCAGCAGTGTAGCCACGTCCCTCGACCTCAGTCCAGGTGTTAGCAGGAGAACTGCTCGAGGTAGCACCAGCGCTGACGCCGTCACACTTGGGCTCATTGAATGAATCAACGGCAAAGCTGTAGATGTCGTCCTGGAACATTTCAATGCCACTCAGTCCTCCACCAGCGCCATACCAGTCGGTGATCCAGATGCGGAAGTGGCTCATGCCAACATGTGCGACGAAATGGAAGTCTTGCGCAGTGGTATTCCCCTGTGGTAGCGGACACTGCTGAATGCAAGATTCGTTGCGGCCTGTAGTCGGGTCGACGTAGGTGAGGTTGAGAATGCCGCCGCTATTCATTTCCTCGAAGTAGAATGTCTTTGTGCCGCGGCCTTCATAGGCAGTGTTGTACAAGCGCAATTTGGTTGGATTGAAGCCAAATCCGTACGTGCCATCCCAGAATCCTTGCCTGTTGTCGTCCAGTAGCCATGTGTTGCCGGATCCATCGCTTTCGCCTGTCTTGCATACAATGTTCTTGGGGTCATCGAAGCCAGCGGTTGACGAGCCGCCCTCATCGGAAATGGTTCCACTACTGAGGCTGATAACTTGCTGGTCGGGTACTGATGGACCCGTCGAGTTGCCCAGTCCATCGAATTGACCGGCGAACACAATGTTTCCGGCAGAATTTTTCGTGATGGAGTTGACTTCGCCATTGAAACCAGCGAATGGCAGATTAACCCATCCGGTAGTCCATGCCATGGCATTTGTCGAGTTTCCAGCCATGAAGTTTCCCCCAACGTACACTGTAGCGGAGTCCTGGTCACAGTACAATGCTTGCACTTGCCCTGTGAGTCCATCCAACGCCGTAATGGAGTCGTCCGCCGGATTCCAAAGCGCGACCGCGTTCGACGGCACGCCTCCCAAACTGGTGAAGTTTCCTCCCACTACGACTCCGTTGAGTGTGCCATCTCGCGCTACGAATGCGCACATGGCCTGTATCGAAGCATCCGCATCGGCCAATGCGAGCGACTGGAACGCTCCATCAGGATATCGCGTAAGTAATGATTGGCTGCCATTGGTGCTTGTGTTTTCGTTCTGGCCTTCGTACGTGTATAGCGATATGCTATCGAAGTCTCCTCCCACAGCGACGCGCCCTAGTTGTGATAGGTCGAGATCGGGTGATGATACCGCGGTCTGAGTGAAGGCTGCTTGTGCGACGTGAGCACCAAGCAGGGGTACTGTGAGGATGTATGCAGCCAGCTCCGGCCCCAAGGCCAGCAGCTGGTGTATTATGTTTCGCATTGCATGCGTATGTCGCGCCGCGCCGGGTGGGTGTCGATGGTGCGCGGCCGCCGGACAAGATATTAGTGATGTATAGGCGTGCTTCGGGTGATGGCCAGCGATAGATGATGTCCGTGAGAAATAATCGATGGTGACTTCACCTCCTCATGGCAGACACGATACGATGCATGCGTCGAAGTGTGGTAGAGGTGCTGGGGATCTGGAGAAGCTGCGAGTATCTGGGTGGCGCACGTCCGGAAAGAGGGGGGCGGGCTGGAGAGCAGAGCAACAACGAGTGACTTGGGTCGGTGGTGGAGGTGTATGCTGAGAAAGAGCGACTGTGGTTGGCAGCAGTAGGTGTTGGTAGAGATCCTGCCTCCTTCGACGTGCGACGGCAGCGACGACGACAGCGACGTGCAAAGTCAGCGGACTTGGGGCAACACGCGAGGAACTGGAATGGTGCAGTGAGCGTTCCAGCAGGTTGCCAGGAGGCCGTGGTCCGTTCTGTGTGAGAAACGGCCTGTGCACCTCTTCGCAATCTCGCACGGTTAGTTTGTTCGCGCCTGCCACCAATCACAGCTCGTGTGTGCCTTCAAGTGATGTAACGCTAGTCCTATCCTGCTCCCGAGACTCCCGAGATGAGCTGCTCAACGACAGCCAGCGACCAGCGTTCTGCTTCTTCGTGTTTCCTAGAGATGTCCAAGTAGAGGCGTGGTTGATGAGCAAATGTTCACTTCAATGCGCCAGAGAATTGTTCATATTTGCTGTGCTCTGCTGCCAGCCAGTGGTGATTCACGATCTGAAACTCAGGGATGCCAGACAGCTCCGAGGGCGCATGTCACCGACTAGCGTCTGCTTCTATCCGCTGTGTACAAAAGCCTTCTCGCATGCATACGGAGTAGCGTGCTTTGGGTGAGCCTCTGAACTGTGGATGTAGTTGTGGCTTGGCCGTGTCTTGCTCCAAACCACGAGAGGACCACGACTCTGCAAACCCCCTGTCGCCCTAATCGCAAGACCCATCTTCTCGTTACACACAGCCACGCACCCTCGTGAGGTTGGTGTTTCACAAGCACATCAGCAAAGTTCAAGATCAGCATATGCCGCGCAGCCTAAGGCAGGAGAAGATGCAAAGAGATGAAGATAAGGTTGAAAGTAATCGCCATTGCTGCATTCAGTAGAGTACAAGTAGTAGAGAAAGAAGTCTCGCTGATGAAGCAGTTCACCTCAAACAGCTCTTCTCCTCTCCAGTGAAGATCTGTCAGAAACCAGTGTCCAGTCAGATACAAGGTGGCTAAACGCCTGTGGATCGTGGTTCCTTCCGTGTTACGCAGCATAGTCGTACAATCTTACCCGTCCGGGTGTACCTGCAGCCAAAAAGTACAGTAGACGCGCACATCCGGACGGCGTCTGTCTCCGTCCAGCCATTCCCGCCGGATGATGAGGTTGAAGGCAAACTCGCAATCGCTCTTGCTCAGAGCAATCAAGCAGCTCCGGCAGCCGCGCCAGGAGAGACGGCCATGCGGCGGAGCTTGGTCTCGATTGCGTGAGCGCGCTGCTCTTCGTCTTCGATCTCGCGACACTTGCAGGCCATGTTAGCAGTCTCCCAGGTAGCTTGACCGGTCTCGACGAGGTGAGTGAGGGCCTGCTTGGCTTGGGTCTGGCGGAAGGAGACGCCTTGGTAGCAGCGGAGGACCTCTTCCCCATCCTGTAATAGGTCAGTAAGAGTATATCGAGAGAGGTGTCTATTTCCATTCTCACCTTCTGAGGAAGCTTCCCAAGCTGACCAGCGGTAAGGTGCTCGCGAATTCTGCCCGGCAGAATGAGCCAATTGTCATCGCCCGGGTTGTGGTTCCCATAGACATCAGGCATCCAATCCTCGTGCACGTAAAAGCAGACCTGACGAGGACAATCCTCCTTGCTGTTCGGTGACAGCTCACACATGCGGTGGGTACATGGCACTTCTCGTAAGATGCACTCCTTGCAGACTGAAGCTTCGTTACAGCGGATGCCATGCGATCTACACGTGGCAAGGGTCAGTAGGTGTCCGTGGTAGCGGTTTGAGAGCCTTGCTGTTATGAAACGTCATCAAGGCTGTGGTTGTATCACTTACCGGCAGTGGTCGCAGACGAGGAACTTTGACTTCTGAACCAACTTGCCGTCTTGGTGGACGACAGTAGTCGGAGTCGATGGCTGGCTGTTTCCAGCCTGGTCACGCAAAAGACCGAGCTCCGACAGTCTGGCAATAATCGTCTCTTGGGAGTTTTCCGGCTTCTCGCTCTTCATAGGAGAAGTGCTGCTTGAGCGCCAGGACGTTGCTGTCTGGCTCGGGTGGACAGTACTGTCGCTCTTAGCTGGTGATGTGTCGTCTGCCACTGGTTGAGGAGTGCCATTCGCGGTCTGCGGTGGCGACATTCCATTTGGTCGCTGCTCGATAGCTGGAAGTCGATTTTGCTGGGTGATGTGGTACTGGAGAAGAATGGACTGTGCTGCGCTGAGCAAGCGCTCAGCCTCGAGAACGAGACCAGCAGCGTCCGAGTCGACATGTGAGGTGTTCATTTGGTGTATCGGAATCGCAGCGAGTGAGGCCCGCGCACCATGAAGGCTACGACAGATCGCGCAGTTGCAGCCGTAAAGCTTCAGCTGGTGGTTTGGGTTGGTCGGCGACAGGCTTGACATGATGACGGTGTTGATGTTTGGTAGTGGTGTAAGAGTTGGTGAGCGTCGTTGTAGAAGGATGTTGTGTAAGGGTCGTTATTGTTTTTGTTGGATGTCAAGTGGAAGAGTTACTAAGTTGTCAAGACAGTTGGCCGAAGTGAGGTTTGAGGGAAGAATTAGGCTTCGTTTGCTTTCTAGAGGTTTGCATGTGATGAATCACAGCTCCCGTGCCTTCCCTTTTCGCTTTGTTTACAGGTTGTTTGCTAACAACAATCGAACCTCAGCATAACGGCTTTTTCTGCACACCTCGTGATTGGTCGTATGACGCCGCTGCCTTGCACACTCGATGTACACATCACTCGAGCAACACGTCAGACAGTCATATGGCTAGCGGCTTCTCGACTCCCTTTCTAGGAGTTGATCTCAACAAGACCCGGCTGGACTTGAACTCGATGTGGATTTCGAGGGGAATTCTGCAATCTCCAAGGCAGAGCAGGTTGGGTGATAGCGCTTCGGTGCAATCAATGCGATAGGAAGCACCATTGAACGTGGTGTCATTGTCACGAGTTGAATTTACGGGTACGATTCAGCCAAGAATCCAATGCTCGTACACAAGCTCAACTCGATCGGCAGGGACGTATAGTTCTGATTTGACATGTACGCAATGCTTGACCACAGCGTCTCTGCTGCCACATTCTGCATCTAGTAGCCTAACAAGAGCCACCGTGAGCAGTTTATGCTGCTCACAGCTCCTTCACGCGAGCTCGCTAACATTTTCTTTCTTTCCCTTCCCATTCAACAAATCCCGCATCACTGCCACCGCATCATCATGAATCTTGACCGTCCTGCAAAGCACTCCAAGTCCAATATCTCGCCGCTCGAAGTCCGAAGCCATGTTGTACTGCTCATACGACTTCTCAGCTTCGTCTGTGAAGATGAAGAACATTGCTGGCGCGGAGCAAACCAAGCAATCGAAGCTATCGTCAACGACTCGGTGTCTGATGGCGCACTTGTAGCAAGTCCTGTGGTTGCAAGGAGCGATGCTAGAACTGAATGTTAGTAAAGACTCCTTGGTGGAAGCACGGCACATACCTATAGTAATTGCTCTTCGAGCCACATTCAGCACATGGTGGTCCGGTCAATTTCGGAATGCTGACATCTATCGTGCCGTTGTTGCAGGAGCAGCTGTACTCTGTCGCCTTCCGACCCCTGGTGCCGTCCCAGCCACGGCCATTCTCGATGATGTCCGTGTGGCGTGCGTCGATTTGTGAGTTCCATGCGGTCCAATCGATGCTGAAGTCGACATCGTCGAATGTTCGTGGTTCAATAAGTCTGCTGCACAGCGGTGGCGGTAGGTCACCACTCAGGATAATCCTTCGCGGCAGACCGGTGTCGCTCTGGAAGCTGTCTTTGTGAGCACTGCGACAGTATCGACGATCGCACTCGGCTTTATCTCTCAACCCATTAGGGCACCATCGATAGATGCAGGGCTGATCGAAAAGTCGACATTGGTCGCAGGCTTGATTGCCATTGCAGGGGAGGCCGTGGGCGTAGCAATGATCGCAGGCCACTTTCGACTTGTGTGCCTCTTCCTCGTGTGCTGTCTGTGCGCGCGGTGTGCACATCGGCGCGACTATTTGACGAGACTGATCGCATTAGCTTCATGTCACGATCGAGTCCAAAATGAGACGTACGATCTTGCGTCTCTTAGCATTCGTCAGATCTGACGCAGGCTTGTCGAGATCCTTTCGCTTCTTGCCTCTCGGTCTTAATAGCGCATCCGGACTCACAAGATCAAGCTGGTGCTCTTCCCTTTCTTGCCATTCTATCCAGGCCTTGAATAAGAACCTCTTCGCTGCCTTCAGAGAACCGACAACAGATTCTTGTGAGTCGTCAAGTAAGGTCTGCAAAGTGGCAAGTAGGCTCCGATATTCCTGGCAGCGACCGCAGAAGCACTCAGCAGGTCGCTGAAGCGACGCTGACCTCGCCATGGTGGACTAGCACTCGCTTGGTGGCCGGCGGCGGCGGCGCCGTCGTGAAGTTGGTGCTTCGTTAGAGCGTCAATTCCTGAGTGATGAAGCTCGTTTCGAACCTGGCAACTGCGCCGTTGAGATCGGAAGCCGACCGTTATGGACAACATTTACATGCATGAGCGCTCTGTACAATTCCTCTCAACTCAGCATTTATTTTGAAAACAGCATTTATCTTCTCAGCATCACACAGTCATGTTTCTGGCTCTCAATTTGACTATGTCTTCGTCTTTCAAGCCTCCATCGCGTCACCATAATAACCTGCCAAACAAGTCTGCCTGCTCTTGTTCCCGACCTCTTACTCACGGCCCTCAAGCGAATTCTGCTCGCTCAAAGATCCACATGGAGTCCCGTCTGATCGACGCAGTCTCGTATCGTATGCCATGATCGCGATCACTGATCTCAAAATCCTCCAGGTTGAACTGCTGATATGTCCTGCTCTTATCATTGACGAAGAAAGCCCAAAGGCTGAGTCTACTGCACATTGGACATCGCCAAGGGTAGTGCTTTCGCGCCAGGGTTGCGCATACATGGCATTGCCAATGTCCGCATCGGTACAGGGCGACGTAGTTCTCGCAAGACCCGCAGGAGCAGCAGCACTCTAGCCCACGAAAGTCCATATCACCGTTGTCATCGCGCTCGAGCTCCGCTAGCTCTGCACCGGTCTCGTGATCCTCACCGGCTGCTTCGGTCTCAGGAAATGTTTGAACGAACTCCCTCAAGCTTCTAGGGAACCAATATTGAACCAGAGGCGCAGCGTGTGGCAGTTCTGGCTGATGTCGGATCGCGATTCTATTCTCCGTGTTTCCACCGTCGCCCTGCTCGAATTGGCACCGGCAGGGATAGTGCAGTGTCTCCAAAGTCCCGAGACCTTGCTGTACCTGTGCGTTCAAGTATGTGACAGCAGCAAATTGTCTTGTGTTCAGTTCTTGAAATCCTGGCGACGTCTCTTGATCATCGAAACTTCTTGCGGCGATGCGGCCACGGGACCAATGGCCTGGTAGATTGCCGTAGACTTACACCATACGCGCGAGTCCTTGGCTGAACCCCGTGATAGAAGACCTCTCTGTTTCGGCGTCCAGAATGTTCAACAACGCGCTCTTGAGGCGAGGAATCGCTGTCATAGAGATGCTCGCCATCTTCACTTCCTTCGTCACTCTGAGGGTGAAGCTGCAACTGGGATAAGAAGTCATGGTCTTCGATGCGCTGTAGTGCCGCCCAAGCATTATACACTGCCAGCGCAGCTCTATCGAATGGACGATGGACATCTAGAGCCCCTGCGAAAGCATCTGCGCGCTCCAAGAGGAAGTTGTACGTCTCTCTGCAATCTTGGCAGTCGTTGCAATGGCAATCTGCTATGTCGCTCCGTGGTAGCGCACTTGGTGGGTACAGGCCTGTTGGGTCCGGCCTGAATGGCACTCGATGGGCAGAGTGCCAGTCCATGGTGCCGATGTCGATGTAGTACGCGTTGCAACAGACGCTGAGATGAAATCAAGTCAAGTGCGCCGGGCTCGGAGCTTACCGGTCGCCGACTTTCACATGAGAGAAACTGAGATCGACTCACATCATTTCACGTTTTGCATTTCTTGCGCTACAGGACGCAGCTTGACTTCACAAGCTACCTTTGAAGCGCGCTCTAGGGGTCAGCATGTCTCATCACTTTTAATGTCAGCTCAGCCTTGCACCCTGAAGGTACGACCGCTGGCTGTCTTTCTCTCCTTCTCGTCTGTTTCAGGCCTAGCTCTGCGTAACACTATTGCAGCGTCAGCAAAATGATCAGATAATGTGTGTGCTTGAGCTTACCTTGGAGGAAGTCGGCTGTCCGTCTTCGCATACGGCTGTGAATGTATGCTTTGCTGGCCTTGATGTGGTAGTGGAAGTAATCACGGAATGTCTGGATGTGGGAGATGACTTCGAAACGCTTCTGTGGTGTCAAGTGTCGCGGAAAGAGGACTACGGCAATGTCAGCATAACGTTAGAGAACCGTTTCCAGCAAGATTTACGCACCAAACGTGATGTAGCCGATCTTGTCCTTTCCACTCTGCAGGCCTGGAATGCCTTGCAGTTCCAAAGGCGGATCGTTTCGGAACATGACTTGCGGCGCATTCTGGATAGCTCTCCTCCTGGCATCAACAAACTCCTGCAAGAACACTTTGCCGTATATCCGATCTGTCTCATCCGAGAAGATTGTGCTGAAAATGACAGTCACGCGATCATGCGAGGCTTTGATGTATATCGCTTCTGAATCCCGATAGTGGATGGCCCGCACCTCACCACCTTCCTTGACGCCCTGGGGAGCTGTCTCGCTGGTGTAATGGCTTGCCTGCTCTGCTAACGACGTGTACTCGTCAAACGCCTGTTCGAAAGGTGCGGCCATAGCATTACGCTTCAGCAAGCTTATCCGCTTAATCAGATTGTCCTTCTCTTCTTGCGATGCTGGGAGGTTCTCGAGATCGACCTGCACGCTGAAGTCGTACCCTGACTCAGGCTGTACAATGTACGGGCCATATTCCCGCTCCAACACTGCCTGAGCGCCATACTGCACCAACTCTTGCCAGCACTTTACGGCGATGGAGATGAGGATTTGAGTCTTCGAGCTTGGAGTGGAAATGTGGAATGTAACATTGTCGAAGTCTGAAACGACTTGGTCTATCGAGGAGGGCGTGGAGCTGGATTGGTATTAGTGAACAGCTATGCGACAGCATTGGAGCAATCGTACTCTGGCGAGAAGCGGTCTTTCAGCAGCGACTCGATAAGCACATTTTGATAGTCGAGAAGAAGCATGGCGTCGATACAGTAGCGGTGCGCTACAATCAAATGTCCTGGTGTGGATGGATCGAACTACAACTATAGTTGTCTCTGGTATATGCCTGCCTGATGTCGTCGTTGCTGCCAAGAGCAAGGTGGGCTGGCAGTTGCGGCTCTGCGGAAGCAAGCGGGGCCGAATGTCTTCATCCCTCTAACCATTGATTTCCTTTCCTCCTTTCTCACGACCACCTAGTGAACGACATGATCAACAGACAATCATGCTCGACGACAAGTCAAGCCGTGGCTCATTTAAGGTGGAAGACGGTATCACAAATTGTGTCGCAATGCACATGATATTCATGGAAGTGGATTGCGAAGGCCAGCGCAGAGCAGACTCATGATTTGGCTGTATCAAAAGTAAGGTACTGGGCAAAAATCTGAAGAACTGCTGCAAAGACGCTGTTATAGTTCGTCGATTTGTCTGTCGTTTACGAGGTCAAGGTCAGATCCACAGTCCCAAACAACACTCTATCCTCCAAGCTCAACTTATCAACATCTATCTTTTCAGTATTTGGGCCATCACTTCCGAGGAACGGTCTCCGGGCAGGCAAGCAATGCTTCGAAGTATCAGGCAGTTCTCCAGTCTGGAAGTAATGCCGCACCGCCTTGGCGTAGCAAAGACTTGGCTCAGCCGCCGCCGTATGACCTTCACCATCGGTGATAAGCAGGCCAGATCCCTTGAAGCGACTGTGCATCAATTTGGCAGACGGTAGACCTGTCACACCATCAACTATGTTGCTGCTGAAAAGTACTGGATTGGCGGTGACGTTCGAACCAATTTCGTGCTTGTCACCAAAGCGCCAGCCGAAAATGATGGGCCAGTTGTACAGATTCAGGAAAGTCGTAGCCCATTGATCGCCAGTCCACGGCACAAATTCGTGCAGCTCTTGCCACTGCTTTGTCAGGAAACCATGTTTAGAGTGACGCAATGTCTGATCTCCGGCTTGAATCATGCTGCCCTGGTCTAAATTCGACGTGGTCAGTGGGTTGCGCAAAGCATAGCCAAGATATACTCACAAGAATTTGCAGCAGAGGTGAACGACGTTGAAGGGTCGTTCGGATCAGATGAGCTTGACAAAGGTTCGCTCGAAACCTGATTCTGTGGGCATTCTTCGTCAGTCACCTTGGTCATCGATTTGCTACTGTGGTCGCATTGGAAGCACATACCTGTTTCGAAATAGCTGCAAGAGTGCCATTACCTTGCGCAAGGCCAGCAAATGCCGCAGCTGCTTCTGGCCAAGAGTTCAAAGAGCCGTAACTTAGCGCCAGAAGCGTACCCTTCACCCAGTTCATGTCGATGATATCCGGGTCGTTCGCATCGGAACCTGGAACAGGGACAGGGCCTTGCTCTTCGATATTGCGGATAATACTCTGCAAGCGCGCCTCGGTGTCACGAGAAGAGTTACCAGCCCACAGCGGACATTTGTCCTTTCCTGCTTGTGCGCAGTATTCGAAGAAAAGCTGGATAGGCTTGTCACCGTCCAGGACATCGGTGGTGAGATTGCCCTGATAGTATGATGCGGAATCTGGATCTCATCAGAAGACGACTCGAATGAACAAAATGCATCGACACTCACCCGAAACACCATCAAGAAATACGCGCTTGACCCTGTGAGGCTGCATCGCAGCGATCGTGGCACCGAGGACAGTTCCGTAGGAGACGCCATGCACCAGGAGAGATTCCTCGCCCTTCTGCCACTTGAGGCGCTCTTTCGTGCCAGCGTCCTTAGCCTGCTTCTCCCTCCACTCTCCATGTCGTTCAACAAACTCAACCATATCTCTCGCAACTATAGCTGTGGACGAGAAGTTGGCAATCTTAGATTTATTAGGATTCGTCCTAGGATCCCAGATACAACCAGCGCCCATCGCCGCATTCGACTGCCACAGCGTATCAAAATTCTTACCAGGCCACTGCAACATCAGGTTTCCATACAAAGTATCAGAGACCTGTAATTGAGCTGGACTCTTGAAACACACATGATATGGCGTGCTATTGTTTATGCCCCGAGGATCAAAGCCAATGATGTCGAAGTACTTTGCGCTTTTGTTCGATGACACATACGTTGAGCTGTTATAAGAGTATGCAGCATCGATCTGAGTCTGGAGTAGTTGTCCGTTAAGCAAAGCATGTGCCGCTCCTGAACCTCCAGGTCCACCAGGATTTATGAGAACTGGACCACCATATCGCTCGTCCGTAACTGGAACCTGGGCTGGAAGCTTGACGATAGCCATGATGAACTTCTCTTTGTACGTTGGATCTTCTGGTCCAGTGGCATTCCAATTAAGTGGGAGTTCCAGCCTGGCGCACTGGAAGTTTCCACCGCAGTCGTGGTATTGTAGTTCAGGTGCAGGTTTGATCTGTTGCAGTGTCAGAAATTGCTGGGCCGTGGGTCATCTGCACTTACATCAATCCAGGAGAAGTTCGCGGACATCGACGTAAAATTGACACGATCATGTCCAGAAGCTGCTGCTTCCACTGGCGAAGCCCAGGCGAGTCTCTGCAACAAGCTCAATGCCACTACCATGGCAATGATAGAAATAGGCGACATCTTTGCTGGGCCGATAATTGTTGATCCGTCTGCAGCCGCATCTTATAGATCGCTAGCGAATGCGAGTCACAACACAAGTGCCAAGTGTGGAATTCCGCCCAGACCATACCAAGAACTCCAACTTTCTGCGATAGGTTGCTGAACGATAGCATGGGCACTGAAGGAGAACAGCAATATCGGCAGCTCGATTTTAAGGTTATGTAACGGCGAATGCAGCAAAAGCTGAAGGACTAGCGTAGGGCGCTGCGAGCTTCACGACTATACGACTTGCTTGGCAACATGGCCTTTCATTGTGGCAGTGCAGTAAAAAGCTCAGTAGCAGGCGGGAGTAATTATCAGGAGGTGACTAAGTAGTGCCTCAACTCCAAGACCACACGTACAGAAAAACCAGCTTTAGGATTGCGTCAAGAAAATGGTAGCTGCTTCCTTCTTGACACACGCCGCAGTAGCGGGCACTCGACCTCTGCTGGGAAGACAACCTGGATCATTATAAGAGCATTGCCAGCTGCACGCGAAGAAGTTGACCGACTACCCGTCGACATTGTCGAAAAAGGCTTGGTCCAGCTTACTATGCGGAAGAGAGATGCCTCCAAGCACACTCCTGACTTGAGTGTCTTCCATGTTGTCAACAAAGACTCGTTATCCTGGGACGAAGAGCTTTTCCCAAATCTCAAGAAGAAAGGGCTTGAGTTGGAGGCTGTTGAGCCTAAAGAATGGCTGAGAATGTTGCAAGCCTCGGAGCAAAATGTCGCGAAGAGTCCCCTGATCAAGCTGTTGGATGTCTTTAGCAAGAGGCACTCAGACAAGCAGAATCTCGCAACCAGGCAGCCGCAGTTTGATGTAAGTAGGGCCCAGCTGCATACATCTGTGCTGCGTGAAGAACACCGCAGTAATGAAGACCTTGTTGGTAAAGGGTTGCTGTACTGGAGGAATGGAGCTTGGAGTATACAGAAATGATGTAAGACCGCAAAGTATTGGTGGTAGTGTTGCAAGGTAACAATTTGATCTGATATCCCATTGTATTTTTAACTGTAGCCCGTCACCGCCCGTGTAGAAAGGCTCGCCCTCCCAGGAATCACCCTGGCGCGGAGAAACGTTGTTCCTGCTGTACCTGCATCGGCCCTGGCCAGTAATTTGGGAAGTGACGTCTTTCGCGTTTCAACCAAGTACTCGTTACCGCTAGGTAGGTGTTAGTAAATTAAGCTGCTGAAGCGAAACCTTAACCCTGTTAGCTGCAATTTTAGCTAGTATTTTTTATACTTCTATATATAGAAAGTATAAAAAGTACTCGATAGACTTACTAGTAACTAATTTAGCTACTAAAAACTATTATAGACCTTCCGACTAGCTCGTATTATTACTATCCTATCTAAAAAGATAGTATACTAGGCCTAGATAATAATTACTAAGCTTTAGCTAAACTAATATAGTCTAAGGCTAGAATCCTATAATCTCTACTAAGCTTTAAAGATCTCGCTTTCTAAGAATTTAGAAATACGAAAATTTCGTATTCTAAGAATCTCGTAACTTAAGATTATATAGCTATTAAATTTTTTATATTATAAAATACTAGATTAGTAAGATTTTAAATAGTAAAATTTAAACGGATTTATTTAGTAATAAGTTAAAATTTTCTTTATAGGACTTTTCTCGGCTTAAGTTTTTCTTAGTCTAGATAATACTATACTATAATAATATATATACTAGTCGATTTATAGGCTTTAGAATATAAAATCTAGGAATTCTAAGCCTTTTAGATTATATAGTTTATACGATTTTTAGTATATAAATTTTAATAACTTTTATTAAAGAATATTAAACTAAGGAAAGCTAATAGATATAAATAGATTATAAACTATAATAGAAGCTATAAGGAATAGTAGGGGCTAAAGTAGGAATAGTAAGTATATTATTTTTCTATAGATTAGAGCTAAATCTAAAAGATATTAGCTTAGATAAGTTATATAATTATTATTATATAATTTAGCCTATCTTAGTATCTCCTACTAGGTTACTAACTAGACTATATATTCTAATACTCCTACTTAGAATAGTTAGTCCTTAAATCTAATTAAAGATATAAGATTAATTAAGAATTTTAACTAGCTAATTAGATATAATAGCTTCTAGATTAGTATAGTATATCTAACCTACTAGATTTAATTCCTAGATCTAGTATAGAATATAAAGAAATATTCTTAGAGAGTATTCTTTTAGTTCCTTTTACCTTTTATTCTTTAATTACTATATCTCTTTTAATTATTTATTTTAAAGAGATTAAACTAATATAAACTAATAAGAATCTTGGATAGCTAATTAGATATAGTAGTCTCTAGATTAGTATAGTATATCTAAGCTACTAAGTTTAATTCTTAGATCTAGTATTAGAGGATATAAAGGAATATTCTATTCTCTATATATTCTCCTTTTACTATATAAGCTATAGTTATCTAATAAATTCCTAGAACTTTAGCTCTATCTTTAGCTTAGTTAGGCTATTAGCTACTATCTCTTTTATTAAAGTATATTCTACTATACTTTTTCTTTACTACTAAAGGTTTCTAACCTTATTAAAGCTAATATTAATATATTTTAATCTTTTATAAATATAAGTATCTTTAACTAGAATTAAAGATATCTAGTTATTTTCTATAATCTAAATAGGTCTAATTTTATTTACTATATTAGAATTTCCTTTAATTAGTAGCTAGAATAAATATTCTTCTACTAATTATATATAGTCTATCTCTCTTAGGAATACTATAAGGAATTAAGATTACTTTATATATATATTTATTACTATATACTTAGCTTCTATAGTTAATATAGTAACTAACTTTTGCTTTTTACTTATCTAAGAAACTAGTAATCTATAGAGAAAGAAGATACTTCTAAGAATTAAGATTCTATTAGCTTTATCTATTATATAATTAAAGTCTAAATATTCTATTAGCTTTCCTTCTTTTCTTCTAAATATTAAGCTTAAACTTAGGAATAATCTTAGATATCTAGCTAGTTTTCTAAGTACTTTTAAGTATCTTTTAGATAGATCTAATATATATAATCTAAGTCTCTTAAGAATAAAAGTAATATTAGATCTTATTATAGTTATTAGCTATATCTATATACTATTCTAACTTTAGTATTTAGTCTTATTATATCTTTCTTTATCTAAGTTAGATTTTCTTAGACTTTTATAACTATTAAGTAGTAATAAAGTTAGATAGGCTATTTCTTTAGTTATTCTAAACTTTATAAGGTTTTCCTAGATATAGTATTCTTAGTCTAGCTTTAGAGTACTATTCTTTCTATCTCTAATAAGCTTTATTCTAAGAATTTTAGTTAGTTTACCTAGGTCTTTAATTTTAAATACCTTACCTAGTTCCTTCTTAAACTAAAGAATATCTTCTAGTTTTAATACTATAATAGAAATATTATCTATATAAGTTAAAACTATTAGGTTTATTTCTTTATAGATAAGTAAATATAGGTCTACTTCTAACTAGTAGAATCCTATTCTCTCTAGCTTTAAGATATATAGCTTATTCTAGTCTCTTACTACTTATCTTAGACTATATAAGCTTTTTAGGATTTTTAGAGCTATATCTTTTAGAATTTCTACTTCTAGTAGAAGAATTATAAAGATATCTTCTTATAAGATACTTTTAATAAATATATTATTTATATCTATCTAGTATAATTCTAGATTCTTTTTATATATAGTAGCTATAAATATTCTAAGTATATTATATCTAACTATTAGTATAAATATCTTTTAGAAATCTATTCTAAACTTCTAGGAAAACTTTCTTATAATTAGTCTTATCTTAAACTTATTAATTACTCTACTAATTAGTTTCTTTATATTAAATATCTATTTTAAAGTAATTAGATTTACTCCCTTTAATAGAACTATCTAATCCTAGATATAGTTATTCTTAAGTATAATTAGTTCTTTCTAGATTACCTCTTCTTATATATAATCCTATTTTAGATTTTATATTACCTCTTAGTAGTATAAGAGTTAGTTATAATACGTAGGCTAAACTATCTTAAGTATAAGATACTTAAATCGATAAGGAAGGGAAAGAAGAGAATACGAAGGAGCTATAAAAGCTAGAATAGCCTAGAGTAGGCTAAGCTAGGCCCTCCTAAAGCTTAGTATAGCTAATATATAGTATACTATATATAGGTCCTTATAACTACCCCCCTTTTAGGGATCGTTATCTTTAAAATCCTAAGTTTCTATATATCCTTACTTCCTAGGTTTTTTATATATAATCTAGACTACTATATTTTTTAGTATAGTATAGATTTAAGTACTAATCGCGGAAGTAAGAGATACGATTAGTTCTTCCGCTAATCTAAATTCCTTTCTATAATTTTAATAAATAAGATAAGCTAGAAATACTATTTTTAGTAGTATAGATAGAGATACCTATACTAGCCTATTCTAGACTAGTATATACTAACTTAGCGTAGTAAGTCCTCTCCGCCGCTATCGTACGCTTCTCTTAGCCTATCTAGATCTATTTTAGTCTATTCCGCGCTAATCTATACTATAGCGGCTAAGTAGTATAAGGAATAGACTAATACTAGCGCCTATAATAGTAATCTATATATTAACTACGTCGCTCTAGCTAATATTACTATAGTTAAGTAGCTCTAGGTATAGCTCCGCTCTAAAATATCCTATTTTAGCCTATTCTAATCTATTTAGAACTTCTATAAGATAGCGAACTTCTAGAATAATAAGTATAAGGACGTCGATAGCTCTAGGTTCTATATAAAGTACTATATCTACTACCTCTATACTAATAGCGAGTACTATAAGGTAGATATACCTATCTTAGTCTATTAAGGCCTATTCTAACCTATTTTAGTTCCCTAAGTCCTATTAAGGCTATATCGATACCTTTAATACTACTCGCTATACCGCTATTATCCTAAATACCGACGAAGGTACTTTTAAGGCTATATAAGAGACTACTACGGAGCTCTACGATATAATTAGATAGTATATATATCTAGCTTAGCCTATTCTAGCCCCTACTAATATATTTCTAGTAATAAGCCCTCCTTCGCTAGTAAGGATAGTCTATACTTATATATAGGCGCTTCTACGCCTTCTAAGACTAGCCTACTTATAGCTAAGTATATCCGTAACGACCGTAGCTTTAAGGTATATAAGCCTATTTTAGCCTAGTTTAGTCTAGCTAATCTTATTATAGCGTAAGGTAGACGATAATAAGGAGAGTACTCCCTAGACTCTAGCTAGTTCGAGTAGAAAGAAGCGCCTAATATCTACTTCTAGTATAGTAGATAGCGCTATAAGTACTACTATCCTCTATAAAGTAAGCTTAGTCTATCTTACTCTAGTTTAGCCTATTCTAACCTATTCTAGCGTATTAAGATTCTTAGTACCGCCCTCTATACTATTAAGACTACCGTCGTAGCTTAGACTAGAGCTACTATCCTTTCTCGCGCCCTCTTTAGTCTATTAGATAATATTATAGTCTCTTTTAATAAGATTAACGCCGAAGAGGACTAGTTTAGTTTATTTATATATTATATAGGCTCTATAGGGCTATTCTAGCCTATTTTAGCTCTCTTCTTAATCTCTTTAATATAGTATTTAGGAAAATATCCTAGTTAATAGTATATAAATATATCTAATAAGACTTCTAATCCCTTTTCTAAGTTAAAGGATATCTCTATCTACCTACGCTAGCCTATTTAGGCCTATCTTAGCCTATTAATACCCTCGGCGTCTCTTTATACTTTATCTAATCGATCTTTTATAGATATATATTACTAACCTACTAATATCCTTAGTATATTCCTAAGTATCTTCTTTAGAATTATATCCCTACTAGAATACTCTATAAATCTACCTTCTATCTTTATCGTAGTTCTACTCCTTTATCTTCTTAACTATATAGATATTTAGGTTACCTAGGATAGGCTCTTCTAGGTTATTCTAGACCCTTACGGCTTTATCTACCTCCTTATATAGCTTAAGTAGTAAGATATAGAATATTAGGTAGATTAATATCGTTTTTAGTAGCTCTAAGATATATACTATATTACTAATAATCTTCGAGATCTAGTATAGACTAATATACTTATAGTCTAACTTCTTCGAGGCTCTATTAGTAGCTAGGTTTTAAATAGATAGATATACTATATCCTTTACTATATACTTCTTTAGTATATAGTAGTAGTTATAGTACTTCGCTTAGTCTTCCTTAGCTTTTAGTAGTCTCTACTTAAAGGAAAGCTACGTTTCGACTACTCGTTTAGTAAGCTACTCTATATTAGCCGAGTTACTATTCTTCTAGACTATTTCGGGCTATCTCGCGCTTAGTAGATCTTATACCTAATATACTTAGAATAGAGTAGCCCTAGTAGAGGAGTAACTTAAGTCGTTATATATAAACTCTACTATACTAAGTAGCTTTACCTAGTTATCCTATTCGTAGTAATAGTATATCTATAGATATTACTCTATTATCTAGTTCTAACGCTTAGTCTAGCTATTAGTCTAAGGATAGTAGACTATACTAAGGGCTCTACGTACTCTAAGATAGTAATAAAAGGAGCTCTAGTACTTAGATATTAGAATTAGCCCTCTATTAGAGGTAATTAACTTTAGTATTCTATATAGATACGTAACTTCCTTTAGGAATATATCTATAAAGCCTTTAGCTAAGATATTCTTCCTTACTAGGATATAATAGGCTATTTTAGAGAACCTATCTACTATTATAAGGATTAAGTCGTATATCTAGTCTAGATATACGCTTAGTAGGAGATCTATAATAAAGTCTAGCGTTAGATCCTTCTAGGATACCTCTAGCGGAGCTTCTATATAGAGTTTACTATACGGCTTATAGTTAGGCTTCGCTCTACCGTAAGCTTTATAGCTCTTAGTATAGTTCTTAATATATTATCGGATATCTAGCTAGTCGTATACTCTCTATACTAGCTCTATAGTTCTTTTAAACCTAAAGTAGTCTATAAGAGGGTTATTATAGTAGATTCGGAGTACTTTAAGTCTATATAGACCTACTAGTATATAGATACGCTTATTAAGCTATAGTATACTACTCCTATCCTTCTATCTCGTTAGCTAAAGATCTTTCTACTAATCCTCGATCGTTTTATAGATCTATTAGGCTATTAGATCTTTCTACTAGGCTACTTAAATTCTCTAGAGGATATTAGTCTTATCTTCTATCTCTATCTATACTACTAAGACGTACTTAAAGGATCCCTCTAACTTCGCTACTATCTTTATAATATTAGTAGTAATATCCCTACCTATTATTAGGCCTTCTAGCTCTAACTAGATCTATAAGGCTTTTAGAACCGGTTTAGAGTCTTCTTAGACTATCTAGTAGCTAGAATAGTCGATATTTATATAGTTCGGCCTTCTACTTACTATATCTACTATACTATTAAGCTTACTTAGGGTATACGTAATTATAAAGTTAAATATAGAGAGCTATTCTATCTATCTTACTTAGCGCCTTAATAGGGACTTAGTAGTTATAAACTATTATAGGTTATTATAGTCTAATATTAGCTCTATCTAATATCTCGCGTTTTCGAGATAGTATCGATAGTATTTAAATATCTTAATTATAGCTAGTAGCTTAATATCGTATATATCGTAGTTCCGCTTCGCTATATTTATCTTTCTTAAGAAGTATATAACTAGAAACTACTATATCTTAGCCTTAAACTCGTACTATTAGTATAGGATATTTAATACTATATATCCCGATATATTAGTTTCGACTTATATAGGCCTTTCTAGATCGAAGTACTTTAATATAGGTACTAAGTAGAACGCCTTCTTTAGATCTTAGAACGACTTAAGCGTATTAGGCGGAATATAGATTTCTCGAGATTCCTCTTTCTACTATTTATAACTACTATAAACTATATTAGGCCTCCTCTCTATTAAACGGTTTAGTAGCGCCGCGATACGAGAGAATCCCTTAATAAAGCGATAGTAATAGTTTATAAAGCTAATAAATACGCGGATATCGTATACTAATTTAGGTACTAGCTAATCTTATATAGTATTAACCTATTCTAGCTCTATCTCTATCTCTTATAGACTAACCTTATATCTAAGAAAGGATACCGAATCCGTATAGAACTCGTATTTAGACGGTTTATAGTAGAGCTTATACCGTTCTAGACGCTTAAGGACTACTAAGATATATTACTCGTATTCCTCTTCGTTTTTAGAGAAGATTAGTATATTATCGAGATATACGACGTAGAATACGTTAATTAGGTCCGATAAGATACTATTAATATATACTTAGAAGGTTTCTAGGGTATTCGTAAGCCTAAATAGGACTACTATATATTTAAAGAGGCTATAATAGGTCCTAAAGGCCGTTTTCTACTTATTACTATCCTTAATATAGAGCCTATAGTAGGTATTATATATATCGAGCTTAGTATATATATTCGAGTCCGCTAACCTATCTAAGGACTCCTAGATAAGTAGGAGAGAATAGCGATTCTTAATAGTAATAGCGTTTAAGGCCTAATAGTTAATATATAAATATAGACTACTATCTTTCTTCTTCGCGAAGAGGATATCTATACTAGCTAGTAATCTCGAAGATCTAATCTAGCCCTTCTCGAAGTACTCTTCTAGGTACTTTTATAGAACCTCTAGCTCTACTTCCGAAAGGTTATATAATAGGCTCTATAGAGGTAACTTACTATCTATAAAGTTGATACTTAATTTATATAGCCTATAATCTAGTAATAGTAATATATCCTTATTAGAGAAGATCTTCGAGTACTTCTTATACCGCTCTAGGATAACCTTTATTAATAAGGGGTTATTTAGTACTAGCGATCCTATATATAGTATAGTCGAGGGATCTAATATATCTTATAGTATAGTTACTACGATAACGAGGGCTAACTTATACTATTTTTAGCTATATCGTTTTCTCTATACTACTATATAGTAGTAGAAATTAATAGTAGGGTTCTATTAAAATAACTAGAATATATCTAGAACTACGTCGAAACCGTAAATCCTATTTATAGTAAAATCGTCTATATATCCTCTCGCTATACTATTTATATCTAGCGCTAGAAACTTTACGTAATAGTAGCCGTTAATAGATAGGCTCTAACTATTAAGAGTCCTATATCGAGTACTAGACTTATATTCTAGATATAAACCGAGCTCTTTAGCTAGTATATTATTAATAAAGTTATCTTAGGCGCTATAATCGAGTAAGCCCTTTACCTTCCTAGATCTATCTAGCCTAGTAAACTCTAGATTAAGCCTAATTAGCTCCTTATAAGGCTTTAATACCTTAGAGTCTAGCTCTACGGATTATTTTTATTCCTTTATATATAAAACTTCCCTAGCTATAAAGAGGCGTTCTACGATATAGGGCTATCGTTTTCCGATTTCTTCTACTTTAGAGCTAGGTATTCTAGTCGCTTATAACCTATCTCTTAGTAATAGTAGTAATAAATCTAGTTATCGTTAGCCTTCTAGGATAGTCCGTAGTCCGAATTAGATCTCGATAGACTATTAGACTACTATTAGGATCCGGATACTCGTTTACGGTCTAGCGTATCCTTATCTATATTACTATAGATTATATTAGAGCGTAGACGACCCTTTCTCTTCGCTCTACTATCTTCTACTAGTTTTATATATCTCTATTATTTATATACTCTATCTTCTACCTCTATTAGAATAGCTAGTAGTAGCTTAATAAGACTTAGTCTCTTCTAGAGATCGTTATATAGCGCTATTATAAAAGTATATATCTATTAGGACTATCTATTCTTACCGATCTCGTTCTACTAGATCTTTATATATTCTATAAGCTCTAATAGATCTCGGAGGCCTTATTTAGCGTAACGAAGTTAAGTATAGGCCTATTAGGCCCTCTCCTCTATAGATCCTATCGAGTCTAGTATATATACTTTTATTTCTTCCTATATAGATTAGATTATCCTAAGCGACTTAGTATAGCGCTTTTATTTTAACTAGTATTCGTAATCGATCTATTCCTTACCGAAGTCTATCTTAGTAAGCTTAGTAATATAGATAGTTAGGTTTTTATAGAAGATTCTCTCTACCGAGTCGGTCTATTACTACTATTCTACTCGGCTCTTACCTATAAAGACCGTTAGATTATAAGTCTTAGGGATTATAGTCGAGGTTAGTATAGTATAGCCTAAGGTAGACCGACTAATAATAGCTAGCGGTCTTCTAGCCGCTAGTTCCGCTATTATCGTATTCGCTATAGTAGTCCTAGCCTTAATTTTAGCTAGTTTAGCTTATTATTCTATTTTCTTAGCCTCTTTCTTAGCTATAAGGATCTATTACTCTAGATTATCGTTATCTAAGCTAGATTAGTTATCGACCGGCCCTTTCTAGTTCTCTATAGATCCGTCTTTATTAGATAGGGCTAGTCCTTTATTTTCGTCGCCTTCTATAGGTATATTACCTCTCTTTTTAGAGATAGTATCTAGTATTACTAAGTCTTCTAGCTCGCCTCTAGATTAGGTAGTTTATTTACTAGCCTTCCTTAAGATAGGAGCTATTACTAAATAGTCCGTTATACGTTAGAAGATTAATTCGTATATAAGAGTAGATTATAATATATAGGCTAAACTATTTTAAGTATAAGATACTCGAATCGATAAGGAAGGGAAAGAAGAGAATATAAAGGAGCTATAAAAGCTAGAATAGCCTAGAGTAGGCTAAGCTAGGCCCTCCTAAGGCTTAGTATAGCTAATATATAGTATACTATATATAGGTCCTTATAGGTTTTATATTTCTAAAGAGTAATTCTTAGTTAGTTATATAGATAGAAGTATAAGAATTAAGTAGCTATTTAGATAGCTTATACTTATCTTTTACTTTAATAGTTAAATAAGCTATCTTATCTATATCTTCTTTTTTAGAGAAAGAAGATAGTTTAGAGAATACCTTTATATCTTATACTATATAGGCTTTCTTAGAAGATAGTTTCCTAGTTCTCTTTTCTAGAGATTATATTCTTAGGCTTAGTTTCTTTACTATTTCTTTAAGTTACTTCTTATCTAGTAAAGATTCCTTTCTAGCTCTAAATAGGAATTATATCTTTACTATATTATAGCTCTATTTTAGCTTAATAGCTACTTTTACTTTATCTAAGTTAAGGTATTCTCTAATCTAGTACTTTCCTTTATATAGGAAATATAATAAATCTCTATTTAGCTAATTTCTTTTCTTAGTAAATATAGCTATTTCTTAGCTTATTATCTATTTCTATTTTTCTTTTAAGATACTAAGAATATCTTATAGGCTTAGATCCTATCTTAGATCTATTCTATTCCTAATAGTACTAAATAATTCTAGAAGGACTACTAGAAGCTATTAAATCCTTTTCTCTTTAGTCTTAATTTCCTTAAACTATAGAGAGATTAATACTATTTTTCTAGCTATACTATTTAGACTTTACTATACTTTATTAACTATTTAGCCTTCTTCTATACTAAAATTAGTATATTATTAGAATAAGCTTCTTCCTATTATTTAAAGCTTCTTTTTATATTTTCCTTTTATTTATATCTATAGATATCCTATATATTTAAGCTCTTAATATTTATCCTAGTTATCTTTTAAAATATAGATAAATATTTTATATAATACTATTATATTATAAACCTTATAACTTACTCTTCTAATTAACTAGTCTAGTAATTCTAATAATATTATTAAAATATACTTAGATAGTATAGATACTAGAATACTAAGGACTACTTTATCTAGTATCTATTTAATCTTTAGCTTTATTAGATATATTCTAATTATCTTAAACTATAATTTATAATTCTCTCTTATTAAGATTAGTATAGCCCTTCTTTTACTAATTCCTCCTTTTTAATCTATAATTTCTTCTATAAATTAAATTTAAATAAACTCTAGAAATAAGCTCTTTCTTTAGTCTAAAAATAATAGTTTCTAGATAGCTATTTTTCTTAATTATAGATTCCTAGTTCTACTAGGCCTATTAGTTTTAAAGGTTACTAAAAACTTAGTATAGATTCCTACTCTATAGGGCTAATAACTTCTATAAGTCCTTTCTAACTATTATAATCTATAGATTAGAGTATTAGTAGTACTAGATACTAAATCTAAGGCTTATCTAAAGGTACTTAAAACTTAGGCTTATCTATTCCCTTTATATTTTCTAAGTATACCTTACTAGGTTCTTTTATAGCTTATATATATAGGGCTTCTTTATATAATATATATAGGTCTATTTTAAGTCTCTCTTTTCTATTTTACCTCTTTCTTCTAAAACTAGACTTATAGATTTAGAAGTAACCTATACTACTTTAGTCTTTCTACTTTATAGTTATAAATCCGGGCTTATAATCTATTAAGCTAAGAAGGGCCGATAGGTATAAATAGATTATAAACTATAATAGAAGCTATAAAGAATAGTAGAAACTAAAGTAGGAATAGTAAGTATATTATTCTTTTATAGGTTAGAGCTAAATCTAAAAGATATTAGCTTAGATAAGTTATATAATTATTATTATATAATTTAGCCTATCTTAGTATCTCCTACTAGATTACTAACTAGACTATATATTCTAATAGGGAAGCTTCTAAAATTTCCTTATAAAATATTTTAAAATAGAGGAAATCTATATACTTTACTATAATATATTATAAGAATCTAAAGTCTAGCGATTTTAAAACTTTCTAAAAGTATAGAGAAAAGAATTCTCTATATAGTAATATATATAATATTAAATCCTTTATTTAGTAAAGTATATAGATAAAAGAATTTTAAAGCTAAAAAGTTTTAATTAAGGATAATTATAAAGCTTTAAATTTCTAAGTATTATAAAACCTTAATAGTCGTAATCTACTAAATCTTTAACTAGTTACTATATACTTCTTTCTATACTAATTTTAATAATTTTTATATTACTAAAAACGTTAAATTTAGGGCTTTTACATAGCTTAAATAATACTTTATCCTATAAAAAAATCGCGCCGCTACCGCGGCGTTTAGAAAGTAGTAGCTATCGGGGTATAGGGTTAGGTCGGCTGAATTCTAGCCCGTGCCCCTCCCGAAAGCCGGTCAGCCGCTATATCAGCTACCGGCCCAAGTGCAACTTATCCGCGAGGTACAAACAACCAGACAACAAGTCTCTTTCGCAATTAATTCACATCCTCCTCCCGCAAAAGTATCACAATGGACAAGCTGAAGAAGTTGTTTGGCGGCCACAAGGACGAGTCGAGCAGTTCGACCCCTGCCTCTTCTTCCGCACAATCCGCACCCATCTCGGCCGGCGACCATGTCGAAGGCGCTAACAGCGTCGTCCTTCACACCACGCTAGGCGACATCACCATCAAGCTGTTCTCTGATCAGACACCACGAGTAGGACCTCTCACTCCGTTCTTGGCTTGTGCACGTTCAAGCTGACATTTCTTACAGACCTGCAAGAACTTCGCCACTTTGGCTAAGACTGGCAAATATGACAATGTCATCTTTCATCGCATCATAAGTGGCTTCATGATCCAGGGTGGTGATCCAACTGGTACTGGCCGTGGAGGCAAATCGATCTATGGCGAGAAGTTCGAGGACGAGTTCGTGCCTTCCCTCAAGCACACTAAGAAGGGTACTCTTTCCATGGCCAATGCAGGACCCAACACGAACGGCAGCCAATTCTTCATTACTTTGGGCCCGACTCCACATTTGAATGGTGAGTGGTGAAGTGTGGTGGATCCATTGTTTGTGCCGAGACTATGCTGATGTATTTTGCAGGCAAGCACACTGTTTTCGGCGAGGTCGTCCAGGGTATGGATGTCGTTGACAAGCTTGGTGCTGTCGCGACTGATTCTGGTGATCGACCAAAGAGCGAGGTCAAGATCAACAGCTGCGATGTTGTCTAAGTGTTCTGTGCGTAGCAAACCTTTTACCGAGCTGATCATTGATTGAAGAGAAGTAAACTCTTGGAGTGTCTCATATCTCACGGAGTATGCAAAGCAAAGTCGCAGCAACGGAGCATCATATGTTAAGGGCGCAATGTTTGACGAGTCACCATATGAAGGTACCGTTAGGCGTTCCTTGTCCGTGCCCCCGCGTCAGATACGCGTTCAAAGAAAGCGTGGCGAAATTGACTTTGGCCATGGGCCAGCCTCCTTCAAGATGGTTTCGAAGAGCGTAACGTACACTGCAATACATCATTACTTACAAAGATAATACTGAGCAGCCTGAGCAGCGAGTCGACCAGCTTGACCAGCTATGTCGAATCAGCATGCTGAGCAGCAGAGTGATTATTTCGAGCACATGGGACCGGTCTACTTCCACGACATTGTGTTTGCCAACATCAACAATGAGCTCACACGCTACAATGCAATAATGAAGTTTGTGCCGAAGTCCTGGGAACAAGACGAAGAGACGCGAAAGTTACACGAGAATGTCCGCAAAACCCGCGACGAGATGCAGCATTGGTGGCTGGACGTGGTCAAACAGCTCAATGTCTTGGAAAATACGCTCGCAAGCCGCACGGGCCCTATGGAAATAAAGATCACAAAGGAGCCCTACTGGTATCGGGCAGAAGATGTTTTCAGTAAGTCCTTCATATTGCATTGCTAGTCATCTGTTGACCGAACCAAGCACTCACCATGGACCATCTTGCCGACCTGTTCACATCTGATGACATTTCCGACCCGGAAGACTTTGGTTCTTACCTTTTGCAAACCTTCTTGCAGTACGTCCGCGACGGCAACGATTACCTGACCGATAGGCATCCTGTCGCAAAGAAGTTCATGTTTCTGCGTGACGTGTTCGACGAAGCCCTTGAATTTCGACCCATGCGCGAATGTATCGGATTCTATGCGCCATTACTACGACATGTGCGGCTCGAACGCAGAAACCTGTCTAGTGAGCTGTCTCGAAGCATTGAAGACAATTGTATTGCTGAGATCAGCGAAGAGTTGGAAGCTGCTGAGCCCGACGACTATCTCAATTCTTCCAAAGCGCGCCGAGAAATCTGGAAAGCATATCGAAATCTCAACTGCAAAACCCGCGGCAAGCACCAATGCTTCCATCGGCGGACTATCGATTTGCTACACAAGCTCCAAGTCCAATCTCATCACGAGATTCGTAACAACGTGCTCTTGGCTGTCGACGGACATCTTCCAAACGAGCTTGCCGATGTCATCATTGAGCACACGCTCAGAGCCGAGGAAATACCTCTGCAGAGCGACATTCGCTTCGCAAAGGACGACACGGACGGACTCTGGCCGTTTCTCCGCGAGGAGTATTCTTGTCCTCGCATATAACGTTGGTACCCTCCCGGGATGCTTCAATCGCGGACTACTGCAGACACGAAGGCGCACGAGGACTCTGAGAGCTCGCATGCAGAAGCAGAAACAGAGGCAATATCGGAGGCAGATACGTCCTCTGCTGATGGTGATGATGCAGAGCCTCACGGCTAATCCTCTTGACCTGTATCTTTGTGCGTCTTCAGCAGAGCCTCCGGACATATGAGAGTTTCGACGTGGAAACGACCAGCAATGTCTGCAATTTCGACCGGGATGCAGTGTCTGTGCGCTTTATATTCCGCGTCAAGACGCGCCGATTTAAGGTTCGATCAGGAGAAGACATTCGATCGTGCCATCTCGACCTTTTTGCTTCATTATTAGCAGAGTCTCTACATGCGCATGCAAGTCTACGGATCATTATGAAACAGTGATTCGGGCTGATTCAAAACCGGACTCAACGTAGCCATCGACAATGGGCTCCAGCAAGCGGCGTGGTAAGCAGCGCAAAGGTACTGTCTCTACAAAGTCGGCCGAGGATTCACCAGTATTCCGGAACCCTTCCACGATCTTCAAGCCAGTGTCAACCATAAATTTCGATCATGAGGTTTTCAACACGATTAACTATGAAGTGTCCTTGTTCAACTCGGGGGTGAGCTTCCTCACTGAAGCACAGAAGGATGATACCAGATTCCAGCAAATGCACAAGAGAGTGCATGAACTATATGGCAAGATAGAACTGGTCTGGAGAAACACAATCAAAGAGCTAGAATCTCTGGACGAGGAGCTCGTAGAGAGCTCAGACCCCTTTCGGGCCGATATCACCAGGGAAGCACACTGGTACCAGGCCGGAGATTTGTTCGGTGTGTATATCGCACACCAGTCATGTCTGATAATGATTGATCAGTTTCAGAGCTCCCACACCAACACCTTGAAGAATTCATTCAGGTGCCCACTAAAGATATCCGAGACCCCGCAGACTTTGGTACTTACCTGCTGCGACGCTTCTCAGACCACATCAGCAATCCGAGCGAAGATGATCTTCATCCTTACAGAATTCTGCAAAGGTTCAAGTACTTCCACGATATGTTCGATAAGGCCCGAGGCCGTCCCCTACCCGGCCGCGGAGGTCTCATTTTCAATGCCACTCTCTTGGGCCATGTCCTTCCGAACAATCGACTCTTGTCCAATGAATCGATGTTGAACATGATAGAGCGAGCATTTCGGGATATGAAGGAGGATCTGGACTGGGCAAGAGGAGGAGAATTCTTTAATGCTGCTGCAGCGCGGCGCGCAGTCTTCAAAGCATACCAGCACTTCGAGTGCGATGCATTGTGGCGGAGTGGAGAGTGCTTTCATCAAAGGAGCATTGATCTGCTGCATAGAATGCAACGGCAAGCGCACGAAGAGATCCGGCATAATGTCCTTCTGGCTGCCAACGGACGCTTGCCAACTGAACTCACAGGCGCTCTAATAGAGCACATACTTGAAGCCGAAGAGATCCCGTTGGCGCAGAATGTCAGATATGAGGGAAATGCTCCCCCAGAACTTGCTCCGTGGGCGATTCGTAAAGAGCTTCAGTGCCCTCGTATGCAGTTTTGGGTTCCTGAACGCCACATTGAGCAGATCAATGCCATTAAACAAGCTATACTGGACAGGCCGGATCCAAAGACTGCCAAGAAGGAAGTGACATATTGAGAGCTTCACTTTGAGGCGACCATAGCCGCTCTCGATAGTCGATCCTGAGCATGGACGAAGTCTTAGGGCTGCAGCCTCGCTGGAGTTCGGGTGAAGATCCAGACGCAGATGTAGATTTGTCTTCTAATGATGAAGCAGAGTCCCATACCTCATCCCCGACGCATATTTCTTGTTCGCGTTTGGGAGAGCTTCCAGGCGGACGAGACTTTCGAGATGAAATGACCAGTAATTTTGGCCAGGATGTAGTGTCCGTGCACTATCACGGCGCGTCGGAACGCGACAACCGCGTTCATCGTGGCTTGTCGATCGTCAGAACTCCGCCAGGAGACATTACAACCTTCTTCTGGATGTTTGCCGGTCTTCCTGCTTTTCCTCATACTTTTCATGACTATACTAGATCAGCCCTAGAAACATGGTAACCACACGCAGAGTGTCACGGCGAGATCAACACCCATCATCCGGTCATCAAGACAAGAGGGCTTCAAAAGGCGCCACAAGAAAGCAGATTAAAGTCGCTAGCAAAGCTTTGCGGCATGTCAAATATCTGGACACTCGCCAATATCAAAGTCTCTTGGACCTCAACTCCGACTTGAAGAAGTATAACAAGCTCTTGGCCTTCGTACCTCCCGATCGAGCCTCTTCAGCGGCTAAGCGACATGACAATGTACTGGCAGCCTGCAAGAAGATCCAAATGGCATGGCAGGCCCTCTTCATTAACTTCGAGGAACTCGAGGATGAAGCACTGGACGCAATGGAAGATGTGAAGTCGCAAATCTACAGCAATTCACACTGGTACGAGAATGCTGATCTTCTATGTGAGCATTACGATTGGAAAGCACTGTTTCGATGAGAAATCCTAATTGATAACAGCTCTCGAGGTAGAGGAGCTGGATGACATCTTCGATCGCGAAGAAATTGTGGACGCAGGTCACTTCAGCGACTACCTTCTCCAGCTGGTCTCGAGACACCTTCAAGTCGAACGCAAGTATACAGACGCGAAAGGCAATCGCGTGTGGTCTCTTGCGGACTATTTCCTCTCCAGCTTTCAACGTCTGCGGGAAGCGTTGAAGGATTCCTCAGATCCCAGAGCGCGGTCTCACTTCTTCCGCTTCAATGCCCAGCTAATGGGCGTGGTGCTTCCACAGAATCGACTCCTCCATGAAGACATAGAAGTCCATTTTTTCAACCTGATCTCCTGCATAGAAATGAGGTCGGAACTTGCACAGGCTACGCCAGCGACGTACCTGGACTGTGCCAAAGCGCGTCGCGAAATCTGGAAACGATATTCGAAATTGGACTGCAAGCTAGAACCATACGAAGGCTACTCTGATAGGAAATGTTTCCACCAAACCACTATCGGGCTGCTCCAAGATCTCCAGACGCGTGCCCAACAAGAGATCCGGTGCAAGGTCATCCTTGCTGTGGGCACGTACTTGCCTGCAGAGATTGCGGATGTAATCGTGGACTCAGTGCTCATCCTCGAAGAGGTGCCTGTCGAATCTTCAGTCGCCGAAGAGCCGGGAACGGGCACATACCTGCACAGCGTGCTGCCTAATTATGATTGTGGCCGTGTCCAGTACCTAAGTCATCGGCATCGAAACTTCAATCTCCGTAAGGAACGAAAAGAGCTGGAAGGCTACGATCGTAAATTAGATGAGGAGATTCGAAACGATCCCGAGCCCAAAGACAGGAATCCAGTGTCCGAACTTGTTTCTCTTAGGTTTACCTGAGAAAGGCGGCCTTTGGACTAGCAGATGGGCAGCCTCTTTCGGCTACGTAGATTCATCTGATAGTCATGCTTGGAGCAATGCTCAAGACATATGGCTGAGAGGCAATCTACGCTTGATTCCTTAGCAGAAGTGGTGTAGAAATGGCTCGAACGACAAAGCTGATTTCCACTCCGGATGCCTGTGACTCGAAAGCGCAGAAAGATCAATTTGCTGTGTTGGGCGCTTAAACACTGGCTCCGTTTTGCAGGCCTTGGCTGGGGACTGTGCCACTTGAGGCGCTTAGCAAGGCAGGTGAAAAGTGTATAAGACCCTCGTACGGTTTGCCCAATATCTCAAACCTGGCAAAGAAGATCGAACTTTTTCGACTTTCATGATGTTCGCTCTCGATGTTCTTACAGAGCTGTAAGTCATCGGAAAATTCTATGCGGAACTTGGTATTGACATAATAGACAGAGCTCTCCTGGTTCTCACCATCGCATCATTTCTGCCTCAATACCGCTTCATCAAGAAGAGGCAGGACTGCACTGGACTATCTTTGGCTTACCTTTTGCTGAATCTCGTTGTCGCCACATATGACTTCACGCTTTGTCTAGAAGTGGTTGCAATCCACTGGGAAGGCACCTACCTGGTTCATCAGCCACGCGATGCCAGAGACTGGCTCAATCTCGCACAGTTCACAGCTATCTGCCTTGGACACTTGATTTTGTAAGCCAAACCAGTTGAGCCCTGGTTGCGCAGACTGACATATCGCGGACACAGGTTTTCACAAGCATTGAGCTTGCCTCCCCGCCGACCACGAGCAAAAGTCACTGCAGTGATCGTCTGTATTTCTTTCCTGATGATCAGTCTAGTCCCAGTTCTTTTCGAGATCTATGCGGAGCCCGGAGAACCTGGGTTCTATACTGGCATGGTCGTCGGATCATTGCTGTACTTCGTTGGTCCGCCGGTTCAGCTCTGCGGGATCGTAGCCTTCTGGGCACAAGCTCGTACAATTATATCCAACGAGCCTCCTATTGCCTTGAATTTGAGAGGACTGCTTGATCAATCGCTTGTATTCCTGCTTGTCGGGATCTCCTTCAGCTTCAGGTTCCAGATGGACCCAGAGTACTCAAATCCCTACTTCATCGTGTACTTGCGCGACTGGTACTGGAGTCTGGGATGGGCCACCATCAACAACATCATCTTCGCATTTGGTCAAGGCGTGCTGGCGATTATTGCCTGCCGATACAGGTCTGCTAGGAGCGAGGAATGCCAGCCACTGCTGGGCTAAGGGACTGGCCGTCTCTGCAAGAAGCCGAACGGTCATGTGTGGAGAGGCAAGCATATCACATGCCGTCCGCACTTACCTCGAGAGCTGCCAAGCCGTTTCTTGATGCCTCTCAATTTCCATTCGCTCTCAGATGTTCTGTCGGTTGACATTCGCCTTTTCACTTTCGCTTTCTGTTGTTCCTTCTTCCAAATCTCAGCTTCATGCCGAAAGTTCCTTTGAAGTCCTCTAGACATGGTCAAGTGGTTCAGCGCTTGGCTGTACGACGAAGGGTTCATACCTCCGCATAGGGCTGGCACGCCATGCGTAGGTCGAGAACGCCACATCCTCTTGGACTTTCACACGCCTTCGCTTCGCATTCGTATCACTGCCCTACTGGCTGGCATCCAGCACGATCCGAAACAGGTACACCAGGTCCAACACGTTGCACACACGCCCTATAGCGTGGCTGTTGCGGCGCGCATCAAATGTATGCCGACCAAGGCCAGGCTATGTGACCAATCGGACCCACGACGAACCTATTATGCATGTAATGTCGGGTAAGAGTTGTATCGGGCAAAGAGCGAGACTGCATATAACGGTAAAACACCGTGGACGTGATACTGTAGTCGGCCAGTCAAGGACTCTTTCTGGCATCCGCTCAAGGCTCCAGTATTCTAGAGGTCGGGTTTCTGTGTCGATATCCTGGTCGCCTTTGGTAATCCGAGGAATACGAGCTTGTCCGATGGCATACGGTGGGAGAGCGAATTTTCGAAAAGCTCCACGAGAAGACCTCGGATAGCATAACAGTCCGTCATGGGCGAAATAGGGACATGAGATGGGACTCCAACCCAGGCGACAGAGCAATAGCTTCGAGAAATATTGATGAGCCGGAGGAGTCTGAACGATAGCCAGACTTTGGAAGATCTAAGAATAGCTTGGCGACCACGTGGATCAATCCCTTGCTCCACGTTGCATCGGAACTACAGCTTTCCACGTATCCCACGGTATGCTCTGCTTCTCATCATGACGCACAACATGAATGGATGAAGATACGATGAGAGCTGTGGAGGTGAGCACTTAAGTAAGCCGCAGAACTCTTGACTCTTGGGCGTCAGCAAAGGCCTCCAGTTTCCCACAAATTTCACCATTGCACTCACGATCCTTCGGCCCGCATGAGGCGTAGATCCTTGCTATCATAGTCGTAGACCCCGGCCCTGTGGCATGAGCTGAGCACTTGCGAAACTACCTCCGCCTCGTTCGCGTACGCGACCGGAAGGGGCATCAAAACCAGTTGAGCGCGTCGCTCAGAAATCCTTCCTGCATCATTGCGCAGTATCGGCAAGATCAGCTGGAACGATGCTGAACCAACAACTGAATCGACAAAAAGCAGCTTGTCCCGCCTGAGGCGCAATCTCTTTCGAGATGGAAAAGAAAGAAGTCGGGTCATCGCCGCGCTCTTCGATAGCGTCGAGTCGAGCAGCGTCCCTCTCCTCCAATCTGACAAACGAGACGTTGGACACTCCCTCGACAAATTTTCAAAGGATGGGTGATGCTGGGTCCAACGGGAATTATGTCGCAAGCCAGCCATCACTGCCTTCTGCGGTTCCGTCACCACTGCCATCGATAGCTCCTTCGGAGGCGATTCCGGCGATAACCTCCAGGCGATTCGTGATATGTGTGGATGGAGCGAGCTACAAGCCTGACGATAACAGTATCCCCACGAACATCTATCGCATATACACCAGCATCAAAAACGGCAAATGCGTTGACAGAGACACTGGAATAACTTACAATCAAGAGCCTCTGTACTATGCGGGAATTGGTGGCGCTGACGATGTGCTCTCGAAGGATCGATTACAAGCTGGCGTTTTGGGCAATCCCTATCAAGACCAAATACGGAATATCTATGAAAAGTGCTGTGAGCTCTCAGGTCCTCACGATGAGGTGGTCTTCTTCGGCTTCTCTCGCGGAGCATACGTTGTACGAGCTGTGGCAGGGCTATTGCATCGCTTTGGAGCCTTGATCTCAGCAGGCTCTCCAGATTTCGCCAGGAATTACAAGAAACTGTTGAAGGACTCAGATAACCCTTCTTTGAGCTCTGCAAGCAATCTTTCACTGGCACATGTGCGCGTGAGATCTATAACTTGATATGTGGAAATTCTCTTTCTAACATGCGGGTAGGCTGATTCTGTATCCTCACTCTCGACGATCACGACACAAGAGCTCCGACCATCTCCAAAAATTCGATTCCTTGGAGCTTTCGACACAATCAAGGCGGTGGACGATAGCCATTTCGATATATCCTTCAACAGCTCAATAAAACACTTTCGACATGCCTTAGCTTTGCACGAGGATCGTAGAGCACTCCAGCCTGAAGAGGTGCATCCAACTGAGTTCTATGGCACTGAGCTTCGGCATCAGGGACGTAGCTTCGTGCAGGCTTGGTTCATCGGAAGTCACGGCGATATGGGCGGCGTTGCCGAGAAGGCGGGCCTGGGACTCTATCCTCTGCAATGGATGATTCTGGAAGCCAATGCTTGCGGAACGTGGATCGATTTCGAGGGCAAGACGCCGACCAAGATTCGAGGCCTGATCGAAGGGCCCCTTGAAGTGGTGTTCCCCAGATCAAGGAACGGCGAAGAGACCATCAAATCTTCGTTCACAGCGGCAAATGGCCTCGTCACCACTCTTCAAGATCTGCGCATTGTGCATGATCAAGCAAAATCTCGACATATGTATGGAATCAAGCTTCACATGAGACCGGGCACGATCAGGATGAAGAAGCAGCGAGCGCCTTTTGACTCGAACGGCTATCTCCGTGGTTACTGTGACTTTGCACCTCAAGGTACGATCGTTCACCCATCTGTGTACCTTTTACTGGATGAGCACATCAACGTAGCTCTGGACACCAAAGAAGCAAAGCTACAGAAGCATCTAGAGGAATGGCGTGAGAAGATGCTCGGTATCAAGAACGGTCACGTCAACTTTGGGTTCTGGGGTGAAGAAGAGTCAGATGCATCAGGAGAACTCGGAGCAATCAGAGTGTTGGTCTGTGGCAATACTGGAGTTGGAAAATCGACTTTGATTAACAAGACCTTCGGAGTAGAGGTCACCACGAGCTCTGATAGGACGCGAGGTATCCATGATGTGAAGCAAGAAATCAAGTTTGACGGCAGACCCGATCTGATCGTGCACGATTCCGGCGGCTTCGAGGCTGGAGCAGACGCGGAATTCATAGCTATCGAGGAGTTTCTGAAGGAGAAATCAGGCACAGAAGAGATTCAGGATCGCCTGCACGTTATATGGTTCTGCATCGAGATCAACAGCGCCAGAACCTTGCAGACCGCGACAGAAAAGCTGTTCCAGGCAGTGAGCAAGTATGCCAATGACGTTCCTATCGTGGTTGTGGCAACGAAGAAAGACGACTTCTTGGATATAGAGTTCTCAGCCAAGCGCAAAGAGCTCAAGAAGAACAAACAGCCATTTGACGAAGACTTATGCGACCAGTACGCAGCAGACAAGCTGCAAGAAAGGCTAGAATCTGTGCGAAAGGAGATGCAATCAGTCCCGGGAGGCAGACTTGATGCTATCGTTGCAGTAAGCCAAGGTAAGGAATAGGAGCCGCAGAAACCTACCTCTTGCATTGCTAGGAATAGTGAACGCTGACAATTCTTCCGCAGACGACGAAGAATCAATCGCTTTTCTCAGCAAGACAACGTCACATTGCTTTGACGTCGACAAAGTACGCTTGCTCTACATCCGAGCGCAAGTCACGCGCATCGATCTCAAAATTGACATGGCTATGTGTGAAGTTATGCGCCGCTATAAAGCGCTCGTCAGAACGGCCAGCGGAGTCTCCTTCTCCCTCGCGGGTTCGACGATACATCGGAAGAATGCTGCGACCAAAGTTTGCAAGGCGATCATAAATTGTTTCGGTTTACCTGGAGTCTCCGCCGACAGTGCAATCACTGCACTGAAGAAGAATGTCTGGACCTACATCGGTGTCGATCCCTTGGTATCTATCGCAGAAGCTATCAATCTGTTTGGATATATTGGCACTGGATTTGCAGGCGGCATTCCTGCTTGGCTTGTGACTGGTGCAATATCACTTCCTCTGGTCGTGCCTGCGACATGTCGACTCTTCCTCACAATGGCTGCCGATCTCATGCTGGTCCTGATCCGAGCATTCAAAGAAGCCACGTTTCGAAACAGCGGCCAACCACAAGAACGAGACGTACAAGCAGCTGCTCGAATTTATCGTGTCCGAGGATACTCCGCCCACATCCACAAGGACATTAAAAAGCTTATACCACGCCGCAACGTCGCCGCAAGTTACAAATTCGAGGCCATCCAGGAAAGGCTCGAAGGCATCATCGCCCGCTACAAAGACAAATTGATCGACGACATGGACATGCCAGATGTGAAAACAATGAAGATCCGAGGCGGAGCACACGACGACGATGATGACGATGACGAAAGCACCCAACCAGATTCAGAATATTACAAGGAGCTCACGGCGATGGGCAGGAAAGCCGCTGAACTGGAAGGCAGTACACCAGCCGCCGAACTGCCTGCCAGCCCTGTTGCAACCAGAGCAGAACTTCCGACTGCTGAGAAACCGGCTGAGTTGGTGGGCGATACTACAAGAGCTGAATTGGCGAGCAATGACCCGGTCAGAGTCGAATTGGCTTCTCCGAACGATACCAAGACGAGGGCTGAATTGTCCTCTGACAAGCAGTCTGTTCCTCACATCAAGGAAGTTCTCGGCTGAAGTCGTTGGATGAGGTGGCTTTGGCCAAAATTACATACCACTTGCTCGACTGTGAGAAGAGTTGAGCTGGACCTGTGAGAAACGAAGATGCCAGCGGATGCGTTCGTTTGGACACCATCAAAACCCACGAGGCGGCTACCGAGCATGAGCAGACTCACCCATCGCTCACGGCCATGAAATCGCCGCGCGAGCAGGAGCATACATGTAGTCCGCCTCTCTCCTCTCCTCCGGTGCGTTTGGGAGCCTTCGGATCGCATTGCAACCCGCCTAAAAGCCAAACAGTCAAACGCAGACACACCCTGCAACCCAGTCCTCGCACCAAACGCGAACAGAGCAGAAATGCCGAGCAAGGTCACTTCACGACCCCAATCTGATTCGATTTGCGTTCCCGAAGATCGTAACCGGAAGGTTCTTTCTCGCTTTGCAGTGGACAAGCTTTAACCCAGGAAGTGGCAGGGACAGACTTTAAATTTGGCAACAAGGAAATTGCACAGACATGGGTGCCACGAGTCAAGATCTACAAGGCTGAGGAAACTCTGAAAGTCAGAAGAAAGGTTGCTGTGTTTGTTGTTGTCGCAGCGTAGAAGGACGCGTCGTGGTAGTGGTGTCGCGTGATGGGTCGCGAGGCTATGTATGATACCTTTTGAATGCAGTAGAGCATTCCACTCACGCTGATAAACTCGAATTTGTGGCTTTTCGCAATCATTATGATGTATACACAATGTCCCTAAGGCTTCGATCGCTGGCTGCCAAAATTTCTGTTCATGATCGCTCAGCGCTTCACGCTTTCCGCCAGTCTCTTGTGAACGCCCAATCCTCCAATAATCGCAAAGCACTCAATCCGTCCGTAAATGCATGATCTCGTCAAAAGCGCCTACGAAATGCCAGAATGAAGCGTGAAGCAGCGTGTCCCTTTTCCATCGCAGCACGATCGCTGGTCATGATCGCAAGCCGCCAAAGCAGCCAAGTCTTCCTCCATCACTCCGTGGCCAAAGATCAAATGACTGCAGGTCTGCTCCTCGGTGCCGCTGTTCCGATGTAATTCAGTGTGTGGTCGCCATCTTGCGCAGATGCGCTCGAGCACGCTCACTGCTGCGCTTGGAAGTTGATCGGTCTCCTACACACCCCAAATAATTAGCCAATGCAAGAACACCCTCGTGACGCAAACTCACTTGAACAGCAGAATATGCGGTTCCGGTTCATGCACCTCATAGTGCTCCCAGCCTAGACTCTGAGTGATACCTAGACCTCTCCACTCATCCTCCCACAACAGCTTCAGCGTTCCTCTTGCACCATCGAAGTAATCCTTAGGTATCGCTTTGAGCATCTGCTTCGGTAATTGGACGTGGCGGTATTCGAAGTGGTCGTCGTTGTATCTAAGTTCTGTTAGTCGTGGCGTCTCAGTCGGATTGCATCTTCATACCGTGAAGAGTAGTGAATCGAATCAATGAACTCATCCAACTTGTCTCTCTCCGCATCCGTAAGCAATCGCGCCTTCTTGTTCCGCCGTGTGTAGTCGATATCCAGATTTGCAGACATTTCTGCTGTCTGCTGCCTTGTATTGCGATTCTTCGCGCGATCTGCTGTGACCCTATGTCTGGAACTGCGTGACTGTATTTGTTCACGCAGTCGAATCTGCGCGCGCACACCTCGGCGCGATGTCGATCAGGTTCGCAGACGAAGTAGCCAAAACGGTAAGGCGTGCAGTAGCGGATGTCTGTGATTGACAGTTGTAAGATGTTGTGTAGCGTGTCGTGTGTGCGTGTGGGAGAAGAATCGCTGCAGTGTTCTGCGGAGGGGTCTTCCTGAAACCACTCGAAGCTACTGCAGGTCCGCGATTAGCTTGCCTGAGAGGTTGGCGCGCGGATAGCGGTGAAGGCCAGTAATCGAAAAGCACGAGGCGATCGTGTACTGGAAATCAAGATATCCTGTTAGACAGAGCGGCGTCTGAATGCGAAAGAGAAAAAGCTGATGGATCTTTGTTTACTTTGAGAAGTGACGAAAGGAAACACGCCGCACGTGCCTGCCACTTCTTCGGCCCGAGCCATTTGACGAAGCATCGATCATCACGCTACGCTACGCTACGCTACGCTACTTGTGATCAGACCTGTCGTCTGTCGTCAGTAGTGTCGCGAAACTGAGGCAAAAGAGATCGAGCGATAGATGCAAAGGTTTATGCAACTTTTCGAACCAATGATTCCATGTACAACTGCCTAGAGATCCTACGAAATATGTAGCTCTGGAAGCAATCACCAAGATGATTCCAACAGTAGATAAAAGGGAAGAGTCCAAGAAGTCAGGACCTGCCAAAGCACAATACTGTCAAGGATAGACAGGTTGTAACGCCGAGTGTATCCCCTTTTCAGTAAAACATCAAGTCATAAATTCCCTTTCTCAAAGGAGTGAACGGCAGATCTTCCAAGAAGCACACCCGCCCAAGGGTCGTGAGTCTAGTCGTGAAAGAATCTGCCAGAGATAAAAAAAACGCAAGGAAAGACTGAGGGTCAGACAGTGCAAGGTATGTGCATGAAGAGAGTGTCCATGCTTGCGGTCTGCGTATGATGTGTTCTCCGCTTCGGCTGACGAGGTCGGTCAAATGGTCGTTCAGGCTTCGAGATTCATCGCATCTGCAACCCTATCGATTTCCTGATCGACAGGGTTCGATTGCTAACGCCAGCATGAGTTAGGTGGTACTAGTCACCTATATCCAGACTGTTTCCTCGGCATGGAAGCATTCGTACATCGCGCTGTGGATCTCGCTAAGGTAGTCCTGGGCAGCGAAAGCAGCCAGTCCGTTTGCTTGCATGTAAGCAATGTCTTCTTCGGCTTCTGCGTCTCGCACAGCAAAGCTAAGCTCCTCGACCACCTCATCCAGTTGAGCAAGCTCGTTGCCAAATGGGTTCTCCTTTGGCGCCTCCACTGGTGGAGTATAGCCAGAGAACATGTCTGTGGAGTCGGGGCGAACCATGCTCACGGGTGGAGACATGAGTCGCTGGACCGAGCGCTTGCGATGCAAGAACTCATGCGCCTTCTTCGAATGCGATGGTACTCGCTGCGGTATGCTTGGCGCATCGAAGGAGGAATGTGTCGATGAGCTTGGCGAACGGGTTGGAGTCTTGGTATCGACAGCAGGCTTGAAGTAACAGCTGAGATGGTTTGGTTCAGGCTCAGCATCGATAGGCGAGTTTTCGATCGATGAGGCATCGGTGTTGCTGTTCAGATCCATAGTGCTGGCATCGCTGTCATCGGCATTGCTCGATGTCGATGAGCCAGATGCATCACGATATTGAATCCGTTTGGTGCCAGCAATGTCCGGTGCATCGAAGGAAAGAGCATTGGATGAGGAGATCAACGCCACGGGCGATGAGATCTGGGCCAGACGAACAGGTCTGCCACCGCGTTGGCTGGCAGCGCGACCAATGTGGATGTTCGGCGGGGCATTATCCCTCAGCCTTGTGGTGAAGGCTCGAGCAAGCGACATCGTGAAGTCCTGGAGGTGTTGTTGGATGGGTCGTTACTACCGTTGATCAACGTTTGTTAGTCTCGGCAGTCGCAAGCGATCACGAAGATCTTCAACGTCCTTCAAGGCAGTCGTGAATAGATAGTCGACTTCGCGCAAGACTTTGCTTTTGGTGGTTGATGATGTCGTTTCTCGATGTGATGGGACCCTCGATCGTAAGAGATGAGCCCTGGCGCGTCTCAAGTGACAATCTGCTGATACTTTGGAGGCTTCGGAAACCGATCGTTTGTCGTTAACACTTGTCGATCCAAGAATTGCCAGAGGAGGTCCTGTGGAATTGTCGTCGTGGCAAGGGAGTGAGTGGTGTGCAGCGGACACTGTCTGCGCAAACTATGGGTGGTGCAAGGAATGTAGAGTGACTGCTTCGTCGAGCAGCTGGGCGATCTTGCTAAAGATGGTGTAGGAGTGAGTGTAACTTTGTCGCAGCCGCAGGCGCGTGATACAGGATGTGCAGTTCGCAGGTCAAATGAGCGACTAGGAAGGGCAGAAAAAACGATACAGCGAATTGCTGCGAAAGTGAGCGACAGCGCTTCGATGTGTTGAGACACAAAGACAAGAAGATGGGTGTGAACGTGGGCACATCAGAGACTTTCGGTTCCCAGAAGCAGCGCTAGACCCAACGAGATCAATGGTCCGCCGTGCTAGCTGCGTGGTGTCAGGTCCAGCCCATAGGACCGCGGCGTCTCACACTTCCCGCTGCATGATCGTTGCAAGCTTTTTCCATCGTGAGCGAATCGCCGCCGCCCAAGCGTTCACCAGAACCGTTGTCACCCACGATTTCTCCGCTAGTCCCTGACAGAACTGTTGGTAGTGCGGCAGTCCTTGGGGCCTGTGCCTGCGTTTCACAAGTGGCCTCCCTCGCGACTGATAGGACGTCCGTGTGCCCAGAGTCGGCTGCGTTTCACAAAGATGCCTTCACTCTCGAATCAGACGAAGGCGCGTTTGAGAACCCCAAACGAGACACAGCGTCGTCAGTCTGTCACAAGGTCGATAGCACGCGCTGTATGCGCGAAACTGTGGTTCGATTCAAACAAATCGATAGTATAACGGGCAAAACAATGGGTATTGTAGTCCAAAAGCTCGCGTGGTCTGCACGATCGAGCAGATCCCTCCTCATCCTTCGATGAAATATACAGTTGATGTTTCGCAGCAATTAGCCGCTGATGAAATCACAAATTCCACCCATCCCATCCCAGACACCTTGCGCCATAGCACCGTCGCTTATGCTCCTAAATACAGAATAGTGTTCGAAGACAGATTAACATTATATTCATAACTCGTCCTTCGTCGGAAATCTTATTTCCCACGTTCTCGGTCGAACAGGTCGTCCCAACCAGAAATCACTTAGTCGGAAGAACTCAGTCGCGAGGATGCTCGGAATCTTTGAAGGCAGCTCGACCCAGCTTTTCAGCACAAAGATCCATGCCCTGAAGACGAGGTCGAGCTCGTTCCAAAAGATTTCGCTGATCGTCTCAGGCTCGGCGGCAGGTTGATAGATTGTGTCGTCGTCATCAAAGTCATCGAGCTCATCCAGATCTTCGAAGTTTGGTACACTGCTCGGCTCGATTCGGGATGACGGTCGCGGCGTATTCTCAACTTCAGCAGCGGACTTGCCTGCTTGCTCGGCCTCTACCATGGCCTTAAAATGCTCCAAGGCTTTGAGCGCCGAACTGATCTTGTCCAGAGTATTAACCAGCGCGACCAGCTCGGTTCTACGGAGAAGTGGCTTGTCCTGACCTTCGTGGTCATGACCGAACTCGAAAAGCACCTTCAGCGCCGTTCCAAATCCATTGGTCTGGACTTTGCCCCAAAGTCGGCATTTATCGCAGCCTACGCAATCCATAACACGACTGACGTTGCGGAATCGGTTGCGGAAGTCTTCTTTCAAGCTGATACCATCAGGCGTTTGGTCTTGAAACATGATGCTCTCGTCGAAGATCATAGGTCCAGGAGGAATGGCATTGGCCAGGTTCGTGATCATCTTCTTGGTTTTCGCGTCTTGTTCGGGGTCGCCAGTGCAGAAAGTGTAGTCCTGTACATAGTCTCGCAGCTTGCCCACTGCTCGCGAGACAAGGGCGAAGTTGAAATAGAGATTCGATATCCGCTCCGGCTTTCCATGCAGTCTCTCCTTGTAGCAGGTCAGATTTGGACCCCATTCTCCAGTCCATTGATTCAGGTAGTCATAACAGAGGTGCGTAGATATAGATGCATGCATGCCAGAGATGACTCGATAGAACACTCTCTTTTCCAGGCATTCGTCCTCGAAATCAACCACATCGTCTGGCTTGTTTGCTTTCATTACTTGCTTCAACTCCAGAGCTGCCTTGGCCTGATCCTGAGAAAACGCGGAGACAGGCGATTGTCCGACGTTGCGTGAACTTTGCTCGATCGACAGTGGCTTGGAGAAACAGTTCTCCCGGTATATGGATTCCCAGACCTGGTGTGCTCCATCTCCAGAGTATCCAGTAAAGCGCTCCGGGTTCTCCACCAGACTGACATAGTCTCCTTTGGCACTGGCGCTCTCATCCTCTGGAACGCAGTAGTCCCGTTCGTCACACTCATCATCAATTTCCACCACGCAACTCTCTCCAACATTTGCTCCAAGCTGGCCGAGTAGCGGTTGCTGCCTCTCTTTCTGCTGCTTCTTGCCCGGATGCTCTGCTTTTGGTCCTTCCAGTTTGCTCAATTCATGTGCCCTCCATACTTCAGGTATATCTTCCTCATCATCCACGGTAATGACCGCGCACGCTCTGTTTCCGCATAACCCATTCTCATCATTCCAGAACGGACATTTCTTGTTGTATAAATTTAATCGATAAAATGAGAAGAAGTCGGTATTGTTCGCAAGATTTCGTACGTAAGGATGTAATTTGTCGTTCAATTTATTGAGGTCGCCATAAGAAGCGCAAGCGTCTGAGACTTTCGAGGAGGGTTCAAGCTGAAGGAAGTTAACAGGAATGTTAGGAATTGTAAAAGAACGAGTAGTAGAATTGGAGCAGCCACCTACTGCGCAAACATCTGGACTTGCTGGAGACGCAGGAGAAGCATGTGATCTTCCTTGAGCCCCACCCAGGAGAGTGAAGACTGCAAGGTAGAACGTGTGCATTCCCGTGCACCGCATCGTGTGTTACTGTCGCTCTAGCAAGCCAAAATGTCAGCGCATTGTGTATGGAATTTCCATGTGGCAGACAAGCCCACCTTTTACTAGAAGGCCAGGTATCAGAACCGTATTCGTCCAGGGTCCCTTATTGATATGCTCATACGGATCCGCGGAGGTCGTAATAACGGTTGCAGTATCGGAACAAAGGGACTCGAAACGTCGCGAACCACTTTTCGAAGTGGTGAAGGGTGTAACTTGATCCGATCCAAGCGAATGTAGCAAGGAGTGACGAGAGTGAAGACAGCTATTCGCAGCGAGAAGTGGAAGTATTTCCAAGCAGGAGTTTGCTTACATTCTGGCAGGTGGCCATATGAGTGATCGAGGACAACTGGAAGGTGGCTTATTCGGGAAGGGTCCATGCTAAATTTAAGCCTCGGATCAACGGCCCGTGGCGATTCAGCCACCGACGCTTTCCTGTGCAAATTCTTGAACAACACGATCTCTCCTCGAAATACCGTGACATCTCAGCTCACATGTTGTCCGATCTCATTCACTTTCATTCTTCATGTGCTTGGCTGAGGACTCTCCGGTGATGGCCTCTCCTGCTCATGTGATTGAGATGGCACAGCCTCCTGAGCAAACCCTAAGCATTCGCCGCAAAACCAAGGTACGTTCACCGTTCACAATTTCCGTCCTTTTCAACACGCGTACAATGATGATGTCGACAAAAAAGTCGACGACCATTACCCATATCTTTAGGAAGAGCCGGAAAAGGCATGGCCAGTACCGACGTATACAGGCTGTCGATGCTTAGAAAAGGGAATACCTGAAATGAACACGAACTCGCGCATCAAGATTAATTTCTGCTATACAAACGCGAGAACGTAGACTGACATGCGACCTGCAGGTTAATCCCATCCCCTGCGGATTCAACGCGTGATCAAACGGGAGACGTCGCCATATAGCGCCTTGCTCCAGGCATGTATCGAGATTGTGCTCTTGAGATAGGACTAAGCAGGCTTCTCCCTCCGGACTTCTTCATTTCTCGCTCGACTTTCACGGAGTTTCACACACTTGCTGAAAAATCTCTACATGGGCCTTGATGATGACAAGGCTGCACTTCGCAACTAACCTCTAGGACAGCCATGGGGCGGGTATTGATAACAGAGCAATTAATAACAGTTAGTAACTTTTTAGTAACCGTCACTAACTGGATCCGCCAATTAATAACCAGCGACAGAAACCACGCTAGGCCTAGGCAGGAAGGGGAGCAGTAGGCAGGGCATCAGACTTGGCTCGAAGCAGCTGCATGTGATGCGACAGTGTCGGTGAATGTGTCGAAACCACGTCCAAATTCATCTTCTCAAATGCCGAGAATCTCGGAAATCGAAATTCTCGGGTTTTGAAAATTTCGGGATGGCATTTTGTGAAGAACTGAGATAGTGTCGGTATCACATTCTTATGCTCTTTCAAACTGAAGGCTTTTTTCTCTTTTGACAGAATGCTTCAAAATTCAAACTTCATTTTAGCAACACTTTTCCTAGATAATATAGTTTCAAAACATGCAAACATTCGTTTCTTACTAAGCGCAATCTAATAATTCTTTTGCCGAAGCAATGCGAAGAGTTTGGTAACCTCGCTGTCGCTATAACCCTAAGGAATTTACCCTAGATGCCTGATATCATGCCTCATACCAAGTTGTGAGGTTGCTAGCGTTGGTAAATGGTTATTAATCATTAATAACAAAGTTAATAACTAAATAACTACAAACTAGTTTACCATGTCATTAACCCCATGGCTGCTCTAGGATCGAATACCCATAGTCTTAGCCTCCACAACAACCAAATGAAAATTGCGCAATTTCTCCGAAATAAACCCTCTGGCTGTTCATCTCTGCTCCAGGGAGTATGCCTCTCAAGACACGACTCATGTTTCGCGCATGGAAAAGCATGTCGGACTCGTTCATCGCACGGCTTGTCTCTGCTTACCCAGACCAGATGCACGACTCAGAGAGAAATTGGAAAGAAAAGTAAGAATTTGTGTATGCTGTGCCCAGCTCAAAGCGCAGCGAAGAGCCATCCACTCCATCGAAAGCATTTCGCTTCCAACTTCGCGGACTTTGCTTCGTGCATCCATAACATTGTAGTATTCTAAGCCCTTTATGCCTCAATACCCCCGGAGGCACCAAATCTCAAAAAAGCCCCTGCGGCTGTGCAGTCTGGTATCATCGTCTCGTAAAAGCTCAACCCAAAGCGCCTTGCTATCGTTCCCAAAAATGCAAAATTTTCCCTTTCCCGTATACACACAATTTTCGCGTTCCTCTAGTATGCCATGCGCCTCGCTAAAACAAATGTCAAATACAAGACAGTGCGTTGGTGATCGCGTTTCCTGTCGTTCCCTCCTTCTTGAGGTTCATCTCCGGATCTTTCGTATCCTCCACCACGGTACATTCTATGCTGCCGCGACACCGTTGATGAACCATTCCGGTCCGAGGCTGGCCTTGACGTTGTTGAATGCCTGAAGGGCGGCATCAAAATTCCATGCTGTCTGTGTCAAGCAGTCGTGCGAGCCTTGTGGTGTCAAGTTGGTCTGCTTGCTCAACTCGGCCACCATCTGTTCGGCGATCTCGAGGGAAATGCCTGCTGGAAGTTGTGGCAGACCATCAGCGACAGAGGCATCTGCAGCTGGCATTGGTGGTGTGTTGACTATTGGAAGGAAAGCCTGGTCACCGCCATATGCGCGGACAGTAACGGTGTGGCTCACGACGCGTACGCCCATTGAGCCTCCAGGACCAATGTAGATGGCATGGTCCATGCTGCGCTGCTTCGAGGTCTCTGGCTCGTTGTACTCGCCATGAATCGAGATGAAGAAGCCGTCAACGCCGCTCGGGCTGGCACCCGTTGGATCTGGAATGCCTGGTTGAATGTGCGACTCAATCATCCACTTGGTGGACTCCTCGAGCGTGGGGTGCTGCGTCTTGGGCAATTGTGCGAAGAGGTCGCCGATAGGTTTCGTACCGCGGTAAAGTCGAGAGGCTCGGGCGCCAATGTGGTTGAGCTTCTTGAGGTTTCGGCTGTGCTTGATGTACTGGTCCCATTCTTGTGGTCCAGTATTCACTTTGCCAGATGGGTCTCGCGGAGCTCCGGTGTTGACAGCGAGCGAGAACTCGGAGTTCTCGTCGTAGTACACTTGCGCCAGTTGTGGTCGATCAGTGTCGAATCCCAAGAACCAGTTGCGGATGAAGGTCTCCGCGATTTGACCTTCGTCCTGGAACTGTGGTGACCGAATGGGAAACGGAATGTTGGTGATGTTGTTTTGATTCTTCACGTCCTCTTCAGTGCGAACTTGTATGCCGTTGAGGAACATCAGTGACGGGTACCACTTGATAATTTCAGTGGCAAAGTTCGGCTCGTTCTGCTCGAGCGGGTTGCCAGTCAAGATCAGGTTCTGAAGCTTCTTGAATCGTCTTCGCCATAGATCCAGTGCGGCCATGTTGGCGAAGTTGTTGTTCGACAGATCGAGGTTCTGAAGACTTGGTAACGTTCTTGAGAGGTCCTTGACAATGTCGAGATTCTCCAGGGCGTTGTTGGCAAGCGTGACGCCAGTGACAGCTTCATCGCGTTCTTGTTGCTTGTCGAAAGACATTTCAAGTACCCTCATGAGCGCCGGGAAGAACTTGCTGGTAGTCGAGCTTTTGTCAAACATGTTCGATGCCTTGAGGTCTGGGTCCTGACCGAGTGCTGTAAGGTCGAGCACTTTCGTATCCGGGTTCCACCGTCGCTCGAGCACACCTCGGAGCATGGCCTTGACATCTTCTGTCTGGCTGTCTTTCTTCTCTTCGCCTGCTTCTCCCTCGCGCTTGATGCTCAATTTTGCGCCTGCCCACTCGTATCCGTCCATTCGCTGATATGCCTTTGCATCCACCGATGGCACGGTGATCAGCAATGTGTCGCCATCCTGCTTGGTCTACACGAATTAGTATTCCTTGATTACGGATGTGCGAAATCAACCAAAGGGCAGCGGCTGGCCAGTAGCTTAATCACGGTCGTCGTTCTGAGAATTGGCTGCTAACGAGGGCGGACCGGATGCGTCGGCGAGCTCGCAAAGGACTTGCGAGGATATTTCATACCTTCCTGATTCTGACATCTTTTCTTCCCAGTCTCATGCCCGCCTTCTTCTCCAGCCATTGCGTGAGCGATTTGCGACCACCGTCGCTGTTCTCTGCGGCTTTGCTCTTGGTCCAGCCATCGATCTTGAGAACGACCGCTGAGCTTGGCGCACGAGTCTCTCTCATGGACACATCGCCGCTTGCTGCCTTTCGAATGAGTTCGCGTCGGCCGCCGGTCGTGAGAATATCCTTTCCGCCGCTGCGCGTTGCTCGTGTCGCCGCTGGTCCGGTAGGCGCGGCCTTGCCGATCTTGCTGCGGCCTTTTACTGCGATCGAGTCCATGGTAACGTCGCCGTCGCGGTCACCTCGCCGGCGCATGGCAGCGGGTCCGCGTGGTGGGCGGCGGTCGGTGCTGGTGCGAGACACCATTTTGGCGCCTGCGCGAGGGGTTGCTGGTAGTGAGTGTTGTGGTAATTGTTCCTGGTAATGAGCGCGACTTGTTCTGAATGAAGTTGTCGGCGTGCGCGAGTGTCGTCAAAGATAGTGGTCTGAAATCGGTTGTAGTGGTTGTGGAAGAGAATGATACTGCGCAGAAGGAGGCGAAGTCTTCTGCGAGTTCAATTCTATTGAAGATTGCGGACAATAGGTAAGAAAGAGTCAGTTGCGGTTGAGCTTGGACGGGATGCGGGAACCTAGCAGGGTTCAGAGGGTCCGAGCTTGCCAAGCCACAATCGTGAAGGCAAGCACAGCCAGGCACCAGCCCAGCCTTCACCACACCTTCACCATATTCACTAGCAGATCAATGCATTCAGAGTTGCTGTATACCATGAATCTTGTGGTGTATAATTCTGATCAAAGCACATGGGAAAGCTATAGGAGCGCGCCATGCACTGGTCCCGAGCAAAAGGCCCTCTGACAATGTCTCGGTCCTCTCAAACAGCAAACCACAAAGTCTCAGCCTCGCGCGCAGTGTCGCGGAACATGTCTAGGCCTCGTGAGCGAAGGCATGAGCAGCTAGACTGTCGCCCATGATGGAGATCTTCAAAGCCGATGTCGAAAGCAGGATGCATGATTGCTGAAGGTCCGATCCGCCTGCTTCGGGCAAGGCTTGCCAGACTACCATCAGGCTGTCCAGAGAAGCAGCCTGGAAGATTTGTCACATACTGGAGAATACGAGCACAGCAAATGTTCTAAAAGCAACTTCTGCAGCTGAATCTAAAGTACGCATAGGATGCACTTAATTGTGGCATTGATCGCTCGCAGATACTACGCTACCTCATATAGCTTTTTGGGGACGGCACGTAGCGCTTCATATTGCCCTCAGCCTCTGCTGCCAAAACGTTCAAGATCATCCGGTTTGCTGAAATCGTCTCAAGCGGCTCGAGCTGCGGTCGTCGCTTAAGCAGATCAAGCATTAGTTTCCGCCCCCACGAGGCGGAGGGCGGTGCGCTAGCAATCCTTCGACTATTCGACGACTATTCACATAGGTCCGATCTCCCGCCTCCAACATGTTGTCCTTTTCACGCGCAGAATGCAATATGCACCGAATGAGTCTTCCCATGTGGACAATGCTACCAGCTACGAACTTCTCGACATGCCTGTTGAGAGCAGAACAGCTCATACCGGCCAGGACATTGAAACGAACGACAGATCAATCCCCTTAGATGCCTTGACACAGAAGGAGAGCCACGCCAGTACCGATGAGCCTCGTGGGGTCAATACCCTATCAGAAGGGCCTGCTGCCTTGGACAGACCTTCGGCCGCCTCTGACGGATTCGTGGCCGCAAGCGATGAAATGCGCCTTGTACCGTCTTCAACATCCATTGATTACACCACGAGCAAAGCTGCGACAGAGACGAAGCTATCAAGAAATCAGTTATGGACGCCTGCTGCATTGCGCAAACGCAGTATCTGGGGATTCATCACGATCTTCGTCCTACTCATCGTGGCACTTGTAGTGTTGTATATCAGCGACAGCACAGAAAAGGGAATTGCGAGGTCTCATGAAAGCTTGCATTATCTATGGACATATGGTCCAACCTTGAGTGAGTGCTTGTAGAGTTGTCTGACTTGCTGCTAATATTTGGCGTGTGCAGTCCTTTCAATTGTGCTCGCGCTGTGGGATCACACTGATGCCAGACTCCGACAGATGATCCCATGGCAGATCTTGCATCGAGGGGCAGGCCGAGCATCTGAGTCCTTGCTGCTTGATTACATTTCCGATGCACAGCCCGTGGTCTTATGGAGATCTCTCCGGAGAAAGCACTGGACAGTAGCCCTTGGCACGACTTGCTCGCTACTACTCAAATTACTGATTGTGTTATCGACTGGTCTATTCGCACTCGAGGATGTGGTCGTTTCCAATGCCGATGTAGCGCTACTCTCCAGTGATAAATTCGATTCTTCCGCTTGGGACATCAGTGCATTGAATCGAAGCATCCCAGCAATCTTTTCATATGGAGCCAGTGAATTGAATACAGCGTTTCCGGCCGGCACTTCAGGCGAATACGCAATACCCGACCTGCATCTTGCAGATTCGGAGGGAATATCGTTATCGACAGCAACCATAGATGCTACAGTGGACGCTTTTAGAGCCAGCCTAGACTGTGTTCCTGGCAAGTTCTACACCTACGATCAGGAGTGCGACTACAAATGTACTTCCATCATCCCGGAATACAAGATAGACTCGCCCTCTTGCAGCATAGGGCGAAGCAGCTGGCCCCAAGATGCTGGCACCTCCGGAGCTGCATACGCCTATAATCTCACCTTTGGCTTTGCTCAGTTTTCAAAATGTAACGAGTCGAACAGTGACGGTGTCGGTCGGTTGTTCATTGCCACAGGAACGGTCGTTGCCACTTCGAATGCCAACCTCAACTCCACAGCTGAGCTCGCTTCCAACGTCACAGCATGGGTCTGTCAGCAGCGCAACACCTTGGCGGAGGTACCAGTCACGGTCGATCCATCTGGCGCGGTACTTGCTACCAAGACGAACGGATCTGAAGTCGTGATCCACGATGATTCCATCACAAATCATGACATGCTGTCAATGTTCCAAGACAGCCTTTCCGATTCCAGCAGTGCTTTCGGAACAATATGGGAGACTCAGAACTCCACCCTCACCTTTCTGAATCATTCTGGCAATGGTGCGAACTCGTACGACTCTCGCGATCTGTGGTATTTTTCCTTCGACGGCTTTTTCAATCTGTACCTCGCTGTGATGCAGCCGGAAAGCATGATCGACCTACAGACAGGCTTTCTAGAAGGTACGCAACAACTCTATGGTGTTGTATCGACACAGATTGTAAAGACGAACCTCATGGCCGATGGTGTGAAACAATATACTGGACTGTTGCGTAGTACCGAGGAGCGACTTCGCGTTCGCGGACTGTCGCTCATAGGCATGGCAGTGACCTTGGCTGTTCTTGCAGTACTCACCATACCCTTGGTTTGGTTCGTTGGACGAGGATCGACGCCTAGAGATCCTGGCTCTATCGCTGGACTCGCCCTCATTACATCGAAGTCCGGCCACCTGCATGAGCTTCTCGTTCCTCTGACTGCTGCCAGCGAGCAACAGATGCGTGCCCGGGTCCGCGATCTGCCTTGTGCAAGCGGCGTTAACGCTACCAACTCGTTCGAAGTCAATCTGTCCGAGGGCAGCAAAGAATCGAATCGAGAAGTTCCTCAGGGCGGTCGGGATAAGAGACAAGTACAGTGGTGGACGCCGATGTCACTTTCGCTTTGGGCCAAATCGGCGCTTATTATAGTCCTGTTTGCCGCTGTCGTAGCTCTAGAGCTCGTTCTCCAAAAGTCACTCCACCATGAAGGCCTCGCAACTTTGGACTCGGACACCGATGGAAGATATGCTTGGAGATATGTGCCCGGTACAGTCATGCTTTTGCTTGCAATGAGTGTTGGCGCAGTCGCCTCTGGAGCCAAGATCGTCCAACCGTATTCAAGCCTGAGACGCAAACAACAAGATGCCCCGTCAGCTTTGACGAATGCGGATCAATGGCAACTTACTGTGACCACATTATGGACCTCGACCAGAGGCCAAAGATGGGGAGTACTGGCCATCACTATTGCTACATTGCTTGCTTTTCCCCTCACCATCGTTTCCTCTGGTCTTTACAGCGACCAGTTGTTCAACTCGACCCAGATCGCCTCGTACAGCACAAGCACTGGAGTCTCATTCTTGAAAGCTGCATCCGATAGTGACTTGGACAAGACAGCCATCATCCTATCAATGCTGGTGAACAAAAATCTTACCATGCCACCTTGGACCTATAACGAGTTTGTCCTGCCAGAAGTAACGCTTTCGTCGAAAGCACCGACGTTAGTCGACACTACTCCCGGCCACAACGACACTTCGGGCAATCTAACAATGGGGCTCCCTGCATGGCGTTCATCAGTCAATTGCTCCTTCGTGCCTGTCAGCGAGCGCAACATTACGGTACGGCCACATGAGTACAGCACTTCCGCGAACATCACATTCACAAATTTTCCGAGGAGTTGCAACAACTCATACCACGAGCTTCTCGCACTTTCTGGAACAGACGATGGGAATCCGCTTGGTGTGCCGTACTACGAGTTCACCACACTCGACTGGGTCTCTCCAGATTGTCCATTCGTCATACTCATTTACGGCAAGATCCCCTTCAGCAATGGGACTTCTGAAAAACTCAATGTCAGCACTTGTCGTGCATGGGTCGATCAAGTCCAGACAAACACCACCATTGATCCTCAAAGTAAACGCATTCTCTCCGTAGACGTAGACAACTCAGTGCCACCGAAAGACGTCTCACAGACTCACGGCTTCGACCAGTACGGTGACCCGACAAGCACATTCGAAGGCATCCTCCCAGTATGGACATCAATCTGGCCGATCGATCACTTCACATATAATAACTCAGACCTAGCCTTCGCACCACTCCTAGCCACGAACCCCCAGCTCAAACTAGAAGATCTCGTTGGCGAGAACAACAACGCAGTACTGAACTCCACCCTCGGAAAACTTTGGAGCCTCACATATGCTCAACTCGCCAACCAAGGCTCTCGTGTAGATACCAGCGATGAGAACAGTAACACCCCACCCACAGTAACAGGAACAATCACGCGCCTCGATCGACGACGACTCACACAGGACGTCATATCAACACGGATCTTGGAAGTCCTACTCGGCCTCATCGCCATTTGTGTTATCATCATGACGGTCTTCATTCGTACGAAAGAAGTTTTACCAAAGAACCCTTGTAGTATCGCTGCAGCAGCTAGTCTTCTCTCTGGCTCGGAATTATTGAGGGAGGCTGCTTCGGATGAAGGGAGCGAGTATTGGAGTGATGATGAGATTCGGAGGAGAGGGCTTTGGGAGGGTTGGTTGGTTAGTTCAGGTTGGTGGAATGATGGGATCAAGAGGTTTGGGATTGATGTTGGGAAAGCGCATCAAGAATAAAGATAACGTTTCACAAAAGGTCAGAGTGCAATCAGAATTTCAGAGTCTTGTCTCTGGCCGCAATGCGAACCTCATCATCGTGAAAAATATTGATACAATCATTACCGGTATTTACAAAGACGCTGAAACGCTTCAACCTAACCATGCCCAAAACTTGCCCCATAATGTCGTGGGCTTGACTTCTTCGAAATACATCTCTTCGATTTCCTTTCTGCCTGTATCAAGATCTGCCTCCGCAGGCTTGACGAATTTGGTCTTGTAGACGAGCTTGTGGCCAATGTACATGACCGCAAACAAGATCAAACTGACGTAAGCGATGAAGAAATCCGATGTGACCCAAGGCATAAATGCAGTGAAACCATTCGTAATGATAATGAGAGCGTTGAAGATGAGTCCGTACCAGCTGAACCAAGGTTGCCAGAAAGCTTTGTATGGAAGATCATCTCGTGACTGGCCTCGAGCTTTGATGGCGCGCATGAAAGCTAGATGGCAGATGTTGATGCAGGTCCAGCTGATGAAGCCGGCGATCGATGTGATGTTGAGGAGCCAGTCGAAGACTTCCCCACCGCTTGAGCTTTCGTTCAAAAAGCCAAGAAGACCGAAGGCTGCGGTGAATGCGGCTCCGACCCAGGGAACGCCTTGTGGTGTAGTCCACTTAAAGAATGAGGGTGCTGAGCGTTCTTCTGCGAGACCAACGAGGATACGAGAGCCGCAGTAGACGTTGGAGTTGGCGGCTGAGAGGACGACGCAGAGTAGGACAGCGTTGATCAGGCCAGGAAGAACGTTGACGCCCGCCAGCCTAGCAGCAATGACAAGCGGGGATGCGGATGCGTCAGTGTTGTCTGAGAGCAGATCCTCATTATCGTATGGAACCAGCAGGCCGATGAAGAAGACTGTGAAGACGAAGAAGAACAAAATTCTGTAGAAGGTCTTCTTGATGGCAGCTGGAACTGACTTGCGTGGGTTGGCAGTCTCTCCAGCAGCGATACCGACCAGCTCGGTTCCTTGGTACGAGAATCCAGCTTGGATCAAGACAGCCCAGAAACCCACGAACTTGCCCAATGCCTGGTTGTCTTCGACGATGTATGCAGCAAAGGCCCCAGGATTGTCCCAAGTCTTGAAACCAAGATATCCATGCTGTCCAGCACCGGCGTCGATGCAGATGGCGAAGATGAGGAAACCGATGACCGTAATGACTTTGATCGATGCGAACCAGAACTCGATTTCTCCATAGAATGAGACCGGCAGAAAGTTGATGGCGGTAATCACAACCCAGAAGACACCAATAAAGATACCGACATTGAGATCCGGAGCCCAATACTGAATAATCAAACCCGAAGCCGTAAGTTCAAGAGCATAAGTGATAGCCCAAGAAAACCAATAGATCCAACCCATTGCGAATCCTAACGAAGGATCCACAAACCTCGAAGCATAGACCGTGAAGGCACCAGAGATCGGAATGTATGTCGCCATCTCGCCCAATGCGACCATGACTGAGTAAACCAGTGTACCGACGAAAGCATATGCGATCAACGCGCCAGCTGGACCTGCTTTCGCAAGCGCGCCTCCAGATCCAATGAAGAGACCAGTTCCAATCGTTCCACCTATCGCGATCATCTGAAGGTGTCTCGATTGTAGTCGTCGCTTGAGCTGTGCTGTAGTTCCAGCTCTGACATCGGCGCCTTTCTCGAGGTCGCTGCCTGAGGCAGCTGAATGTGTATCATGGAAAATGCCTTTGTCGCCATCTGTCGCCGCATCTACGGCCTTGATCTTGTCGGCCATGCTGTAGTAGTTGTTCCAAGTGTCTAGTAGTGCTGTATCCGGTCTAGTGGTGTAAGATGTTTGTGCCGATGAGTAAGTGAGTCAAACTAGCGTGACATGTGAACTCGTCGCACGTGTTTGCACGAGTGAAAGGCAGGAACAATCGAAGACACACAACAAACCTTGAAGAGTGAAGACAAAACCTGCCGTTAGCGGTCAACGAACATTTTATGTACGTAAGTAACGCGGGTGCGAGCATGGCAGGAGTCACTGCGTCGATGCGACCCAACGCGTGTCAGCGTTGGTGCAGTCTAGCAGAAATTTGCGGGTATCAGCACCAAAATTTCTGCTGATGGAGTGAGGTCTGGGAGGAGGCGAACACGCGAAGGACACGGAAGGGAAGCGATCAGTGGAGCAGTTCGGCGCGCGTGCGGCGACTGGCGGTGCAACGTGGTAGGTAATAGTCGGATACTACTTCATCGTTAGCTGGCTGTCGGTCGCATATCTGTGCTTTGCCAAGCTTTGAAAGTTCTGAATCTCTGACCTAGACTTCGATTTGCTTACGCAGCACGACATCGTATATCCAGAAGCTGCAGAGTACAAGTCTTGGTGAATAATTTTTCTCAGACTGGGCTTTTCGAAATGTGAACTTCGAGCACAAGGTTTCCTGATATCCGAAGGGCAAGTGCTGGAGTGGTATGGTGTGGTCTCCCAATAGCGATCGGGTAGTGGCTCAATATCATCGACCATTTAGCCGGCGCTTCTCTGCGGGACAACATCCTTGGCAGGGCCAGGAACTCGGCACCAGGTGCTCTTTAGAGCTTGAGTCCGAAAAGCATCGTCAAAGGATTTGCTCACGCTGATATCGCTGCTCGCCGACTCATCCTTTCAATGCTACCTTAACTCTGCAGTTCAGTTTCAAGATCCTATGAGGCTGTCGAGATCACTGGTAAAGATCGTGCTGCAAGAGCTGCAGGTGATCACTCCTTGCATATTCGTGAGTGGAACACCGCAGTAGTTTCATCTCGGGGAGATGCAACTACACAGAGATGCGGTGTGCAGGGAGGACGAGCAAGCAGGAACTATCCTTCCTATCGACCAAACCCACCAAAACCAGCTCCATCCTTCTTGAAGAATCTCCCAATATTCCTTAAATTCTCGTTCAGAGTCGTTGGACCTGCTCCGCCATCTAGACTTGCCCTTCCACCTGGCGGACTTGTCGCTCTACTCGCTGCATTGGAAGTACCAGGTATTGGCGTAGAAGCAAAGCGATCTCCGGCTTCTCGCGCCGCGTTGAGCAATGTATTACCAAAATTTGCGGCATCGAAGCGAGGAGGCGCAAGGAGAGAAGGCGAGGAAGAGTCCTTCAGAGCAGCGAGAGGCCCGCCACTTGTATTTGCAGAGGTGACAGTTGCCGACATATTGAGTGATGCGATGAGTGGGTTGGAAGGCTGTAAGCTCTCGTTCGCCGGGCTAGCTTTGTGCGCATTGAAGAGCTCAATTAAGTGGCTTTGGTCCTGCTTCCGCGTGAGACCTTTGAGCTCAAGCACCTTGCGGAAATTGGCTTCAGAACGATCTCGAATGTGAATGAGATATGCCTGGACGAGGCCTTCGGGTGGTGAGGAGCGGACTTGTAGGGTCTTGAGGATTGGATCGAGCTTGGCGGTGCTCTGATTAACACGCTTGACGAAGGCAGCGTTCACAGGTGTGCCAGCCTCACTGTTCAGAGTCGCCAATTCCGCGAGCCCTTTCTTGAGGACGTATGTGTCAAGCAACATCTGTTCTGAGCCAGTCTCAGAGACCGGACGACTTGCGACGATGTTGGTGATATATGAGCTCGTGAGAGCATCGACCAGGTTGTCGCAGTATGCTCGCGCGTACTGCGGCTTGTGCAGGTATCGGAGAATATCCTGGCTGCGGTCCTTGACACGCTGGAGAAGCGTCGACACATACGAGCTTTGATCTCCAACCATCTCCATCTTGCTCCAGGGTATTGATCGCATTTCACGCCAGGCAGGCTCGCAGTCTGCTTCGGCTTTGTGGACAAGAGCACGCACAGCTGCTGATGCAACACCCATGAACGTATCTGCTTGAGACTGCAAATCGACCTTTTCACTCAGGTCCTCATCGATCCGGCCTTTTATCCTTTCTTCTAGCTGATTTGTCGTCGTATAGCAGTAATCTGCCGTGTTGAGGATGATGACCGCATCTTCTACGCTTGGTCCACCAGTCTTATCTGACAGAAAGTAGAAAAGCACTTGTTGCGCATATGCATCAAGGTACTTCGCAAAGGTTCTTGAGAGCTCCTCCAGTCTGCTTCCAGTCGACAATTTGGCACACTGCGCCAGCGTGACCCGGTAGTGATGGAATAGCTCCGTAGAAGAGGTTGCGACCAGCTGAGCATGGAATTCTTCCTCTGCATTTCGAATCCCTTGTTGCCGATATTTCGGTATGAGTGTTGCCAGCTGCTTGTCCTGCGATTCGACCCATATACTAAGGTAGGGCTCAAATGCTTCTGAAATAGCTTGGCTGAAACCATGTCGTTTCTCCTCGCTCGAAGTGACTGTGTCCAGGGAAGTCCTTGATTCGCCTCCAGAAAAGCGTCGCTCCAAGCTGTGCTCAAAGTCCAAGGTCTCCTGCAAGCAAGAAAGCAGCAGATTTACGTCTGGCGGATGTCCATCCGCCCTTCTCATGCTCTTTTGCAGAATAGCTTTGTAGTCGTCCCTCGTGTTCTCGCAGAACGCATTCGCTAGCATTTCAATGACCTTCCAGCTTGGCGGAAAAAGCATGTTGTGTTCCAGATCATAAGTTTTGAGCATGCGATTGAACCACGAATATCTTCTCGAAATGTTGTCCAAGCTTCCAGCCTCGTCGTTGCCTCTGAAGACCTGCCTATACTCGCGCAATTGCGTATTGCAATACCACGTTATCAGCCTCGATCGCGCATGTTCTCCTAGCGCATCCATAACCTGGCATGCCTCATTCAACATCATCCTCTTCTGTTGTACCTCACCTCTCGCGAACGTTACTTCGAAGTCCTCGCAAACTTGCTCGAGAAGTTCGCGCTGCACGTCCGCAACATTTTTGCTCAGAGTTGCGATCTGGTCTATACTCCTGTAGCTCTTGAAATGCGCCATGAGCTGAATAACAGCCTGGAGCAAATGCGCGCATTCTCGGTATTGCCTCGTCTCACTCAGTCCTCGTAATTGTTCATAAGCAGTCGTGAGCATTTGCAGCCTCTTCAGAGCTGTCATCGACAACGTGAGATTCTTCTTTGTGCTGTCTAGCCGCTTGATATCTGCTGTCATCTCTGTGATAGTCCGTTCTGTCTCCAATGCGCGTTCTCGCACGCCCTCGATCTTAGCAAAGAGCTCTGCAAGTTCGGCCTTCGCATCTTGTATTCGTCGAACGCTATCAGAGTCGGACGTGGTCTGCGTCGTAACGAGTGAGGATATATCGTAGTCGAGGCCATCTTGGTATCGTTGAAGGGATGCTGACACGCTCGAGACGGATGAGAGTGTGGATGGGTGTGAGAATAGAGCATTCAGGTGGTCAATCGGGTCGTAGTCCACTGAAAGTACTCAGTGTTTATTCGAGGATCGCGGGTTAGATTTATGCTGGGAGCCTACCTGCATCAAGAGCGTCTGGAGTCGCAATGCCATTTGTGACAGCCATTTGAGCAGTCTCAACTGGAGGATAAGGCACACATGAGATTTGGAGACAAGTTCTCCAGCACGCCTAAACTCCCTCCAGAATGCAACAAGACGGTTGTGGGAATGCAGTTGTCCCTCGAGGACAAGTTTCCCGTCAATGCTGAGATGTTGTGGAGTCGGACTCAGCTCCGCGATCTTTCACCTTCCGGAGAGGTACTACGTGACTAGGACAAGGAATATCATAAGACAAGACTGGCTCCAATGAGAGGACACGGTCTTCAAGCGAAGGTTCCTGACCACTCATCAGAAGAGGAAACGCTTCTCTGGACTTCACGAAAATCGGAACGAAGTTACCCAAAGACAATTTAGAGCTACCCAAATGTACAGACGAAGCACGGATTCGTGCTGTGCTATGCTCTGCGCCGATAGCAGTGACCCGCTATTTACAACTGATTCCGCGATGCTGCCAGGAAATAAGAAAACCATATGATGCAAGTCCTCACTGAAAGGTTAAGCAGGACTTGACCTTACTTATCGCCCTTCCAGATCTCTCCTTTCTCAGCAAATCCAACGATCTCCGCAAACAACCCAAGCTTCTGCTTGCCCTTGCTCTTTCCCTTCCACGCGCCTTGATGGCAGACAGCAAGAGCAATCTCTCGGAGAACCTTGACGATAGCCTCCCGCTTACGGGGATACTGCTCCATGACTGGGTTGAGATACGTGCGCGTCATACCTTCCCCGGCAGCTTGGAGCAGATCAACAAGACCGGCCTCGACTGCGATCACCCAATCGGCCGGTGGTGGATCAGCAGCATGGTACTTTTGCTTGGACTCGTCTTCTGCCTCTTCGTGGATGGGGATGTCGACCCATGTCCTCCAGAGGTAGGTAGTGCAGATCTGGTGGATTTCCTCCTTCATTTCCTCGCTGAGAGGTTGGGCCTGTGGCTTTGATGGTACCGGTGTGCTCTCGATCTTTGGAGCAGGCGTGGCTGATGGCTCTCGCTTTGGCTTCGATGGAGGAGGCATCTTGGACGATCGCTGACTTGGCCGTGGCTGCTTTGGGATCTTTCGGGGCTTGCAGAATGCGCAGCTTGGCAGACCGAGACTGTCACGACTGCACTTGAGATGAGAGTGGTTGCCGCAAACACCGCAGCGGAAAGTCTCGCTCAGCTTCGGCATAACACCTACGCAGGTGCATGCGATTTCATATTCCTCTTCTGCGCCTTGAGGGTGCTCTCCTTCGTCTTCTTCATCCTGAACAGTCTTTTTGTTTCGCCGACTGGGTGCTTGGCGCGGCATTGATCCCTCATAGCTGCTACTTGTGCGAGCTCGTGTTTGACGACTGGACGACGGTCGATCCTCATCAGCGTCATCAGCGTCATCGTCGTCTTCCCACTCGGGCTCAAGTTCAGGTTCTTGATAGGTTTTCGGTCGCTCAGCCTGTCTCACAGACTTACGAGGAGCTTTGGAGACTTGCTTTTGCGAGAATTCCCACTTCTTCTTGAGTGGTGAGGGCAAAGCATCGATTTCGGAGTCAGACGGTGGAGGTGTCTTTTCCTTCTTAACCTTGTTGCTGCTCTTGGTCTTCGCCTTCGATGGTCCGGGCAAGCGGGTTGCCTTACTTGCAGGCTTAGTTCCGGTTGCCGACTTTGCAGCACTTGAACGCATTGCCTTGCGCGTTACGGCAGGAGTCCTTGGACGAACCACGATAGTGTCTTCATCGACATCCATGGCGATGGTCTTGTCCTCGTTGGCAGTGATATCCACGTCCATTGCATCGGCAGCGGTTGAAGCAGAAGGCGCTGTGGTAGAGGTCACTGCGTTCGAAGGTGCTGCAGTAGATGGAGTCTCTTCTGTGGTATCCTCGCGCTTGATGGTTTGACGAGCTGCCTTTCTAGCGCCAGGATTTGTGCCTGGGTACAGTCGGGACAATGTTGCAGCCTGACGCTTGAGCTCGCGGCGATGTCGAACGAGGTACTGTATTCGGCGCCGCGCCAGGACGAACTTCTCGACGAACCCTCGATTCTGTGGATGAATGTCAGCATACCGTAGTGCATACCATTGTGCATACTATTCCTGGTGCAGCTTACCTTAGTAAGTAGACGTTTGAGAAAGTTCTCTGCCACTGTGAAGCGCGCTTCATCTTGCAAGTTCGCTGGGTTGCGGATGAACTTGAAGGCTGACTTGGCGGCCGAGCAAAGACGCATCTGCTGCCAAGCTTTCAACTCCTTCTGAATGCTGATGAAGTGGAGGTAGCAATGGTTGCAGACAGGACCACCATGATCGCCGTTGTCGCCATAGAGCATGCACTTCTTGTGCTGCCAAGCCCAGCACTTCTTGCAACAGAAGTAGTCCTTCTTGTCCTTCGAGCCCCTGCACGGAGGATCGCAGCGATACGTTGAGACAATATTTGCAACCTTTCTCTTCTGCTCATCGGTCGCATTGGGGCCCAGTATGCGGAGCAGTGTATTCTTCATTTGGATACTAGTGCTTAGACCATCTGGATTGGCTGTGACAAGCTTGATTCTCTCTCGAATCCTAGCGACCAAATCCTCTGATACTTCTGCTAAGTATGGCTTGCAAGGAAGATGCATCCAGGTGAGCATACCGTCACGAACTCCCGTGAAGACCATTTCCTTGCGCCGACGTAACGTGCCAAGAGGGCATTTGCACTTGATCGCAGAGTCCCGTAGCTTTGTGGAGAAGGCTGAAAGTGACTCAGGTGAGTTCTTCGCAGGCTTGCAAGTCTCGCCTCCCTCGGGAACATGTGAATGCTCACCGAGTCCAGGGTGTTCATGCTCACCTGAGTGGAGATCATTGGTTCCACGCTCATCAACATCTGTGTGATCGACGCTACCGACTTCGAATCCAGGGTTTTTGGTGAGGTGAGGTGTGCCATGAGACTCGACAAGGTGATCTGGCTCGTTGCTGATTTCTTCTCTCTGCTTCTGCGGTTCCGTGGTCGCCTCCTGAACGTGGTCGAAATCGCGCGGCGGAAGTTCGTTTGCCTCTAGCCGCGGAGTTTCTTGCTCTTGCATCGCATCTTCCATTTCGATATCGTCGCTCTCCATCTTAGAGGCAACCTCGAAATGGTGTTCTGATCAGCTCTGCGGATAATTGATGTCGGTGTTGTGGATGCAATGTTTGGGTGCGCGACAAGATTTTGCGACCTCGTACGATGTGAGGTTTCCGTAAAGTCGTTGTTCGGGGCGAAGTCGGAAAATGAATGTTGCGGCGTTTTAAACTGAAGCCAGGTGAGCTTTTGCACATGCAGACACGCGCAACCATTGATCGTGATTGGCCCTTGAATGGCGATAGTTCACCGCACGTGCTAAATGCATGTGATCGCAGCCAGTGAGTGCCATGTTTAGGCACGCGTCATTCCAGGATATGCTCGAGCACGGTGTCTTCGAGACCTCTCATTGACAATTCTTGAGCATTCTCAAGCAATCTTCCTGCCAACGTTGCCCACACCTCTTCCAACAATGCTCACTGTAGCCTCTTCATCTTCGTCCTCCTTCAAGCCCCAGCCACTCATGCCGAATGCTCGCAGATCTCTTGCAAGCTGTATGACCTGCTCTGTGCCCAAGACCTCCTTGCCCAACGTCAATCGACCCACATCTTCACTTCCCATTGCCATCATGGTGAGCATCATTGGCGCTGATGTGTTCGATGCACAACCTCCCTGCGCGATAGCCTCCAATAGCTGATATGCGCATCTCTTGCCTATATCTTCTGGCACCTCGCCGCCGTTTGGATCGCTCGCAACGTCCGCAGAATATAGCACGTTCGTGTTCGACTCTGCTACCAAGCTCAACCCAAAGCCCAATCCAATCTTCTTCTTCGCGTTGGCGTTGTTCCTCTCTGGCGCAGGAATGAGAGGCGCCGAGCTGACGTCTGAGTAAATGTATGTATCCGGCACGAACTCATTCAGTACGCCTCTTGCCGCCTCGATCATTCGCGCGTTGTTCGCACCTGCCACACCTGTCGCGTACGCCACACCTCGCACTCGCTTGACTCGTCCGGCGTCTAAAATGTGAATCGTCTTAGGTAGCCTCACTTGATGTCCAAACACTAGCTGAACCTCTCCTCCACCACCCTTGCCATTTGGACCTGGATTCGATCTCCGCAAAACCCTCAGCTCCAGATTCCTGTCGATGCCATAGCTCTTGAAGAGCGGTAGTATGGCAGTCCTTACTGTATCCACCGAGACATCACCTGCAGGTGTGGCCGATGTGATTGCACCTGGCCCGGTAAGAAGCAC